>OZ025302.1:247767896-248295396 GCA_964019185.1 Maratus speculifer | reverse complement strand
TTTGTCGAAATTGGTACATCAGCAGTTCTTTAATATAGCATTACTATGTATATTAACAATATCTAAATTTTGTTTATGAATCGCAATGCATTGTATAAATAGTTTTCACATGTTTTATTTTCATATACATATCCATGATGGGTAAGTATTACGGTGGCCCCCAACGACTAGTTTAATTTGAATTATCTATTCTTAATCCTTTGTGACTCAATAACTCGGATGTGAAAAAATATTGAGTCAGATGTTAGAATACATCATTTTAAACATGTAAAAAATAAATAAAAAAATTAGAACACAAAACTAAAATAATTATTGACTAAAAGGTACTTTTTGAAATCTACAATAAATAGAAATTGACATACTTCTCATAAATATTGTCTGTTTTCTACAAAATTACCTTTAAAAAATTCTTCTTTTGGATTTCTTCAGCTTTTTTAATTTGACAAAATTTTATAAGTTAATTTTTGCAATATTGATCATAAGCTTCTCAAATGATAAACAAAATTTTGGTATGAGAAATTAACTCAATAGCATTGTCTGTTGAGGTTTCCAATGATAAATTTATAATAACCGGTGTGCTGGAAAATAGGAACAACAAATAAAATCGTGATTTAAAGCTTACTGTTTTACCTTTTCCGGCAGTGTTGCCAGTGGGCTACTTTTTTAAAATTCAGATTTCTTGATTGGCCCCACTTTCTTGAAGCTGTAAAACTTAATTTGTTTTCTACTTAATTAATACATCATTAAATGAGGCGTTTTTTACTGTTTCAAAACAGTGGTGCCAGTTAATAATCTGAATTTTAAAAAAGTGGCATTTCTGGCAACGCTGCCTTGCCAGAATCTGTTAGTGAAATGAGAAATTATCGACTGACACTAGAATTTACAAACGAATTTTTCAGATATTTTGATTTTCTTAATTTAAGCTTTTATTGTTGAAGCAAAACTTTTCTAAAATATTACTGGTGCTGCTTGTAAGTTTGGAATTAAAATTAGGTATCCCAGGACAGAGCAGAGTGTGCCAGAAAGGGTTAAGCACTATTGACTTTTGAGTATGTCGCAGATTTGCAACATGGTCATACAAGGGGTTAATTTGAAAATTCCCATCTTTTATATAGCAAAAATACATCTTATTTGTTCATGTTGATTCATACATAGTTAATCTACTAATCACTAATGGAAAGAGATTAGGAACTTTTGAAAAGCATTCATTTAATCACTAAAGATAAGGCTTTCTACCACTGAAAACTTCCCATTTTCAGCTAATGATGTTTCACATCTAGCTTACCAAATAATGTTTTGAAGTGCTCATCTTACGTATATCAAAAGAACAGTTAATTTTTTACCTGATTATTCATATATGAGGATCCCAGAAGCCAAGGGGTATAAGTGACAAATTTAAAAAAAAATAAACTAAATACACAGACGACCTAAAAATATGCTTTTTCATTTCAGGTAAAGAAATATAAGTGATTTTCTTATTATTTGCTGAGTTATAGAGGCAAACCACTTTTTTCGAAAAACAAACAATATTGATTAATTATACATTTAAAGAAAATTGTACTTTATTTTTTAACAGTTATTGAGATAAGAATTCAAAGACAAGAATGCAACAAGCAGAAATTTCCTATTTCAATTCACTCAATCGTTATTGATGTTCCAATTTAACATCAATTACCTTTAAACTCAATTTACTCCAAATCGAAATTTTGTCACTTGTACCCCTTGGCTTCTGGGGTCCTCATATATAAATGATTCAAAAATCTCACATGTTTACTAATTTGCAAGCACTTTTTTGTATGACTATAGAAAGTACATTTTATTTGTTCCTAATGATTCATGCATCAATGATTTAAAAATCACAATTGAAAAGAAATGATGATACTGAATTTTTGATAAAAGTATTTTTGATCATTAAAGATGAAATTATGTGGCATTAACAAATTTGCATTTTTCGCTGGTGATATTTTTTATTTGGATTATTTATTCTTAGTTTGAATGTTCTCATTTTGAGTACAATAAAAGTAAATCTAATTTGATCCTGTTGATTCATACATAATTAATCTACAAATTACTATTGAGAACAGGTCCAATAGTGATCAGGTTCAATAGGTCATCGAATTTTTGAAAAGAATCCTCTTAATCACTTAAGATAAATCTTTCGACCATTAAAAAATTTGCATGTTAGCTGGTGATATTTTATGTCCAGCTAACCGGTTAATTTGCGCGAAAGCTCTCATCTTGTGTATATCGAAAATACACTTCATTTTTGTCTGATTATTTTTTCATAAATGATTTGAAAATGACAAAAGAAAACAGAATAAGACATTGCATTTTTGAGAAGAATATTTTTATTTATTAAATATAACATTTTCTATGATTACAAACTTAGTATTTTTAGATGTTGATGTTTTATATCTAGCTAACCGGTTAATTAGTTTGAAAGTCCTCTTCTTGTGTATATCGAAAGTACTGTTCGTTTTAGTCTGATTATTCATCCTTAAATGATTCAAAAATCACTAAAGAAAACAGATTAAGATGTTTCATTTTTGAAAAGTATATTTTTAATCATTAAAGAAAACATTTTCTGCTTTTAAAAACTTTGTATTTTTAGTTATTAATGTTTTGTAGCTGATCATGGATTTCTTAGTTTTAAGGTTATTATGTTAATCCAATAAATAAATAAATAAATAAATAAATAAAAATTGCTTTCTTTTAAGAAATATAGATATGTATCATGGGCTCGCACCGTTCCTGAAGTGTTCACATGTTGCTACCAGTATTTTAAATCAAAAGTCTTCATGGAAAGTCCGTTGAACATCTGCAATAGAATTATACAATAAATATTATTGTTTGAAAATTGCGGTAGGAAACTACGAAAATTTTAGGAACAATACGAACCCTGATGTACAGGGTGATTATAATTAAAGTCTGAGTTTCAAAACGCTCTAGAAAGCGAACCACTCGTCAGAATGGCGTCAAAATTTAACAGCGTATTATTAAAGAAGGGGGAAAGAACATGAACCAAAAAAAAAGAAGTTCCAAATTTTAGCGACAGATGGCACTGTAAGCGTCAGAATTTCGACTACAAAGGACAAATCGTAAAACAACGGCTAAGGCGTAAGTTACACGATATAAACCAACTGTATTGTTCAGTGTGCATGACTGTACGCGTGTGATACTGTTAGTTACGTAAGCCTCTCCACCACGGCAAGGTCGTACCACATCGAATGGGAAAAATCGGTTTTTAATTGTCCTGAGGCCAAAAACCGCATAAAAAGCATCCATCCAATCGGTTTTTTAATTGTCCTGAGGCCAATTAAAGTCCTGAGGCCTGACGCTTACAGCGCCATCTGTCACTCAGATTTGGAACTTTATTTTTTTATTCATGTTTTTCCCCCTTCTTCAATAATACGCTGTTAAATTTTGACGCCATTCTAACGAGTGGTTCGCTTTTTAGAGCGTTTTAAAACTCGGACTTTAATTATAATCACCCTGTATATTGATTTTCAATTTCTCTAAACATGTTAAGTAAAACAATATCTATGTAATTAAGAAAAAAATTTCTTACCCTCTTAATAATATCGGATGCCATTAACTTCAAACAAATTTCAACTTTTTTAACTGATATAAAAAAAAGGGAATAACAAATACTTACCAAAACTGTCACTAAAAAAAAGTGCAAATTATTTTTTACACGTCAGACTTGTAACAAAACTAGTGCTTAAGAAGTTTCCCGTCAAGTTAAATTTAAAGAAAATTTACTTTCAACAGACAGTTTGAAAATGCAGTCTAGGAAAAGAGATTAAAAAAATAAAACTGTATCTGATGTTGTTAAAATTTAATACTATAAAATGTCTTTCTCATTCACAATATAATTCGCTTTGTATGTAATTAATTTAAAATTATTTCTATGGTGATTCACATTATATAAGATTCAGACATCGCTTTTGCAAAAAGGCTAAAATATTAAATTTTTGACGTGAACATTTTTAATTAAGAAAGATATTATTTCTAATATTAAAAATTTTGTATTTTTTAACTCCTAATGTTTCATAACAGGAACAAAAGTTTATTAATTTGAAATTCCTTTTTTATGTCTACTGAAATTACAATTAATTTTTTACTCGTGATTCATACATCAAAGATTTACATGTGATAATTTTAAAAAATCAAGATAAACATCATGAAAAGCCCATTTTTATATATTAAAAATAATATTTTGCCTTTAAAAACTTTGTATTTTTAGCTAATAATGTTAATGCTTCGTAGATGAATCGTAATTTTGTTGGTTTGAAAATTCTTATCTTGTGTCTATAGAAAGTATCTTTCATTTGTTCTTGTAAAAGTTCTTATCTTATGTCTATTTAAAAAAATCATTTTTGCTTGATGTTTTATGCATAAAAAATGCATAAATCACAAATGAATAAAAATTAACATATTACATCTTTGATAAGTGCATTTTTAATCCATAAAGATAAAATTTTGTACTATTATAAATTTTGTATTTTTAACTATTAATGATTTATTATCTGAATCATCCATCTCATAATTTGAAATTTTGTTATCTAAATCTATCAAAAACAAAATAAAAACAACAAATGAAATTCAAATTAGATTCAAAAACAACAAAGGACAACAGACTGATATATTACATTTTTGAAAAGTACACTTTTATTCATAAAATTTAACATTTTCGACCTATAAAAACTTTTTTTAGTTATTAATGGTTTATAAATGGCTCATTCATTTTTAGTTTGGAATTTCTAATCTAAATCTATCAAAAAATAAAATAAATCGCTCTTTCTAAGACACTTTTTTTTTCAAAATGCCATTGTCATCTTCCTTAAATATATTAAGTAAATAAAATATCTTTATAAATAAGAAAAAAAATCTCTCAGCCTTATATGAAAATCGGATGTCATTATCTTCTCACAACTAAGTTTCATCTCTTTCAGTAGATATGAAAAAAAGTAATAAAAAAGACTTACCAAAACTGTCTGTAAAAGTAAGTGCAAATTACTTTAAGCACGTCAGACTTATCTCGAAGATAGTGCTTAAGATATTTTTGTCAAGTTAAATTGAGAGAAAATTTACTCCCAACAGACAATTTGCAAAAGCAGTCTAGGAAGAGGATAAAAAAGATCTGTCCTTGCTGTTTTTTCGATTTAGTATTATAAAATGCTTTTATCATTCATAATGTAATTCGCTTTGCATGTAATTCGTTTAAAATTATTTTTGGAATAATCCGTGTGCAATAAATTATTGATAAATATAATTCGAAGGCACCATCACTCACAGGATTTTGTAAATCTGAATCAAATATGATTAGTACTTTCCCCTTGTATGGATCATGTCCATTAATGAAACAAAATTAAACACAATTCATTTTGCTTACCGAAATGCTAAAAAACATATTTGAAAGAATACTGTAAAAAATCCATTAAATATGTGGCAAAAACGGTTGGCTGAAATATTGCCCTAAAAATTGCAGTAAAATTAGTGTGGTGGTTACTCGATAACCCCCCCCCATATTTTTATTTTAATTCAATTTTATTAGCTATTTTATTTCCTATCATCTCCTTTTTATTAATGTTCTCAATTTAAATATTATTTTGATTTCGTTTCTTTTGATGCCGTCGCCTGTATATTTTTCTTCCTTACCTAGCTATCGAATGTTCTAAACCTGTAAAATCTTGTTTGAATTCATTCCTTCCGGTTTGGAAATCTTTCTAGAACTATCTCGATCGTTCAATGGGTGGTATTTCCGGTTAATCTGGCACTCCCCTTGGCCTATCAAATTCAAATCCACAGGTGACGTGATTTAACCAGCTTAGTGCCTGGCTACCTCCTTTGGCCTTCATTCTTTAAGAGTTTGTCATTTTTTCCTTATTAAATTCATATTTCACTATACATTAAAACGTAGCTTGGCCTATTTTCCATCGCTCTCCTCATTCGAACGTTGCTAACTTGGCGTATTCCGGGTTTACAGTAACCCATGTTCTTTTCTCCCTCCTGGCTCTGCGCCACCAGTGGAGTTGCGCAGTTGGAGCTCAGTGGAGTTGGTTGCAGTTGGGTGTCACCGATGCAGTTGAGATGTGCCGAGAAGTTCCGTAGATGCCGAGACATTTAGCGGACGCCGGGGCAAGGGTGCCCGCCCCGAGGCAGTTGAGCGGACGCAGTAAGATGGAAGGCAAATCCTTCGAATCGTCGTTATGTTGCGAAAAGCGATGCACCTCTACCGCCGCGACCTAAGTCCTTTGGGGTTTTTTTTTATTCCGGCTACTCAATATGTTCTAAGAGTTGTCATAGTTTATCTTCAAAGAACTCTCTTCAATTTATTTTCAAGTGTATTCAACCGATTTCCATTCCATCATTTTTTAGCGAATTCATTTTTCCTCTGAAAAGAATGCAGAGAAAGTGATTCATACTTAAAATTCATCATAATTTAATTTCCTCCTCATTTCATGATTAATCGGCCATAAGTATATATATAATTATCTGGGCATAAAACGGCATCCCCAATTGAGAATATTGAATACCTTTTTGTGATTTTCCCAGACATATTCCTTTTGAAGTAATATCTAATTGATATTCTGAGATAATGTTGTTTTCATATCGTTCAAGAAAAATGTTATCATGTTATCAAAAATGCATACAAATATATATATGAAGAAGAGGTGTGTTAAAAATATGTCGACTTATGTATATCATCCTTGTGGAGCAATTGTTGTACGAAAAATAATAATAATTCTACTTATATAAGTTTGTGCATGATAACAAATGAATATATATACATATAAAAATATTCAAGTCATGAAGAATTTCACAAGTGATTATAAATAAATATGCTTGTCTTCTTCAAAATCTTCTCTTCATTTTATTGTGTCTATGCCTATTCATTTGTCTACCTGAAGTTGTCTTCACCAGCCAGGAAATCCAGGTAACTTTTCTTCTTATCACTTTATATTCTTACATCTTTGCTATGAGTTAATATTATCATAGTTAAGGATTCATTATTAAGAAAATATCATGGTTGCCTTTTGTCATATACTTTTTATTTAAGGGTCTTTTGCTGGCCTCCATCCAACGCAATGTCATTTACCCATTATTACGATCACCTAATCTATATTTGAGATGAAACAAAAAATAAGTGTTCTCATCTTCTTCCCACCAAAACACAACAGTTTAAATTTCCTTTGGTGCAGTGACCAACGCGTGACCATCTATTTCCGTGTCTGCCATTGTATTTTCGTTATCTATACATATTTTTCAACAAAAAAAAAAGATTATATCTTCATTATCTTCATTATCTTCAATTATATCTTCATTATTTTCAAATTATATCTTCATGCAGTGATCAATATTTTATATTTATATTTTCTTGAGTGTGGTGTAATAAATGAATGCATAATATATTTTGATTTTATGCTGAAATAATAATTTTTTTTGGAGCAGTACATTATATATAACATAATTTATTGATATATTTTTTCTTGTCATGATATAATATATAACTAATAATGTATATTATTTAACGAAGGTGCTGGTAAACATAATTGTTTATTTTTATATAAATTATTCTCTTCTCATAAATATAAGAATATATGTTTTGAGCCATATGATATATATATTTGCATAAAAATTTTGGGGCCATATTCTTTTGATCTGATGCTAACAAAGATATGTTGGTATTTTTCTTCTCTTCGTCATATAATTATTCTTCTTCTTTATATATAAAAATGATGTATAACGTAAATGAAATTCGTTAATATTTTGAATAATGGGTCAATTTATATATTATTTATTATGTGACCAGTCTATAACCAAATTTAACCTGTCATTTATTGAGCTCTCAGTTTAATTATATCATCATGCCCCCCAAGTCTAAATTAAATATTGCAATACAGCCATTCGACGGCAACCCTCAGACTGTGGAATTCTTCTTTGATCAATTATCTGATATACAAGAGTTAAATAATTTTTCCGATAAAGAACTTTTTGTTCTCTTCAAATCGAAACTTGAAGGCAGCGCCTTACTCTTCTTTCTTGAAACACACTCTCAGTTCAAGAACTATAATTTCCATGACATTCGGAAAGCTTTTATAGACTATTTCTTACCTTCAAAAAAGACTGTTTCTCTCAAATCCTTGCAGAATTTAAGCTTAGATTCAAATGAATCAGTCAAAAATTTTGCGTTTCGGCTGGATAAAAAACTTT
Organism: Maratus speculifer; assembly: GCA_964019185.1. Classification (NCBI taxonomy): domain Eukaryota; kingdom Metazoa; phylum Arthropoda; class Arachnida; order Araneae; family Salticidae; genus Maratus; species Maratus speculifer. The sequence continues at coordinate 248,287,179 of OZ025302.1, read as the reverse complement.
GGCTTGCATACCCTAAATTGGATCCTTCTGCTCTCAATTCATTAAAATTCACTCATTTTCTTGAGGCTTTGCCTAAACAAATTAAGCGAAAAATTCTAGAGGAAAATATTTCATCTTTTGATTTAGCTCTTGAACGAGCAAATTTTCTTCAGGATATATATGACTCTCCCCCTAAAAAATCTTACGAGAATTATAATCAAGCCTATTGTTTGGATTCTGAAAAAGTTCATGATAATTCTAGTGCTTCTAATAATGTTCTCCATAAGACTCCTATTAAACATACGAAGGATAAAATTTATGTCAATTCTCAAACTACCTTCTCACCTTTACAAACTCCAAAAGACAATTCTCATGCTTCTAGTAATTCTAAAAGAAAAGCTAGAACATATTCTCCTTCTCCAAATAGACAAGAGGCTACAGATAAACATAAAAATAATTTTCGTCAACATAGATTTTATCGGAAGCGTCCTTATCATCAACCCACCTTCGACAAATTTTCTCACAAAAAAAAACTCTGCATCCTTTTATCACAAACGAGATGTTGTGCAGTGTGCGTTCTGTGGAAAATTCAATCATCGTATGGACACGTGCTACAAATTTAAAAATATTATTAGTGCTTCCAATCAAAACTCTTCATCTCAATTTTCGGCTAATTCTCACAGAAGGAAAAACTATACCTCTTCTGAAAATAAAAACAATGTTTATCATTTAAACAAATAAGGGAGACTGGTTCTACTGACCGCCTTCTCTCCCGTAATTCTCATTCAGGGTCAGTACACTTTAGTGACAAACATAAACAACAATTTGACAAAAACTCTTCAATCACTTTAGTATCATCCACAGCTGTCCAAACTTCCCCTGTAACACCTAAATTTAACTAATCTTCATGTTCACATAATTCTTTGACATCCAAACAAAATTTTGAAATTGATGATGATGTACAAGAAAGACATGTCATATGCAGTTCCTTTAATAACTCGTATGTTCTTCCATGCATACTGATAAACATACAACATAATGAAATCTCAACGTTAATTGATACTGGATCAAGTTTGTCACTCTTGGATCAAGAATGCTTTAATAGCATTAAATCCAGGCTTCACTACAAATTCTTATCCAGAAATGTATCTGTATCTACTATAAATTCTAAAGTTTTTTTCAAAGGATGCATAGAGATTGCATTTAAAATCGATAAATTCTTTTTTCATCATGTCTTTTATCTTACAAAGATACAAAATGTTCATTTTCAAGCCATACTTGGATTTGAGTTTATCAATAATCATTCCATAACTATTTCACCAAGCTTTAAGTCTATCTTGATTAAGGATAAACATATTCCTTTTCACAGTTATAACGAATCTCCTACTTGCTATTTCATGAATTCTGAATATACTTATGATAATTCAAATGTGTCATATTCTTTAGATGTACACAAAAGGCCTTGTTATGAAGATTCTATATCAAATAATCCAAATAGTGGTACTTATACTGATGATATATGTACAAATTATGGTGATACAAATTTACAATTGTTCAACAATTATACAACCTATCCTTACAATTATAATTTTCAAAATAGTGGTTTATTTACAAATAATGTTGCTAACACTGCTATGAATCTTCATAATCCTTATATTGATGGTAATTTTACTTATTTGTCTAACTATTTTCCAACTGATTATGGTAATGTTGTGAACTATTTATCTTCTAATAATAATGTGCCTGGCAAAAATCTTACATCTGAAAATACTAATGATGGTAGTTATTTTGGTGAAAAGCAAACCCATTTAAATATTGGTAATAAAATTTTGGTGAATTCCAACATGGTACAATTACTCAATAGGGAATTAATCCCTCCTAATTCTTTTGTTTATTTACATGTTAAGTACTTGAATCCTCCATCTGAATATTTTATTTTCAAACCCATTTTAAAAAATAAAGGTCTTGTGTTACATGAATCATTGCATTCCAAATCTTCAATTCAAAATGATTTATTTTTGGTTGTATGTCAGAATATATCAAAGCTGGATATTCATTTAAATAAAAATTCAATTATTGGCGAATGTATTAATGTAGATGAGAAAGATATTGAGGAATATTCTTTTGATTTAGACTTTCAAAACGAATATTGTAATTTAATTTTACCATCTGAAGAGGTTAAGAGAAAACGTATCCAAGAACTGTCTCCAAATGACTTTGATCTAAAACACTTACCTCCTCATGAAAAAGAATCTTTAACAAAATTATTGTGTAGTAAAGCTCTTGCTTTTTCAAAATCTCTTGACACTTTAGGTCATACCGACCTGGTTAATCCTCAATTCACAATGCTAAATTCTCATCCAGTCAAAACCCTACCTTTTCCTGTGCCACAGGCACTTGAGCAAGAAGCTCTTGACCAGATTAATCAAATGTTAAATGCTGGCATTATTGAGATATCAAATTCATCTTGGGCCTGTCCCATGCTTCTTGTTAAAAAGAAGAGAACTGATATGTCAAAACCTCAAAAGTATCGTTTGGCTCTAGATTTAAGATTGCTAAATTCCATTATTATTCCATCTTCATATCCTCTTCCTAGAATTCAAAATCTATTGGTGCAATTATCAAAATTTAAGTATTATACTACTCTTGACTTGCCCTCTGCATACTGGCAGATCGCTGTACCTAAAGATATGCAGGATAAGCTCAGTTTTACTACTCCATGGGGAATTTTTACCTACTTGCGTCTCGTGTTTGGCTTGAAGACAGCTGCAAGTACCTTTCAACAATTAATTGACTCAGTTATTCAATTATCTCAAATTGATTCCTGTTATGCATATCAAGACGATATTGTTGTTGGCGCTAATTCATTTGAAGAAATGTCCATGAAACTCACAAAACTCTTAGACACTCTTATTGCTAATAACATTACTCTGTCTCCTGAAAAATGTTCCTTTATGCAAACAAGCATTAACTTTTTAGGATTCCAACTCACAGATCATAAAATTCTTCCCATTACAAGTAACATTTTAAAAATCACTTCTTTTCCAACGCCTAAAACCAAGAGGCAAACGAAAAGTTTTATAGGTTTGTGTTCATTTTATAGGTCAATTATTCCTAATTTTGCTAAATTGATTACTCCTCTCATTGAAGTCACCAAACCTAAAAATAAGTTTTCTTGGAAATCTGAACAAGAAAATGCATTTAAAAAATTACAAGACATATTCTTCCAAAAACCTATGCTCAATCTTCCTAAGTGGAATGAAACCTTCTATGTCAATACAGATGCATCAAAGACAGCAATATCAGCTGTTCTTATGCAAAAATTTGATGGTGAACTTAGACCAATCTCCTATTATTCCAAAACTCTATCTCAGTCAGAAAGACAGTACCCTGCCATCAAATTGGAACTTTATGCCATTTACAAAGGCATAACAGCTTTTAAATATTATATTTTTGGTCGACCCTTTATTCTATTATCCGATGCCAAACCTCTTAATAATTATAAAAAGGCTACATCACCAGCTGATATTACTACTCGATGGATGTTAGAACTGTCAGAATACTCGTACACATTCCAACATGTTCCAGGCAAAGAAAATGTCTTAGCAGATTTTCTGAGTAGAACACCTCACATTCCTACTGAAGATCTCCATAATAATCCAGATCTTATTTCTACACAAGAACCTCTACCGATTGTTGATAATCAGAAAGATTTACATAATGAAATTCCTCACTTTCCATGTGGTTTAGTTGACAAAATGCACCACACATGTCATCTTCAAAGTGACTCTTCACCTCCAAATAATGATAATAATCAAGATCCATTATTAGAAATTCTTGATCACACCATCTTCTCTGAACAACAAAAAGACCCAAAAATCAAACAAATTTATGAAGATCTTAAAAATAACAAAAAATCTAAAAGTTTAAATGGCTACTATATTAATCCAAGTAATGAGTTACTTTGCTACAATGGACATTTTTCTTCAGAAGATATTGAGCTACATAAAGCTGTTTTACCTTTGTCACTTAGAGCAAAAGCCTTAAGAATTGCTCATGTTACTCATACTGGAATTCATAAAACTATTGTTAATTTAAAGAAAAGATTTACCTGGAAAACCCTTGTTTCTGATACCATTAATTATGTCAACTCTTGTGAAATTTGTTTAGTAAACAAAAATCATAAAAAAAATATTGCTCCATACTTACCAGCACCACTTCCAACAGCTCCCAATCAAAAAGTCTCTATGGATTTACTCGGCCCATTAAGAAATCGTCAATATGTGATGACTATCATAGATCACTTTTCTCGTCATTTAGAATTATATGCCTTGAATAATATCAGTGCTGAGTCTGTTACAAAAGCTTTATTACATTACATTTCCACTCATGGAAAACCCGAATTAACTCTCACTGATCATGGCTCTCAGTTCACTAGTGATATGTTTTCTTATTTTAATAAAAAGCTTGGCATTAAATTGGAACACAGTTCTGTAGCCCATCCCCAGGCTAACGGATTAAGTGAACGAGTTAATTCTCAAATAAAATCGTCTGTGAATACAATGGCTTCCCAAGGATGTGATGTACCAACTGCTCTAAAAATTCACCAATCCATATATAATGCTACACCTCATCCAGCTACAAAGTTTACTTCAAATCTTCTTCATTTTGGAAGAGAAATAAATGACATTTATGCTAATTACAAATCTCAAGCTTCCTGGAAAATTCTCAATACTGCCTATGAAATTCATAAATTAATGGATGTTATTGAGAAAATATACTATCAAGCTTATAAAAATAACGAATCTTCTAGGCAAAAAGTGTATCAAAAATCGAGAGAAAAATTAAAGTTTGCCAACATCAATGTTAGTGACATTGTTTACGTAAAATTTCCCACTGTGTTTAACAAAAAGGTACAAGGCCCATACGTGGTGAAGAAAATAATTTCTCCTGTGCTTATTCAAAATCAAGATTCCAATAATAGTCACGCTTCACCCATGTTGATTCACACTAACAGAATCTTGAAGCTTCAAAAGAGAAATGAAACTACAATATCCTTCAGTTTCTTCTAAAAATGCATCACATGATCAAACAGCTGTTGATAATGCATCTTCTACTCCTGTGAGACAACTCTCTCCTACTCAGGTCTCTAATCATGATGCTGCTTGTAACACATCTCCTCGAATTATTTCTTCTTCTAAGTGCCAACAAACATCTTCATGTTCCAGTAAATCTGTCCAGTCACAAGCTCCTCCTGATTGCACTCACACTGATGTTAGAAACAAGTCTACCCAATATAAAAATTATGATCTTCGCCCTCGCACTCACAAAATCTATAAAAAATGAACTAATCTTCTTTTCTTTTTTCAGGATGACTCTTGATTTGTTACATATTCAGTCAATACTAGTTAGACTGATATTCGAGTAAGAAGAATGACTGTGTAATTTTTTGTTTTCTTCCTCCAAGCTGCAGGCAGCTGTTATTTTTTTTCTTTTAAGTCTTCTTCTCCTTGAGGCAATTCAATGGTAATCCTCCAGATGTATGTATGGTTTTAATATATTTTTATTATTCACTGTATTCATTTCTAAACCATAGTTATTGTAATAAGTATATATTCTCTCAAACATGCCATATACTACTACTTCTAGCCTTATAAAATTTTTATTGCAATTGTTGGTGCTAAAAAAAATTGAGAAAGAATTTGTCCTTTTATATTCTTACTAAAATATTATGTCATTATTTAAAGTTATTTTTGACAAATGTTTATCCTACTAAGAAAAGTGGATTGTAATTGATGTAAGGTAAACATAAATATGAGTACTCATAAAATCATTTTCCCTATTGTGACTTATATAATAATTTCTCTTTACAATGCATGCATGCTCTAACAATTAACCTCTTTTAACAAAAAATGAAAATGCATGATAAACTTATCCATACTAATAATTTTACTCTTATTATTGAAATATAGAAAAATGAATGACTCACAATAAGTATTATTTTTTGTATACTTCTGAGTATTTGAAAGTTATTAAAGATAAAAAAAAAAAAGGTTTTTGTTATACTATGATTATACTTTGGATCCAAAGATATTGGTTGAGTCATTACATATTGATATAAAGCAAATACTTGATATATGACAAATACAAAAAATGATCACTTGTTATTTAAAAAAATGTTTGAAAAATTGCAATTAAACATTCAAAATATCTTATATAAATTTTTGACAATTGATTTTTGTTTGTAAGTTGACATTATCGAAGTCATATACAAGATTGACATATTCATATAAGTTCCTTTTATCAGAATATAAATATCCTATGTTTTATGTTTATTTTGAATGAGGTATAGTATTAAAAGTATTTATGCAGTTATTGTCAATTTATGTTGAAAGTATTCAAGAATATTCTTTTATGAGAGTGTAAACATTCTCTCTTTGAAAATTATTATATTCATTTTAAAAATGTTTTTGTTGGAAAATAACATTGTATTTTTCTACCAATTTACATAGGCCTTTGGAATTTCTTATATTTTTCTTTGAAAATGTTGTTATTGAATGATGCTAAGATTAATCAGTTAAGATTGCTTAAAAGCTTAAAAAGCTATTATATGTTGATATATGTACATTTTTTTTATGAGAGTCTAAATATTCTCTCTGTACCATTTGTATGTATTTTTCTTTTTCAAATGTTCAACTTACAAATTCATTCAATTTATCATGTGTTATTTGAAACCATCCAATTTTTTTATATACAGTTATAGTATGATTCATATACAATTATAGTTTGACTCTTTTTATTGTCAACTGGAAAATATACATCTACATGTTCTTGTAGTATACTCAAATATTTTTATATATGGTAAAGCATTTAGTTATCATATTGCATTTTGCACAGCTTAACAAGAAACTGTTCATAGTTAAAGACTGTTGTTTCTGCAAATATATATAAACTTTAATTTTTTTTTATACATGATAAGTACCTCTGGAAGAAACTTTGTATACCTTCCATTTTTAATATTTGCTATATTTGGTGTATTAACATAACGACTACTACCATAATAGTAATTATTTTTATTATTTAAATATCATGTAAAACAATTATTTCTATTCATATAACTATTTCTGGTACATTTATTTTGTGTAATTATTTTATATCTTTGTACATGTTTTAGAAAATATTGTTTCGATGAAAAAATTATTGAATTTTTGTCATCTCTCCAATATTTTCTTTTGGGGAGGCCCGGGTAGATATGTGGTGATTACTCGATAACCCCCCCATATTTTTATTTTAATTCAATTTTATTAGCTATTTTATTTCCTATCATCTCCTTTTTATTAATGTTCTCAATTTAAATATTATTTTGATTTCGTTTCTTTTGATGTCGTCGCCTGTATATTTTTCTTCCTTACCTAGCTATCGAATGTTCTAAACCGGTAAAATCTTGTTTGAATTCATTCCTTCCGGTTTGGAAATCTTTCTAGAACTATCTCGATCGTTCTATGGGTGGTATTTCCGGTTAATCTGGCACTCCCCTTGGCCTATCAAATTCAAATCCACAGGTGACGTGATTTAACCAGCTTAGTGCCTGGCCACCTCCTTTGGCCTTCATTCTTTAAGAGTTTGTCATTTTTTTCCTTATTAAATTCATATTTCACTATACATTAAAACGTAGCTTGGCCTATTTTCCATCGCTCTCCTCATTCGAACGTTGCCAACTTGGCGTATTCCGGGTTTACAGTAACCCTTGTTCTTTTCTCCCTCCTGGCTCTGCGCCACCAGTGGAGTTGCGCAGTTGGAGCTCAGTGGAGTTGGTTGCAGTTGGGTGTCACCGATGCAGATGAGATGTGCCGAGAAGTTCCGTAGATGCCGAGACATTTAGCGGACGCCGGGGCAAGGGTGCCCGCCCCGAGGCAGTTGAGCGGACGCAGTAAGATGGAAGGCAAATCCTTCGAATCGTCGTTATGTTGCGAAAAGCGATGCACCTCTACCGCCGCGACCTAAGTCCTTTGGGGTTTTTTTTATTCCGGCTACTCAATATGTTCTAAGAGTTGTCATAGTTTATCTTCAAAGAACTCTCTTCAATTTATTTTCAAGTGTATTCAACCGATTTCCATTCCATCATTTTTTAGCGAATTCATTTTTCCTCTGAAAAGAATGCAGAGAAAGTGATTCATACTTAAAATTCATCATAATTTAATTTCCTCCTCATTTCATGATTAATCGGCCATAAGTATATATATAATTATCTGGGCATAAAACGGCATCCCCAATTGAGAATATTGAATACCTTTTTGTGATTTTCCCAGACATATTCCTTTTGAAGTAATATCTAATTGATATTCTGAGATAATGTTGTTTTCATATCGTTCAAGAAAAATGTTATCATGTTATCAAAAATGCATACAAATATATATATGAAGAAGAGGTGTGTTAAAAATATGTCGACTTATGTATATCATCCTTGTGGAGCAATTGTTGTACGAAAAATAATAATAATTCTACTTATACAGGGTGATTCAGCTCGTCGGTGACAAACTTTAAGGATCGATAGAGCACACCTAGACGAACATTTTTGAATAGGGAATGTAGGGTCCCTGACGCGATGGTAAGGCGCTAGGCGCTTTCGAAAATTTGGGTGCCGAAATTCGAAACGTCATAAAAACTAGGGAAATGGTTAGATTTTCTTGCTTGTTGCGTCGAAATGATTCTGTTTGTTTAGACTTTCTTCAGTACCAATTTGATAAGCGTATCTCTTAAAACATGGATAGGGGGCGCTGCAGACTTTGGAGAGCTAGACAACAACTTTAAGCCCGTTATTTTGATAATTTAACACATGCTCGCCAAAGTTTATACTCTAACTTAAAGTTTGAACCCAAAAGTAGAGCCCTGCAAAAAGCGTAACAGCCGGAATAAAATGTCAAAGTACAGGGTGGTCGAAACTCGAAGGCTCCTAAGAGATAAACAAACAGATTTCTTGACTTATGGCATGCATTTTCATGATTCTGTTTGCTGGGGCTCTCTGAAACTCAGTTGAACGGTACAAAAAGAAACATCGATAGGGGGCGCTTTGGGCAAAAAACATAATTCGTTGACATTTCGGACGCTAACTGGAAACGGGGCGCTACGATCAGTTAGAAACAAAACAAGAGAGTAATTTACTTATCATAAGAAGCTATTAAAACTGCAGTTTGTTTGTTTTTTTTAACAAACATAGCTGGTTTCAATCATGCACAATGCGCGCAATAAAATTTACATAAGGTGCTTTTTGCTGATTTATGCAAAAGATATCGTACCATATCGATATGCAAAAGATACGTAATGCGTAGACGACAACGCGAGATGACGTAGTTGTATGCGCAGACACGTCTTTTGAACGTGCGGTACCTACTTAAGCTTCGGGTTACTTGTCTGCAGATCGGTAGTAGGATGGAACGGTACACAAACTCTGAATTGGCTGACATGCATTTGGCGTATGGCGCTGCTGGTTGTAATGGACGAGCCGCTCAGCGGTTGTACGCCGAGCGTTACCCCAACAGGCAAATCCCCTGCCATGCCTTCTTCGCTCGAGTACACCAGAGATTGTCTACAACGGGATCTTTCGACGGAAGCAGGCCTGAACGGGAGCGATCAATGAGCACCCCCGACAACGAAGAGGCTGTGCTTAACCTGGTTGAGGACAACCCAGGTCTTAGCACGAGAGATATCGCCAGACATGTTGGCATTTCGCAAGCAACTGCATGGCGCATCTTACGTTCCCGGAATCTGCACCCCTACCACATCCAGCGGGTGCAGTTGCTCAGAGAGCAGGATTTTGGCCCTCGAGTGGAATTCTCAAGATGGTACTTGGCGATGAGATCCAGGGATCCCCGTTTTGTAAACAGCATTTTGTTTACGGACGAGTCCACCTTCAGCCGGGAGGGAATGTGGAACGCCCACAACAGTCATGTGTGGTGTGATGAAAATCCACATGAAACCAGAAGCCGAGCAGCCCAGGAGCGTTTCTCAGTAAATGTGTGGGCCGGCATTCTGGGGGATTGCCTCATTGGCCCTTATTTGTTACCTGAACGGCTGACAGGTGGAAATTACCTGATTTTCCTGGATCAAGTGCTGCCGCAGCTTCTGGAGGAGGCGCACGTACCCGAAGGTTCGCGTCGCCAGATGTGGTTCCAGCACGATGGAGCTCCGGCCCATTACACGAACGACGTGCGTCTCCATCTAAACGCAAGGTATGGCCAGCGGTGGATCGGGCGTGGGGGTCCAGTTCACTGGCCTGCCCGATCACCAGACCTCACCTGCTTGGATTTCTTCCTTTGGGGTTACCTGAAGGCCGAGGTATACCATACACCTGTCAGCAGTGCTGAAGAACTTGTGGCGCGCATTGTGGCAGCTGCAGGGCAGATCAGAGATACTCCTGGCATTGTTGGAAACACACACTCCTCAATGCGACGGATGTGCGAAGCCTGCATCATGGCCCAAGGTCGAAATTTCGAGCATCTTCTGTAGTGTTATTTTTTGTAAATAAATTTCCAGTATCATTGATGTTTTTGGTCTAAATTTATTCAGAAGTGTTGAGCAGAGGTAGAAAATGTGTTTTCATTATTACTAACTGATCGTAGCGCCCCGTTTCCAGTTAGCGTCCGAAATGTCAACGAATTATGTTTTTTGCCCAAAGCGCCCCCTATCGATGTTTCTTTTTGTACCGTTCAACTGAGTTTCAGAGAGCCCCAGCAAACAGAATCATGAAAATGCATGCCATAAGTCAAGAAATCTGTTTGTTTATCTCTTAGGAGCCTTCGAGTTTCGACCACCCTGTACTTTGACATTTTATTCCGGCTGTTACGCTTTTTGCAGGGCTCTACTTTTGGGTTCAAACTTTAAGTTAGAGTATAAACTTTGGCGAGCATGTGTTAAATTATCAAAATAACGGGCTTAAAGTTGTTGTCTAGCTCTCCAAAGTCTGCAGCGCCCCCTATCCATGTTTTAAGAGATACGCTTATCAAATTGGTACTGAAGAAAGTCTAAACAAACAGAATCATTTCGACGCAACAAGCAAGAAAATCTAACCATTTCCCTAGTTTTTATGACGTTTCGAATTTCGGCACCCAAATTTTCGAAAGCGCCTAGCGCCTTACCATCGCGTCAGGGACCCTACATTCCCTATTCAAAAATGTTCGTCTAGGTGTGCTCTATCGATCCTTAAAGTTTGTCACCGACGAGCTGAATCACCCTGTATAAGTTTGTGCATGATAACAAATGAATATATATACATATAAAAATATTCAAGTCATGAAGAATTTCACAAGTGATTATAAATAAATATGCTTGTCTTCTTCAAAATCTTCTCTTCATTTTATTGTGTCTATGCCTATTCATTTGTCTACCTGAAGTTGTCTTCACCAGCCAGGAAATCCAGGTAACTTTTCTTCTTATCACTTTATATTCTTACATCTTTGCTATGAGTTAATATTATCATAGTTAAGGATTCATTATTAAGAAAATATCATGGTTGCCTTTTGTCATATACTTTTTATTTAAGGGTCTTTTGCTGGCCTCCATCCAACGCAATGTCATTTACCCATTATTACGATTACCTAATCTATATTTGAGATGAAACAAAAAATAAGTGTTCTCATCTTCTTCCCACCAAAACACAACAATTAGATGTACTCTTTTTTCATCACATCTAATTATACTGCAATTTGTAAGGCAAAAACTTCTGGCAACATCGCTGTCAGCAGTTTCGCCTTTTACTATACGGATTTATTTTACAATGAACTTTTACAAATAAAATTTTCTTCTGTATTTTGCCGAAATGAGGATTTATTTACCAAAATAATTTATTCTATCAAATAACTAATGAAAGGTTACAGGTTTCCAATATACAATAATAAGATATAAGATATGCTGTTTGCGATTTCTTTCGACACAGAACTATGTTAATCTGGCTATTTTCGACAATTTATGATAGAACTATTTTATTCTCAATCGGAAGCTAGAGTAAATTATATATAACGAAGTTTTAATGTTGAAATATATTTATATACACAAATAGAACATTTCTGTGCCAAAAAGTCATAAAAATTGCAGTTAGAACCTTACTATTTTCAGGTTACAATCTGTTTACGCACCTGGTATTTCAGGATAATTCCTTGTGTATTTTTTCTAGACATGTAACAAAACCTTTAAAATCGGAAGTGACCAGTCAGCCTTTGGCCATATAGTGTACATCTACTACGTTGTATACATTTCTTATTAAATATTAGAGAATAATTGTAGCAAAATGTATTGAATTAGTAGACTACTGGTGGCTACTGACAGGTTTTGTTATTTCGACAATCGACAAATCCAATCAACTACATAAATCGATAGGAAAAAATTAAGATCGCTAAATCCAAGTGAAAAACAAATATTGGGTATGTAGTCATTCGTTTACAAGGCCAGGGCTTGCGTGTAAGAAGACAAAGAATAAAAGTCCGGTGTTTTCTCTAGGAAAACTGAGCCAAAATGTCACTGTAAAAATGTTTATTCATCAAAATATGAAAACGTAAATAATATTTATATTTTTAGATCATTCGTGGAGCCCTTAGGCTGGTGCATGAATCACTACATCCCGCTAAAAAAATCTTAAAGAACAAATTTTAATACCCTACTAGACTTCACACACCTGCTAACTTATTCGGAAATACTAGAGGAACTCCACAATTCTGCTCTCCAAACTAACACCGTGCTCATTGTTTTTGTTAGTATTGTGTAAATATATTAATGTGAATGTAAAGCTCAGGATATTCCACTCAGTGAAATGCGCACGATTACTCTGCCAATGACGAGAGATGGGGAGCCAATTAGGAAATGAGTTCACCGTTGAAACTAATGGTGACACGTTGCACCTTTAGGCTTGTCTCACTGGTGATACCCCTAAAGAAGCCAGAATGGCAGCTTTAATTAGGGTAAAAAGATGGCACCCTTAATCAAGAGTGCCCAATAATAAAAAAATAATGAAAATACAGACTGACTTTTGGCCCTCGAAGGATTCGAACCCACAACGTCTAATTACAAGGTCAGTGATTTAACCGCTCTGCCATCGAGCTCACATACAAAGTCAACCGGAAATTTTCAAATGTCCTGAAATTCAAAGGTTACTTTATACGAAAAAGCTCGCCAAAAATTAGCCATCCGAAGTTCTAAACGAAATTGGGATAGCGTATAGCGGTGATAGTCATCGTAGGGAGAAATAGCTGTTTTTATCAACCAGTGACGGCGAGTTGAAGGGCAAGGATACACGTCACAGAGCACGCGCAAATAACTAAGGGGTGAAAATCTTCCAACGGTATGTATTGCGCGGCCCCCTAATTAGCGTGAATCACACAGTGATAGATGAAACGGCACCCCAAACACATTTTCAAGCCCGCGGGTGTCAAATGGTAACACCTTTTCACCACTGGGCGCCAAATGCAACTGGTTTGTCACCATTAGTTTTAACAGTGTTCCATATCTGCCAGCGGAGGGATATCAGAGTAAAAAGTCCGTCGCTGGCAAAATGCGAGTTGATCCGTGGAATACAAATAAAAACAGCAAAAAATATTTTAAAAAATTTCGAAAATAAAAATTAGCTTCTCTCAGAATATAAAAACTTTGATAGTTGATTAAAATTTATGAAGTGATTAGAAGTTTTAGATTAAGATTTTGATTAAGATAATTATTAATATATGCATTTTAAAATTAAGAAATTAGATAGGAATAAATAACTGATATTACATACAGTATTGCCAGACGAATGCTAAAATTTTATTTTGAATAGCACTATTTTCGTAAGGTAATTTTCGCTTGTTTTGAAAACAAAAAAGTGTACATAAATAAGGCGACTAACTGTCTATAAAAATAGTGGTATTCAAAATAAAATTTTAGTATTCGTCTGGTAACACTGATTACATACATTAATAAGAAATAGGGAAATAATGCATATGCAGTGAACATAGAATAATTTAAACGAATTTAGCAAAGTAACTTAATACAATACAATAATATATATATGTGTGTGTGTGTGTGGTATTCTGGGAAATCCGGTAGTAAGAATTCTTTCGAATGCATTATAACTCCGATTAGGAATGTGTACTCTCAATTCGGTGAACACCGACTCCTTAGTTGGTCGTTAATGCAGCCGTTATTGCAGGGTCGTGGAATGGTAAAAAGCAATAGGATAAACTCAAAAACACGGAGTTTCTCCATGAAATGATAAGGCATCTGCATAGTTTTTAGCTCACAGGCTATCATAGCCTGAGAGCTTATGTGCCCGCCCGTTCTGTATGTATGTTCGTTCGTGCGTAACGCGATAACTCATGATAAAAATATCCGATCCATTTGAAATTTTGTATATAGGTATATCCTGATAAGGCGCTTCCCTGATTAGTTTTTGGAATTCATTCAATATGTATAAGATGGGGAACGGGGGGCTCATGCCCCTCCCCTTAATTGATATAAATGGGTTTTTTATGCAGAATTAACAGTTTTCGTTAAAAATTTGATATAGGATCATTCTGATGAGGGAATTCCGTGACTGTTATTAGGTGTTCATTGAATAAATATAAACAGGGGGAACGGGGGCTCTAATGCCCCTCCCCTTAAGTTCTTTGTTTTTCAAGCATAATTGTTAGATTTCGTTCAAATCTCTGAATAGTTTTTGAAGTTTAAAGGTTAAGTATAAAAGAGAAGGATAACTCCTCTTAAATTATATAAATGCTAAATGGGTTTTTATTGAGAATTATCCGATTTGCTCTGAATTTTGGATATAGATTTTTTATATGATAAAGCATGTCCTTGATAGTTTAGGAGGATCAATGATTAAGTATAAAAAAGGGGAAAGGGGAGAGCTGTTTCCCCTTCTTAATTTTTTTTCGAACAGAGTTAACCCTTGAAAATATAAGGCTGTAATGTACAATTAGTATGCGTAGCCTGTGAGCTCAATGCCATCAGTTTAACTGGGCAACATTCTTTTTATTAATCTTTTATTGACAACATTCGACTAAAACAATTCCCATCTTATACTGAAGTTCAGATCTCATTGTGACAAACATAGTTGATGCTTGAAGAAATTTAACCCCCTCCCCCTAAAAAAAGCGATATACGAGAACTCGAGGCAGCGTAAGAACTTAATAGCTTGAAAATTGCGCAAATTCTCTGTTTCAGTCTAAAGCTGCTATCAGATTCACCAACATTTCGTAAGACTTTTGAGCCAATTTTTGATTTCCTCCAACTTTTCGTTAAACATCCTCCCAACACCCCGTGTGATAGCAAACAGCAATGTCTCTCCAACTTTTTTCCACAGTTCGAAAAAAGTCTGGGCTAGCCCAGATTTTTCATAAAACATCGAATTTTCCAGGAATCAGAGATAAGCGATTGATAGAAATAGGCGATAAATATTAACGGCTGGTACTAGTATGACTGGTTTTCCGGCTTTCCTCCAACTTTTTTCAAAGACAGTTGTAACCTTTTTCTGTCTTTGAACGGGAAAATGCCGGGGTTAAAATCGGCTGAAAAGTTTGTCGCGTCTAAAGGCCGTGAATCTGATAACAGCTTAATGCTCCTGCTTTTTTATCAAACTAGCATGAATATATACCATGACGTCACGCGCTTTTGATTGGTAAAGGACAAAAACGTCATGCAAAAAAGTCCAATAAAATTAATTCTGCAAAGAGTTGTGTCAGAAACGTGTAATAAGTTTAAAATATGACGAGTAAACAAAAATCAACTAGGGTTCTAAAATCTTCAACTTAAAGGAGAAAAAAAAATGATGGAGCAATTTAGGAATAATCTAAAAATTTTATATTTAAGTAAACTGAGTAAGATAATAATTGATTTTAAGATAACAGAATTAATGATAGAGATTATAAAAGAATAGGAAATTAGTAAATGTGCCATTAATTTAGCGTAAAGAAAAATTGGTTGCCTGTAAAGTCGGTATACGGGCGAAAGTTTTACGTGACAACGACTTTGAGTTGTAAAATAATTTTAATGTGAATATTCATTCGTATAGTAGGAAGAAGGATGAAATAATAGTAACAATTTAAAACATTTATTTATACAAAGAATTATATTTAAAACATTAATTTATACAAAGAATCTCGCACTGAATTTCATATTAACAAAATTTTATTTTTACCTTTACACATACATACGTATTTATATACAAATATACATACAATAACTTGCAATACACTGTGTTTGTTAAACACATTTTACTTCATGTTTATTGATGTCAAATGTTGAATTTTGTAAACAGCATATTAAAGAATTTTTCAATGAGCAGAATATAACTAAAGTAAAATGGCTTTCACTAATCACATATCATTAGTTTTCCATAATATACCATCGAATTACGAAATAAACTACACTTATTTTCTTTGTACTTTATACTAATAACTAATACATAACGTATTTCGTCTTAGTTTGATACTATCTAAAATTCCTATTAAGCACCGCCCCTTCCTTGCAGCGAATTCACATTCACGTTCAGAAAATGGTCCCACAAGTGACCGGAAAAAGTTAAGAGAAAAGTGAGCGCGTATCGTGAGCGGAGCGTAACGTAACGTAACGCAGTTTCTTGAAGTGTCTCCCGGCAAACCAATTTACAAGACGTTGTCACGTCAAAAAAAAAGAAAAGAAAAGGGGATATCGTGAAGGAAAAATTAATAATATAATATGTATACATATATAAATATATAGTACAGTCACCGCAAAAAAAATCTTGACACTTGCGATTTTTGACGTTTTGTTAAATATTTATAAATATGCATAAGGAAGTGTTCTGAAACTCCAGGTGTGTAAACAAAATAGTACACGTCATATATTTTCGCAAAGATCCCCCCCCCCGAAATCTAACAGGGGACCGTCAATAAATTGAAAAATAACGAAGATCTTTTGGATAACCCTGTCAAAACTAATGAAGCAAAAACGTTCAAACAGCAGATAATGGTTCAATGGCTTATTTTAATAAACTGTGTCGATTTTTATGAATATAGCATGTAAACTCGTAGAGAAATTAAGGTTTTTGTTAAAACGGTCCTAAATGTTTCCAAGTTTTTTTGCTCATAATTTGCAGAGCTCTTCATAAAATACATTGTTCTTTTCAGAAAATATGACAATCAACATTGCACATAACACCATGTAATCGGAATTAAAAAATAATAATTGTATGAAAAATGAGCAGGTTTACTAAATATTTTTTTTTTACTGCGCATGCGTCAACGCTATTAAAATTTCATTTACATATTATGTTAGTTATTTGTATACAACAACTTTTGAGAAAGTCTCAAAAACATAGGTTGAAAATTCTGAAAACTATCGTTGATAGAATAAAATATAAATCTGCTATTCCCAAAATAAAGCAAAAAGATAAGGAGCTGTATCCAAATAAAGTACTACGTGTGTGTGGGTACTAATTAATGGAATATGGGTACAGTCCCTCATCATTTTGCTTCATTTTGTAAATAACGGATTTTGAGAGCGGATTCTATAGACGATCATTTTCAGAATTTTCAAGCTATGTTTTTGAAACTTTTACAAAAGTTGCTCTACACATTTATCTAACATAATATGCAAATGAAATTTTAATAGCGTTGACGCATGTGCAGTAAAAAATTATTTAGTAAACCTGCTCATTTTTCATACAATTCTTATTATTTTTTAATTTTGATTGCAGGGTGTTATGCATAATGTTGATAGCCATATTTTCTCAAAAGAACATTGTGTTTTATGAAGAACTCTGCAAATTATAAGCAAAAAATTTAGGACCGTTTTTATAAAAACCTCAATTTTTCTTCGAGTATATATGCTATATTCATAAAAATTAACAAACTTTATTACAATAAGCCACTTAATCCTAATCTGAAGTTTGAGCGCTTTCGTTACATTAGTTTTGACAGGGTTATCCAAAAGATTTTCGTTGTTTTTCATTTTGTTGACGGTCCCCTATAGATTTTCGGGGGAAAATCTTCTCGAAAATATATGACCTGTTCTATTTTGTGTACACACCAGGAGTTTCAGATTATTTCATTAAATGCATTTTTAGATATTTAACAAAACGTTAAAAATCGCGAGTGTCAAGATTTTTTTTTTTTTTTTTTTTTTTTTTTTCTTTTTTTTTTTTGCGGTGACTGTATATTAATGTCATTTTTCCTAAAATTATAAAATTTTTAATTAAATAATTTAAGAATTAAAAAAAAAATTCTCGCCACCATATTTGAAGACAACATATAAAGATCTTACCTCACAAACTAGTTTATAATTTTCTTAAATGATGACAAAGAGAAAAAAAATGACGAACCAAAAATGTCTCGAGAAAGAAGTGTAAACTACTTTAGACATGTCGAACTTATAAAAAACATACTGTGTAAAATGCCTTTGCATTATGTTCAATTTTAAAGAAAACTTATTTTCACTAGACAGTTATAAAAAGTTTTCAGAGAAAATTGCAGCGTTTTTCTAAACTGACTGAATTTTAAAAAAAGAGAAGGATAAATAAAAACAGTTTTGGAAAAGAAGAAAAAAATATTAAAAGAAAAAAAAAAGTTATCCAGTTTTCCAGTTTTCCAAATTACTACTTAAAAAAATGGCGAAAACAAGGAAGAAATCGCCTGTCTATCAGAATCATTTTAACGGTAACCGTGGAAAATGGTAGAAGAAAAAAGAAACTGGGGAAAAAAGAGTGAAAAGTACAAGAGAAGATCTAGCTGAAATCTCAAAAAAAAAATACAAGATATAGAAATTGGTACACAGAAAACACGATAATTAAAAAAAATGCGAAGTATAAAAAATATTATTGCAAATAGCGAAAAAAAAAATAAATGGCAAAAAGAAGTGAAGTAAAGAATAAGAAACGTGACCTAGTGTAGTAATAGAGATTTGATAGCTAAGTTCACTGGGTGTGTTGAGATTTGAAGCAAATAACGCCCTGATCGATAAAATGTTTGTTGTACTTTCTAAAAAATATGCTTGAAGCATTGTTCCGTTTAAGAGACTTTTTGCTTTATTGAACACTAATCACTTTTAATGGATTTAGAAAAGTTTAAAAAGAAATCTTTAATCTAAGTAACATTTGACGGAAATTTCGATTTTTTTCCCTGTTGTAGTATTTTAGTGATAAATATCAATTTTGATATGCTTAAAATAGTTTAATATGTTAAAATACAATGAAACGACATTTCCTCATATACTGCAATGCAGCGGAATTCTTTTGAGTTCCTGCAATTGAACCATAAAAGCGTTACACTTGTTTTTCAATACAGAACATGTGATAGTGATATCTAATAACATAGATCCATTTCATGAAAATCGAGCAAAATTTATGCGAGTTAGATCACAGACAGACAGACAGCCAAACCAAATTCATAAACACTTTTAAACAATGTTAAAAAGGATCAACAACGGCTAAAACGATTTTAATTAATTTTTGTATCCTGCCATTTTTCGAGTACTACAGGAACTATTGTCTAAATCACATGTTGGGAAAATTCAATGAGTAGGTAATTTTGAAATCACTATTGGTCAGCATTTCACTGGAATAAACGTTGAAACATTAATTAAACACCCGGCGGGTCCGTCTTTGTAAAAAGTACAATATTCCCTTTCTTTTTCCTTTAACCCGCGAGAACTCGCGCATGAGATTTCCTTTCTCCATCGTACCCATTTTAAAACTATCTTTAAGACTACAGGGTGATTCATAAAAGATGGGCAGAACTTTAAGGGGTTATAGTACACTTAAAGACAAATAATATTAAATAGGAGACTAAGGGTCCCAGACGTATTCCCAAGGAGATAGGGGGCATTAAAGTTTAGGGTCCGAAATTTCAAATGATTATAAAAACTGGAAAAATTGGTCGATTCGTTTGCGGTTTTTGCAAAAAATTTTCCTTATGCCAGTATTTTCTTGAAATAAAATTTTAAAGTTCAATTTCAAAAAATGCCGATAGGGGGCGCTTTAGACTTTGGAGTAACAAACAACTATTTTTTAGCATTATTTTTTGTATTTCTTTAAATGATTTCGAAAGCTTAGACTTAAACTTAAATTTTGATCTAAAAATCTGAGTCCTAACGAGTAGTTAAGTAGCGTAAACTGAAATTTGAAATTTGAAACCCTTCTCTCCCCAGAACAAAAATCAGTTATTCCCGATCTTTGTGTCGTAGATTAGGCTCTAACTACTGCCGCGTTTTGCTAAAATTATTCTTTATGTCAGTATTTTCTTGAAAATAAATTTTAAAGAAAAGTTTCAAAAACTTCCGATAGAGGGCGCTTTAGAATTTGGAGTAACGAACAACTATTTTATACCGTTATTTTTTGTGTCTCATTAAATGCTTTCTAAAGCTTAGACTTAAACTTAAATTTTCAGCTCAAAATCTGAATCGCTGAGCGTGGTTCAGTAGCGAGGGGAGGGGGTTCAAATTTCAACTTCTGAACATAGTTCAGTTTGCACTACTTAACCATGCCCAACGATTCTGTGCTGTGATACGAGGCAAAAATACAACTTTCGTCAAGGACTGCATAGTCGGAATTCACTCATAAAGGCACTGGCACAGTTGGAAACGTCGCTCATGCAAACGTTAAAGCTCCATTCCTGACGCTAGTCACCGGGTGAAGAAGGAGACAGAAAGTATGCAAATGTCAAATGGGGAAGAAGAAGAACACGTATGCAAAATTTCGACACGATTCAGGCATAAAAACCACTGAACGGTGAGTCAAGTGTAAGTCGCTGTAGTAATGAATCGGAAGATGGTGCCCTTCACGAATAAGGAAAAGGCTGAGATGCATTTAATTTACGGAGCGGCAGATGGAAATGGTGCAGAGGCACAACGAATGTACGGAGAGCGATTTCCCAACAGGCGGTTGCCTAACCGCAAAACTTTCGAGCGCTTGCACAGACAGTTGTGTGAGACGGGATCATTTCTCGCTTCCCGGTCGAATGCAGGTCGTGCAAAAAAGGACGAATCAGTAGTTGTTGCAGAAGCCATTCTGGATGTAGTAGCGGCGCAGCCAAGTACAAGTACACGAACAGTGGCTAGGCAGGTGGATACCTCACAGTCCATGACTTGGAGGGTACTGAAGGATGAACATTTGCTCCCGTTTCATGTGCAACGAGTCCAGAAACTGTCTCCAGGGGATTATCCAAATCGTATTGAATTCGCCCGCTGGTTTCTGCAGCAGAACGCGCTAAATCCACATTTTGGATGAACTGTGCTTTTCACCGATGAATGTACCTTCACACGTGAAGGTACATTTAACACACACAATGCACATGTATGGGCGGATGTCAATCCACATGCTACGTATCCACATGCTCATCAGAGACGCTTTTCCATCAATGTTTGGGCAGGAATCCTCGGAGACCACCTAATCGGACCGTACCTTCTTCCTGAACGCCTCAACGGTAAAACATACCTCACATTTCTGCAACATGTGCTGCCAGACCTGTTAAACGTTGTTCCTCCACGCATCCGGCGGGTCATGTGGTTCCAGCACGATGGAGCGCCAGCCCATTACGTACGAGACGTCCGCAACTATCTGGACATCACATTTACGAACAGATGGATTGGTCGAGGTGGTCCTGTTGCTTGGCCTGCTCGCTCGCCAGATCTTTCACCCCTCGATTTCTTTTTTTGGGGACAATTGAAGGCTCTTATGTATGAGACACCCATTGAACCCCCGAGGAACTGGTCGCCAGACTTTCCGCCGCTGTAGGGGAAGTGCTCGAAAAGCCTGATGTTTTCGCGAATGTTCGCCGTTCCATTTTTCGCCGTTGTTCTGCGTGCACATGGTAAACTGAACTGTGCTCAGGAGTAGAAATTTCAAACCCCTCTCCTCAGAAACTTAACCACGTCTAACAATTCAGATTTTGGGCTGAAAATTTAAGTCTAAGCTTTAGAAAGCATTTAATGAGACACAAAAAATAACAGTATAAAATAGTTGTTCGTTACTCCAAAGTCTAAAGCGCCCTCTATCGGAATTTTTTGAAACTTTTCTTTAAAATTTATTTTCAAGAAAATACTGACTTAAAGAATAATTTTAGCAAAACGCGGCAGTAGTTAGAGCCTAATCTACGACACAAAGATCGGGAATAACTGATTTTTGTTCTGGGGGGAGAAGGGTTTCAAATTTCAAATTTCAGTTTACGCTACTTAACTACTCGTTAGGACTCAGATTTTTAGATCAAAATTTAAGTTTAAGTCTAAGCTTTCGAAATCATTTAAAGAAATACAAAAAATAACGTTAAAAAATAGTTGTTTGTTACTCCAAAGTCTAAAGCGCCCCCTATCGGCATTTTTTGAAATTGAACTTTTAAATTTTATTTCAAGAAAATACTGGCATAAAGAAAATTTTTTGCAAAAACCGCAAACGAATCGACCAATTTTTCCATTTTTTATAATCATTTGAAATTTCGGACCCTAAACTTTAATGCCCCCTATCTCCTTGGGAATACGTCTGGGACCCTTAGTCTCCTATTTAATATTATTTGTCTTTAAGTGTACTATAACCCCTTAAAGTTCTGCCCATCTTTTATGAATCACCCTGTATTTTTCATTTTAAACAGATTTTAAAATGTGATTTCGTCTACTTTACCTCTTTTTTGAATACAAATACTAAGTCAAACAAAAAATCTGACATTAAGTGACAGTAAAGTAAAAGAAAAGAATTGGGCACCGTGAGATAAATTCTCATAGCGAGTTCTCCCGGGTTAAAACAAAATTCAACTAGTAGAGGTCAATAGCCAGTTGTATTGGATCTCCCTCCTCACTTCTTGAAAATTATTTGTATTTCATGCTGCGCATTTAGCTGTGCCTATAATTTTAAGGGTGTTCTTAAAACAAAAATTGCAACTTTGTGGCATAAGTTTGAATTTATTTTTGTTCGGAAATGCAGGAAACTAGCAGATATTGTTATTGAGAAAATACCGACTTGCACTCATTTTTAAGTTTTTTTCGTAAACGCAACAGATCTTTCAAAACAAGCCGTCAAAATTGACATCTTTTATGCATTTTTCAATGAAAGCAGAAAAACCAGTTAACGAAAGGGAGAAAATTGCGTAGCCACGAGCTCAAAGTAACTGATAACTCAGTAGGTATTTTAAATATCAAAAAATGGGAGACTGAATTTGATTCGAAAGTACTTCCATAGCCATGCCTTCCAATTTTATATCTTTCCGTTAAGGAATGAATTTGTAAATGTGTCAAAAAGTTTTTCGCTTGTTGAGCGGAGCAGTTGAAAACACCCTTAAACTGTAAGTATCTGCTGTGTAGTACTTTATTCAACGCGCATCTGCTTATGAAATTTTTTCTCTCTAGAATCTTTCTTTGTGAAATTTTTTCTAATTTGTTTTAAAGAGATTCGAGTTAAAAATAATGCCCAAACGGTTTGGTTTATTTGTGTCGGCCGATTATCTACTCTAGGGATCTATGTACTATGTCCTTCGTGGGGGTCTTTCTAAGGGAACCTAACCCGTATTTACGCAAGGTTCTAAGAAAACCACGAAAACTCCGAACGGCTAGGCCGACGGCCACGATTGGGTTCGAACCCTGCACCTGCCATCTACCAGTTGAGAGGTCAGAACCTCTCGGCCACTGGTCGGGCTAATGCCTAAACGAAAACGATATTTTAAAAATAACAAAGAAATGGTGTATTATCTAACTAATGTTTTGAATGAAACCAGTAATAGCGATAATATTGACACTGAAGATCTTCAGTTTCCTGAAAGTGGTGAAGATTTTAACGTTAAAACTTTAGAGGACTAAAATCACAATAGTGATACTAATATAAATGTATCATGTGATGAGATTACTAAAAATAATAGTGACAAAAATTCTTATAATGAAAAAATAAAGGCACAAAGTATAGAAAAAAGAAGCAATCGTAAAAGCCTCCAAAACCACGAACAAAAATACTACAATGAAAATGCAAAGGTCAACCGCATGTGTAAAAAGAATTCTGAAATCGACATTTTTTTTAATTGATTGAGTCGAACATGATTGATGAAATAATTGATCGCACTCATAAATATAAAGAAAAGAATAGAAGCCAGTATAAACGAAAATGTGATTATAAACGCATTCTAGAAGTGAGCTTATGGCTTTGATTGGACAGCTTACTTTTATATGTACAACGAAAAATCAATATGCAAGTGTTAAGCAATTCTGGGCAACTGTTGGGACTGTAATACAAAAGCTATGAATTATTAGCAATTTTTATTTTTATTTTGCTGCATTCGTTTCGATGATATAGATATTAAACTGAATAAAGGAAATTAGATATACTAGCTTCAATCCGCTCCACTTGGTATTCATTTGTTCAAAATTGTTTGAAATCTTAAAATGCAAGTAAATTTAGAAAAATTGATGAGGTGTTAGTTCTTTCAGAAGATGTTTCTCTTCGATTAAATACATCCCAAACAAATATGCTAAGTTTGGCATCAAACTATGTAAATTATGTGATGCTAAAACATTTTACTTCATCAATATGGAAATTTGCGTTGATAAACAATTTACTGGACTTTTTATTATAGAGAATAAACTGTAGCACAATGTCAACATATAAAAGTAAAACATATTTTTCTCATTTCTAATAATTATTTTTTTAATAACATTTAATATTTTAAGGCTACAGTGGACTCTCAAAACTAATTTTTTTAATTTTCAATGAATTTTTTGTTTAATTTCTAGAAATGATCATAACACATATATCTCTTATTTCACAATTTTTTTAAAATATATTCAATAGTTTTTGAGATACAGATTTTTCTTTTTTTTTATTAACAAAAAATGGCAATATTTCATAATGTTCCATGCGAAATTCTTTATGCCCAATTTTTCTGATTTTTTTGTTTAAAATGCTCTCTATGTATGTGTTAACAAATGTTACTAAGCATTTTTAGCATATTACTTGTAAAACATTTTAAAAAATGATTTTAACTTAATTCTTTTGTATTTTCCGTTAAAAAATCATTAAAAATGTCATATAACTGAAATTTAAAAAATTTACATGCGACTAAAAAAATCATTTCTAGTAACATTTGTTGACACCTACATAAAGAGCATTTTAAACAAAAAATTAGAAAAATGAGGCATAAAGAATTTCGCTTGGAACATTTTGAAATCATGAAAATGACGAAAATATTCATTCTGAGAAAAACAGGTTTTAGTAACTACAGTGGTTATAATTGCTTAATATTTTCCTACTGACATAGTTTCAGCTATTAAGGAATATAACATCATTTCTAGTTTATATGTAAGTGTTTTATATTTTTATGGTAAATTCACATGAAATATGTGGCTTCGACAATAATTCATGCAAAGGACGTGAAGTATCTGAATTTTAAAAAATCTTCTCAATAATAACATTTTGTATTTTCTAATGAAATTTTTTCAAATTTTACTAGAAATATGCATGGTATAAATATATTAAATATTTTTAATACTTTAAATACATTAATATTTTTTAATTTAAGCTAAAAAGTTTAGGGACAAAAAGCAATTCCTCTAAATACATTGTAAACAAACGCTTAAAGAAACAGTTAAAAGTTACAGTTTAAGTATTGTTTTGCGAAATCACAAAATTAATAATTTCAGTGAAAAATAATAACATTTTGTATGGTAAAACTAAAAACTAGGCTAAGTTTTACGGATGTGAATCGGCAAAAGTAAACAAAGGGGCGTGGCAAAATAAGCTGATTGGACAAAAATGCTTCTAACTCCAGTAAAAATAGTCGAAATTGAAAAATTCTTTTTGTGTTCAATAGAAGGGAGTGCATATAATGTTATTATGCTAAAAATGAAAATTCGACAATTTGATGATTTTTTGAGATTTTGAAAGTCCACTGTAGCCTTAAAGAAGTAAATAGACTTTTTTTTTTTAGTGTCATCAAGTTGTTTGCCATGAAATTTTCACGGATTTCATCTAGTAATTAATTAAAAAAATAAAATGAAAAGTAAAAAATTAAGAAACTAAAAAAATATTAAAATATTAAAAGTTCAATTGATTGATCAATGAATTAATTTTAAGTAAACATAATAATTATGAAATCACATTTTATTGAATTGTTCAATAAAATCTCGACTCATAATAGCACGATAATAATTTACATTAAAATTGTAAAAAAAAGACATTTTTTTCAGACTTAATCAGATTTATTAACCAAAAACGATGATTAGTATATTAATGTATTTGGTAAAAAATATTGTAAACGCAACTAATATCACTGCTATCTTAAATTGTTTTCGGGGAGTAAATTTATACTTGTTTGATAAGAAAGAACTATTCCAGTCATGTTAACCAAAATTATATATTGAAATGTCTTCAAAAATGATGCAAAAAAAAGTTAGAATTTTTTAAATATTTTATCTGTAAATTTTGCTATGTATGTCTGCAATGATGTGAGGATTTTAGGAATTTACGAATTTTATGGTTTCAGATTTGATTTTAATATATATATATATATATATATATATACATATAAATTTAAAAAATAAAGAATTTTTTAAGAAAATAAAAAATCTAATATCTTTATCGTCTCAAGAATAATTTTCAACTTTTTATCAAAGCATTAAAAAATAACTGACTAAAAAAAAAAAGAGGTTGTAAAACAGACTGTAAAAATAAGTGCAAATTAGTTTGGACACGTAAGACACATTACAAAGCAAATTCTAAAGATTTATTTTTCTGTTTTTTAGCGTCAAGTTAAATTTAGAGCAAATTTATCTTCACCAAAACGGATAAAGATAGTACAGTCTCGGAAGAGGATAAAAAATATACACTGTTTAAGGAAATACCTGATGTTTTAATATATATTCTACTGTATTTTAAACAGATTAGCTCCTTTTTTTGGTGAAGTACAGATTTTTTTTCAGTTAATAGCATAAATATAGTTTTGACTCTGTAGCGGAAAACATTATAATCATAAAATTTTTTATGTCTGACTTTCAATAAATTAAAAAAAAACGCATCAAAAATACTGCAAAGGAAAATGAATGTGATGCCGTACAAAAGAATATTTTTTAATAATTCCAACAATACTAGGATTTCTGTAAATGTAAATGCAGGTGATTTCATCTACCTGTAGTGTAAAGCACAATGGATACCAGGATTTCTGTAAATATAAATGCAGGTGATTTCCTCTACCTGTAGTAAAAAACACTATGATTTTCTTCATTTTTGACTTGCAAAAAATTGAATTAACACAAAAAATATTTAAAGATAGAAAATCAACGATTGTAAATGCACAAATAAAGTATGAAAATGTGGCAAACAGCTGTTTCGAATCTACTATTGAGATTCTTCATCAGTGCAAGACTCAGCGAGCTAGAAAAAGGAAAACTGAGCAAAGAGACAAAGAAACGCAGGCTTATATACCCGCTACGGGAACGATCCCGCCTAAAGAAAAGTAACCAATGAGAAGAAAGCAGTCTGAACAACTTTGTCTCTTTGCTCAGTTTTGCTTTTTCTAGCTCGCTGAGTCTTGCATTGATGAAGAAACTCGATAGTAGATTCAAAACAGCTGTTTGCTACATTTTCATACTTTATTTGTGCATTTATAATCGTTGGTTTTCTATCTTTAAACATTTTTGAACAAAGGGTTTAATTGCTATTTTAACAAGAAACATTGTAAAGGAAAATTAATGTGATTGCGTACAAAAGAACACATTTTTACTAACTTCTAATAATACCAGAAATTCTGCAAAGAAAAATTTATGTGACCTTATTAATTAGGTTCACTTATATTAAATAATTTTTTTTTATACTACACCAGATGATAAAACTGTTGTTAGCTTTCGTTTTTTCAAAAACTAAAACAAAATCACTTCACCTTTTTTCATTCACGTATAAAAACATTTCATATTTATTTACTTAGAAGGTGTCACAAATAAAAATTAAATTAAAGAGTTGACATGTTTCGGTTCATTAATAAGAACCGTATTCATAACATATAAAAATCAGTAGAAAATTAAATGACACTGGATATCTACACCAGATGAGTCTGTTGTGTATCACGATTGGATTTTTTCATGAGCTATTTCATTTATTCCGTCTGTAACATGAATAAATTATGCTTCATACAGCAAAAATCTGTACAAATTCAATATGCAATTTAATAAAAATTTTATTTTACTTAAGAAAAGTGTTATAATAATTAAAAATAAATGACATTGACATGTTTCGGATCCGTCTAACAAGATCCATAATCATAATAAAAATAAAAATTAAATTTCAAAACATTTCACGGTCAATACAAATGACACGCGGCAATGAGATATAAACAACAGAAAACAAAAATCACGCGCTCTATTGTAAAAAATTCAATTAAAATAGACCATGATCTAAAAGAATTTCCAACATGGTTCATCCCATTCAAGCTCTCACGAGGAATTTATTCATTAATTCTAACCATAACTTAGGAATAATAAAAGAAACGGTATCATTGCAAACAAAATTTTTACGTGTATAAATTTCAATGGACTCTCTTATAATAGACTTACGACAACAATTTGATATGAAACATAATTTGCTTTCACTAAACAATATTTTTATCCCCTCATTTAAATATGTTCTAGATAAGGCAGTGTTAGTACGTCCAAAATTAATATCAGGTTCATGCTCCCCTTTTCTAATACCAAGCTTTCTCCCAGTTATGCCTATGTAATAATATAAGTCCCCATTTTCTGTAATATAAGGTATTTCATAAACTCCAGCAAGATCATTTTAATTATTATAACACCTTTCTTAAGCAAAATAAAATTTTTATTAAAATTTTTATATAAAAGATGATTTTTTTAAAATCTGGTGATTTAAAAAATCTATTGGATTTAATAAACTTTTTATCATAAATTCAGTAAGATTTTGCTGTACAAAACACAGAAGAAAACTGGTATCATTGAAACGACAGACATATAAATTGGAAGAAATATTTCAGATAGGCGGTAGATATAAGAAAACACCCGAAAGACCAGACAAATTGAGAATCGAATGACCGATGGAAGACATAGCAAAAAGGCAAATGGAGTAAAAACATAGAAAAATGGTAAATAAACGACAGGCATAAAAAAGGCAGACAGCAGATAGGCAAATAGAAAGAATAAACATTCAGAAATGTAAGAAAACGTTAATAACAAAGTTTTTCACAGAAAGAAAAAATCTGAAAAGACCTTTATAATTTATTTTTAAAAAGGCTTTATTTTAAAGTGCTACATATACACTGGTGGGCAAAATTTAAGGACGAGTCCCAAAATGTCAATTTTTAAGGGATTTTCAAGCGATAATTTTCACGCGAATATTCAAAAGGAAGTAATGTAATTCGAATAATTACTATCCCTCCATAACAGCTAGTCCATATAACATCTCATTCAGGTCACACATGGTCACAAGAATCACAGTCATTACGGCAAAACAAAAAATAGGAAATTCCACACGTCTCTTCTATGAGTCTGAAATGACTAGTATATGTGACTTCACTGAAAGGTCATTTTGACTGTTGCTTTGTGGCGAGTCACCAGGTTATTTTTCAATGTCGCTTCATTGAGACTCTCGTGTGTCCTCTCATCTAGAGACTCTATTTTAAAGTCATTGTGAACGTTGCATTATGATAAATTAACAAATAATGTCCCATTAAAGTCACATGGTGACTTTTCACCACTTTTCACATTTGTTACTTCACAGTAGGGTCTCTGTCACCATTTGACAAAGTCTTGTGACAGAAAGTCACCATGTGATTTTATTGTAACATTATTTGGTGATTTATCATAATGCAACATTCACAATGACTTTGAAATTGAGTCTCCAAATGATAGTCACATGAGAGTCTCAATAAAACTACATTGTAAAGTCACCTGGTGACACGACACAAATCAGCAGTCGCAATGACCTGACAGTGGAATCACATGTAGTAGTCATTTGAGACTCATAAAATAGACGTATGAAATTTCCTATTTTTTGCTTCGCCATAGTGACTGTGACTCTTGTGACCATGTGTGACCTGAATGAGATGTTATATAGACTCGCTGTTATGCAGGGATAGTATTTATTCGAATTATATTACTTCCTTTTGAATATTAACGTGAAAATTAACCTTTGAAAATCCCTTGAAAATTGGCATTTTGGGACTCGTCCTTAAATTTTGGACACCAGTGTATGTATGTATATATATTAATATAAAAAGAATATTGCCCAGTTAAACTGATGGCATTGAGCTCACAGGCTACGCATACTAATTGTACATTACAACCTTATATTTTCAAGGGTTAATTCTGTTCGAAAAACAAATTAAGTAGGGGAACAGCTCTCCCCTTTCTCCTTTTTTATACCTAATCATTGAACCTCCTAAACTATCAAGGACAAGCTTTATCATAAAAAAATCTATATCCAAAATTCAGAGCAAATCGGATAATTCTTAATAAAAACCCATTTAGCATTTATATAATTTAAGAGGAGTTATTCCCCTCTTTTATACTTAACCATTGAACTTCCAAAACTATTCAGAGATTTGAACGAAATCTGACAATTCTGCTTGAAAAATCCATTTATACAAGTTAAAGGGAGGGGCATTAGAACCCCCGTTCCCCCTGTTTATACTTATTTAATGAACACCTAATAACAGTCATGGAATCGCCTCATCAGAATGATCTTATATCTAAATTTTGAACGAAAACTGTTAATTCTGCATGAAAATCCCGTTTATATCAATTAAGGGGAGGGGCATGACCCCTCCGTTCCCCCTGTTTATACTTATTCAATGAACATCTAATAACAGTCACGGAATCGCCTCATCAGAATGATCCTATATCTAAATTTTGAACGAAAACTGTTAATTCTGCATGAAAATCCCGTTTATATCAATTGAGGGGAGGGGCATGAGCCCCCCGTTCCCCCTCTTATACATATCGAATGAACTCCAAAAACTAATCAGGGAAGCGCCTTATCAGGATATACCTATATACAAAATTTCAAGTGGATCCAATATTTTTATCATGAGTTATCGCGTTACGCACGAACATACGAACATACGAACATACATACAGAACGGACGGACACATAAGCTCTCAGGCTATGATAGCCTGTGAGCTAAAAAAGAGGCTTTCCCAGATATTTGCTGCAATTTTCTAAACGTTTTTATGGTTACTTTCTATAATCATTTCATCAGTCTCATTAGACCGTTTACAGAAAGTAACAGTGAAAAAAAAAATCATGATAGGTCTTTGCAACGTTGTCAACAAAAATAAACTTTGAGATAAGTTTCTACGAAATGAGC
This sequence comes from Maratus speculifer, assembly GCA_964019185.1. Lineage (NCBI taxonomy): Eukaryota > Metazoa > Arthropoda > Arachnida > Araneae > Salticidae > Maratus > Maratus speculifer. Next base: position 248,255,923 of record OZ025302.1, on the reverse strand, counting down.
ATAGTAAATCTAAAAAGAAAAGGATTTTCCTGTGAAAAAAAGTAATATTCGAATATCGGATCAAGTGTTAACCTTGTTTTTTCCTGAAAATATACATTAAAAAAATATGGGAAGGAATGGTAGTATGATATCCTGCTTTCGACGCATAAAAACCGGAAGGAAATCGGTAAATATTACAACAATACAATAAATAGTTCTTTATTGAAAGAAATTTAGGAAGAGAATAATAAAGTTTAACTTTAACCTTGATAAATGTTTAAGGATGTTTGAATGTGTAAACCTTTATACAGGCTGTTTATAAAGTCCCGGGCCCATTTTGAAATTTAATAACTCATAAAATAATAAAGGTAGATTAAAATTAATAACATAAATGGTTAGATAGACTCAAAAAGTTTCATGATCCTTGTCAATGAACTTCCACGTGTGCCCCCTTCGTCGCACGGGGAACATAAAGTCGATAGTCAATTTCACGCCTAATAGCAGCAAGCATGTAGGCATACACAGAGGCTAGGGTCGTTGTAATTCTGTCTTTTAAGTCATCAATATTCGACACTCTCCTCCTGTAAACATTTTCCTTTACGAACCCCAAAGGAAATAAGTCCAGCGGCGTTATATCAGGTGATCTGGATGACCAGGAATTGGACCTCTTCGCCCAATCCATCTTCCTGGAAAATGGTCATTCAAAGAAATACGAACGATGGTACCCCAATGAGGTGGTGCACCATTTTGCTGCAAAAAAGACATGTGGCTGAAGCTCTTCTAGTTGTGGAAATACGAAGTTTTCCAACATGTCTAAGTATACGACTGATGAGACCGTCTTTTTTGTAAAAAAACCGGCGTGAAATTCACTATCGACTTGATATTCTCCGTGCGACGAAGGGGCCACACGTGGAAGTTCATTGACAAGGGTCATGAAACTTTTTGAGTCTATTTAACCATTAATGTTGTTAATTTCAATCTACCTTTATTATTTTATGAGTTATTAAACATCAAAATGGGTTCGGGACTTTATAAACACCGTATATTTCGGAGAAGTTTTGGATTCGGATGAAAACAAGGGCGGTGACTTGATTGAACATTAAGAGAGAAGCTCTTCAGCCCGATGGTTGCGGTAAGAGGAAAAAAAAAAGAAATCAGTGATTTTTAACGATATATAAAATATACAGTTAAACAGTTTTTACGTGGAAAAAATAATACTTTAAAAAAAATCGATACATAAAACATTGATGTATTGTTAAAACGAACAATTACAAACATGTCAGATTTATCACAAAATTTATTTGATTAATTTTTAAGTTATTTTATTTTTAATTTGTTTTTTTTTTTTATTTTTCATCCTATCTTTAATTTTTTTTTTTTTACATGTTAAACTTTTAAATTAATAAAATTTTCAAAATTGCGGAAAATTCCAGGGAAAAAAAGCATTTTTTTTAAATTAATAAATGAAAGTATGTTCTGTTTTCAAATTTAATCTGATATACAAATGTCATACATACTAGTTTGCTGATAAAACTGACAGATATATATATTAGTTTGATTTAATAATACATTGATTATCAGGTTCAAAATTATATAAATACTTTATATAAACTAATGCGTGTGATATTTATATATCAAGATATGCTTGAAGACAGATCCTACTTTTATTTGCTTTAAAAAATTCCCCTGAATTTTTCAGCAATTTGAAAATTTTATTAACTTAAAAATATGGGATGAAAAAAAAACAGCTTGAGATAGAATGAAGACAAACAACCAAAAGAGAAAAATAAATTGTTGTGTTCTTCAGTGATAACCGTAAAGAAACAAAAGTTGAAAATTGCACCTCAAAAGTAGCAAATAAAGTGCGTCCGTTTTATAAATAGCTTTATAAATATTCAGATTTTGGTGCAATGGGTGTTGCAGTTTTATGCTTCAGTATGCTTCAGGTTATCTCCATGAGAACCTAGAATCATTATCTATTATATGAATTCATTGAATGTATTACGTATGATTTGAAATGACTCCACAGAATGCTGCCACGATTCCATATATAAATTTCAAATCACTCGGTTTGTCAGTTTTTGCTCTGTTTTTCGCGACAGATGGACGGACCGGAATACGGCTATTGGTCACATCTATATGTTTAATTTTGCACCTAAAAATCATTGTAATATTAAATCAAACTATTACCAGTCTGTCAAATTTATCCAAAAGATAATAACAATGCGTGTGATACACTGTTAAAAATAAATCTGTGGATTCACGGTGAAACTACCGGCAGCAAAGTAGCCGAACTTTTACCGTTCCGTTAGTAGATTTTCCGTTGTGAAAAATAAAAGAAAGGAAAACTGTTTGAAGAAGCGGTAACTTTCTGTTACAAAGTTTGATTTTTAATGATAATAATTTAATACAATTTTTAAAATTAATGAGTCATCTAATTGTCAAAGAATACGAAATTTCCGACTGATTTTAAGCTGCAGTATTATTTTACTTATTTTATTTCTTATTTTATTTATTTTTATTTTATTATTATTATTATTATTTTGTACAATTTACCTCAAGTCGCCCTAAAGGTTCGAACTCGAGACTTTTTGATAGCAGAACAAATCCTTATTGACTGAGCCAAAGCTGCTGATGCCGGAATGTACAAAGTATGTCTTTTATGCTTCAGTGGGAAAATCTGTTGTGCTTTTTAACACGTTCACTGCCGCTTACGTGACGATGTGATGATAGTTAATGCCGCTCTGTAGAAATGAGTTTTTCCCAGAAGCCGATTTACTTTTTATAACAAAGAATCAGTGAAAGATTTTTTCCGCGCCAGAGCGTGACTGGCTGTTGGACATCAACTTACATCACGCGCTAGCGCGTTCGTGGCTCCTTAGCGTTCGCGCCATATCACGGGCAGGCACGTGATCGGCAACGAATGTGTTAAAGATTTCCTTTCAAATATATTCGTTAGAATATTTGTAAAAGGTTTATTTTATTTTATTTTAGACTAATGCATGATACCTATTATTTTTAAAAATAAATTTTAATTCTTTAACTAGTTTAAATAAAAAAAAAAATCACTGTTTTTTTTTTTTTTTTTTTTTTTTTTTTTTTTTTTTTTTTTGAATGAATGAATGAATGAATGAATGAAAAAAAAAATGTTATTCATTTTTTACAAAAATAAATATTACAGACAATTTTTTGAAATTGTCATACACTATATATTTATTTATTTTTTGGCTAATTAGTTAAAAGAATTTTTAATAAGATTTAAGAAAAAAAAAATAAATGGAAAAAAGTAATTTAAAAGGGATTTCTTTATGTTTTTATTATTTCATACTGCTAGTGGGCTTCGAACCCACAATCTGCGCGTGCAGGCGATTCGCGGTGAGATGTCTTTACCACTCGGCCACACAACGGAGTGTTATTGTTTTTTGTTTTTATTTCCATCCGTTTCGTTATTTTCAGAGAATATGGTGGAGTTTTCTGATTTTTAGCGGAAAATTCCCTTATGTTGTGAAAAGGGGCTTTTTCTGTGAAATTCAGGAAAAAAATATTCGTGAATTTCAGAATTTTTTAACAGTGTATTTCTATGTCAAGTTAAATTTAAAAACAAATCTTACTTTCATTTGTTATTATTTTTATTTTTTAAGAGGTTTTTTTTTTCCTGGAATTTTTTGCAATTTCGAAAACTTTATTAACTTAAAGGTGTAGGGTGGAAAAAATATAATTTGAGATAGAATGAAAAATAAACAAACTATAGCAAAAAATAAATTCTGGAGTTCTTCAGTTTTAAACATGAACAAAAAAATAAAAGAGCAAACGAGATGAAATTTTCTGCCAATCACTCTAACTTTAAGAGGAATAAGTCAGAAAAAAAATATCAGTAGATTCTTACTAAAATAAGAAAAATCCAGGAGAAAGATTTAGTTCAAAGAAAACACAATAGTTAACCTTTTCAAACTTGAGGTACACAAATGTGTACCTCCATTCTTTTCCCCATAAAAACTAAACTGTTCGATTTTTTTGCATTTTTACTTTACTTCTATACAGCTGAATGTTATTTGCTTTAAAACAAACTCAATAAATGTCAACACTGATGAATATTACCTCATAAAATAAATATTATTTTCATCTGAGTTTTGAAAATATCTTCAAGACATTGCGGCGACGAAAGGCAGAAATATTCATGATTATTTAATTTAAATACTTTACAGTAAAAAAAATTTGATAATTTGCTGATCATTTACTCGTTTAAAGACCTTAATTTTGTAATTGCGTAAATTTATATTACAGATAGTTAACCTGGAGTTTTAAAGGGATTACTACTTTTATATCCATATTTGTAAACCTAAATTACCAGTCCCCTAAAGCACTGATTTCATAAAGATGACTCTTTCAGACATCTATGGTGCCATTTCGATTATGCAAAATCAGTAAATATATATTTGTGGAGTTACTTAATGCTCAGGTCTGAAGAGGTTAAAGAAACGATGATGTATATAACATAATTCACCAAATAGTGAAAAAAAAAGTAATCGGTAAATACATGTGAAATAAAGAAATAAAGAATAAGAAACAGGAACCTGTCTTTGCAGCAACTGAGAAACACAAAGTTGGCACATGGGCACTTTGATTCGTCGTCTGCTCGAAAAACGAAATAGAGCGTAGGATTGATGTAATTCAATTGGACTAATTTTTTTAGAACGAAAAGTTTCATCAATCGTTTTCGAACCGCAATTGAAAAATATGTTTGATAATTGAAATTTACGAAAAATATAAATTAAATATACGCTTTGTAGCATAAAAGTGTTTTTTTTTTTTAACTACGGAATTTTGCATGGTTAAATATGTAATGAAAAATAAAAAATAAAATAAAATAAAATAAACAAATAAAAAACAGAAATATTTATATCTGTAGATCATAATCTTTTTGTTGTTGGTTAAAATTACTTTTAGTTATTTCAATACATAATTTACTATTTTTAACAGAGAAGTAAATTTTCGTTCCAAAAAAAAAAAAAAAAATCGAACTTACATAGAAAAATTTCTAACCCCGCCTGCTTCTGACCATGCTATGGAGCCACTTTCCAATAAGGGAAATTTATCCAGTTATAAACTGCAACTTTGATTCCATTCAATCTCGATTTTGAAGCATACACTGTAAAAAAAAACTCAAGAGGTTACTAAAAATTTTTTAGTAAATTTGTATTCCACAGCATTTTTTAGTAACCATTACAAAGTTTTTTTTTTTTTTTTTGAAAGTGAAACAAACATTTTTTTTTTGTAAACTGTACAAAATAATTTTTTGTATAACTAACTTAAAACTTTTTATTATGAGCCACCAAGCAAATTTTAGTAATAGCTCCAAAATTATTTTTAGTAACCGTTACGTGTGCCGGAAGGGCAGGAGCTTCCTTCGAGCTGCATCCAGTAGTGTAAAAACACAGACTTCTGAAGCGGAAGATTTTCGGCGAAGCCGCAATAGATGGCAGCACCAAACATTGCTACCTGCTCTATTCTGACATGTTTCTAAAGGGGAGGGAAAGTACAGATATAATTACCCATTGTAACTGCTACAACAGGATTTTCATATTCCCTTTATTTAACGAGTACTTACATTGCATACATTCGGTGCATATTTGGTGGCGTCCAGTATCGAATCCGGGTACTTTCAGCCTGGAGTTCGGTGCTATGACCACTAGGCTATCTAGACCACACCAAGTGAGTTTTAGTAATAGCTTTTAAAAATGTAAAACTATTAACTCTATTCGTTGCTAGCTTTTTTCTAGTAATTCTTATAGATTCCTTGTAACCGAGTAAGATTACTAAAAATTTTTTAATAATTACAAAGATCACTAAAATTTTTTTAGTAGATCGACCCTTTTTTTTTGTTACAGTGTACAACAAACCAAATCTCAAATATGCGTGTGCCAATTTTGTGGCTCTCAGTTGCTGCAACGACCGTTCCCCATAGGAAACGTGACCTAATGTAATAGATATTTTGATAAGTTCACTGGTTGTGTAGATATTTAAACAAAATCCCGCCCTGGTCGATAAAGTTTTACCTTCTGTAGAATACATATAGTACAGTACAGAATATGCATAGAGATTTTCTTTCAACGTAAAAAGGTATGGCAGAGAAAGGAAAGAAGAATGCAAACACCTTTTAACCCTTTATCTACTGACGGTACTTATAAGTATCATTAAAATAACTTATTATAAAATTCTTTTAATTCGTCAGTTAGTTGTAATACTGTTTAGAATGAGTTACAGATACATCACTTTATCTTGTTCCGAAAACATTATTGGTTACACACACACAACAAAAAAAGGATAATTTCTTTTGCCTTTACATCTTTTCAGCTTTCTTGACGCTGAGGGAAGAGGATGGGGATTTTTCAATGCGAAAATATTTCTATATTTATACTGTAAGAACATCATATTTGTACATTTTATTATTCTACAAAATACTAAGAAATTAATTAAAAAATAAAAATAAGAGATTTGAGTGGGATTATAAAATTTGCACAAAATCCCAGTAAATTCAAATTTAATTAATCCTTCTAAATCCTTCAATTTTTCTAAAATCCTTCAAATGTTTATTAAATCATTATGCAAATCTCTTAAGTTAGTTTAAACAATTTGTGTAAAATATTCTAGAATGCAAAATTTTCATGAATTCATAATGCGGTAGATAAAGGGTTAATTCGAAAGAAATCATATGAGGCACAGAGTCACCTCATTCATAGAAAAAAGAAAGTCCCGGGGAAGAAAAGTTTATCTATAATAAATCATACTTTTATAGCTGTAGTGTTATTTTTTCTTACCTTTCCTTTATTCGCGCGCGATATCATTTCTTAAAATCCTTATGGTAATGGGGTGACTCAGGCTCTCCACGCGATCTTACTCCCTCATATCATGCATGGTCACAGGGACGTCACAATGACGTCACTATGAGTCACCTTGGTCACATGCATCTGTGATCAACATGCCAACACTCAGTTACGTCACATTATGACTAAGGTGGGACTTTCTTAAAAAATTTTAGAAAATTACAAATTGTGATAATTCAGAATTATCACAGGTTTTTAAAGCAAAGTAACAGAAATAGGATTTTATTTCTGAAAGAGGTTTCACCATGAAGCTACAAACTCAAAGTGACCCTCATTCTCTCGTCGAGAATGTCGGCGATATCAGAGGATCGCTACATCATTATCGATCAACGGAACCGACAGGCGGATGACAATAGGGTGAATGGGCGACCGCCCGCGTCATGCCTTTGACGACGCTCCGACACGCAGCAAAAGTACGAAGGTGTCGAGAAGGCCAGACAGGCTGGCGCCGTGGGTGTGAAATCTCAGGTGCCAATAATAGCACGATTTTACTAATCATGCAATGAGAAAAAGACCATTAAGGTTCATGATTGGTTTGTGACCTCTAAGGGGAGGTCTAGAAGAGGTCCGGGATCGTAAGAAAAGGAGAAGCCAGGGGCTTGAAAAGAGGATTCAGAGAGAGATTTCTCGCAGAGAGTAGAGAGGGAGAGCAGAGCGGTTAGCTCGGAGTGTTCTCTCGTTCTCGGATAATAAAAGCAGCTCTGATTTGAGAGCTGGAAAGAGAAATCCCGCCAGCGGATTTTAGAAAGTGATTCTGATCGCCGTGCCCGTGCAGCATCACGGAGGGTACTCTCGCCAGGAGAGATAGCGATAACTCTCGTCTTGAGTGGTTTGATAACGCCGTTATCTGTGAACTATTTTACCTCTGCGTTGTGAGTAATTCAGAGAGACTTTACGTCTATCACGAACTTTGTGTTTGCGGAACTCAAACTGAACTTTAGTTGAAGCTAATTGGCTTAAGAGCCTAAGTGTTCTATATTAATTTTTATGCTGTAAATATTTTCTCCAGAGGATATTTTTTGTTCTACAAATAATAAATAGATTCTCCATTAAATGTTCTTGCCTGGATTATTTGCCGAGCGGCACACACGCTACCTACCACTTAGCATTTTAATCTACTAAGGGCTAAGTTATTACAAAATATTCTTCAAAACATGTTATTTACTTTAAAAAAATTATTCAATTTAAATATCGTCGCTTTTGTCACAGTTTCGTCCCAATCTTAATGTCAAAGTAGTCACAAATGACAATCTTTTCACAAATTTGTCACACCGTGACTTCACAATGTGACGTCACAAAAGATCTCTAAAACGGCCATAACGACTTCACATTTTAGTCACTGTGACTTCAAATCGACGTCACGTGACGTCACATCGTCAATCGATGGTCACAAAGTCACAAAGTGACTTCACAACGACGTCGCTGTGACGTCATCATGCCTTACGGGCTGTTTCAAAATTTCCCATTATAATTACTTTAGTTCGTCGATTGAAATGTTTCTGTTGTTCATCCTTAAGAGCCCACAATAGTCACAGAAAAAGTACGCAAAAAGACCCGGATGATTATGTAAAGTCTATGGGAGCGTTCTTTTCTAATATCTCGCTCAAATTTTAATGTTTTTACATGATTTTTTTGCATAGGCTAGCTTAGAACAATCTACAACCGGGCTAGTTTTTACTTTTTCGATTTTGGTTTCAAATTTAAAAAAAAAAAAATATTTTAACTTTCAAAACCGGTTTAAACTGGTTCTGAAATTGAAACTATCATAAATTAAAAAATATATGAGCAAAATCGAAAAAGTAAAAACTAGCCCGGTTGTAGATCGTCCTAAGCTAGCCTATGCAAAAAAATCATGTAAAAAAATTAAAATTTGAGCGAGATATTAGAAAAGAACGCTCCCATAGACTTTACATAATCATCCGGGTCTTTTTGCGTACTTTTTCTGTGACTATTGTGGGCTCTTAAGACGCAACACTGGTCACAGGAAAAGACCGGGATGATAATGTTAAGTCATGGTGGTGTTCTTTTAAAATATCTCGCTCAAATTTTAATATTTTTACATGATTTTTTCTTTGTACAAGATAGCTGAGGACGATCCACAACCGGCCTAGTTTTTATTTTTTCAATTTTGGTTTCCGATTTTTTAAAAATTACTTTAAATTTCGAAACCGGTTTAAGTCGGTTCTGAAATTGAAACTATCATAATATAAAAAATATATAAGCAAAATCGAAAACGTAAAAACTAGCCCGGTTGTGGATCGTCCTCAGCTATCCTATGGAAAAAAAAGTAAAAATATTAAAATTTGACCGAGATATTTGAAAAGAACGCTCCCATAGACTTAACATTATCATTCAGGTCTTTTACTGTCAGTAGTGGGGTGTCTTAAGGGACTAATTCAGTCAAATGAAAAGACCCGCTCGCTAATGTTAATCCTGTGGAAGAAATTCATAACTATATCTCGGTCGCACATTAATATTTTAAAAGTTTTTTTCTTTTTTTCTTTTCTTTTTTTATTTATTTATTAATTATTATTATTATTATTATTATTATTATTATTATTATTATTATTTTGCAAGAGATAGCTGAGATTGATCTGAATGTAGGTCGGTTTTTACTTTTTCGATTTAGTTGAGGATATTTTTTATGAGGGTGCTTTCGCTTTCCAAACCGTTCCGAAAAAGAAAGTGTCCTCGTAGAAATATCTGTAAACAAAATGAAAAAAAGTAACAAACAGCCTACATACAGATCGATATGAGCTATCCAATGAAAAAAAAACATTTAAAATTATTAAAAATGCAATGGAGATATCTTTATATATTTCTTCCATGGGATTAATATTAGAGAACGGGTCTTTTTATTTGAATCAAGGAGCCTCTTAAAAATTTAATACACTTATTGTTTATAATCAAGTATTTTATTTATTTTTGTATATTAAAGTTAAATTTTTATAAACATCTAATACGAGTGATCAAGTCACACCGTGTGACCTTCAACGTCACAGTCACAGTTAGATACGTGTCTTCAATTTTTAAAAAAATATTTCTCAATTATAGAAGTATATTTTTTAAAATACTTTCTAAATGAATTAATGCACTTGTCATTTATAAGAAAATCATTTTTTTCTAATTTATCGTAAATCTTTTATATGAAACTAATTGGGGTAACCGAGTCACTCCGTGAGATCATTAACGTCACAATATGGTGCACACTTCCTGCTGGATTGAGAATTACGTAAATTATAAGATTTCCAGGAAAAAGGTTTTGCATGTCACAGGTAGAAAATAATCGTTCGGGGGGGGGGGGGGACACCATACTTAGAAAACTACTTAGAAAATGTATCAACATTAAAAACTAAATTTAAACGTACATTTAAATATTTTTAATATACATAGTTAATGCTCTATTAACGAATCGCTGAAGAACCAATTTTGACAAATTGTATAAAACGCTAAACTACTCAAGTAGTACCGAATCACGAAAAAGAAACATCCTTATAACTCCAAAAATAACAACCATATTACATGACATTTTGATGCGTCAGATTAAACTACTGATATCCAATTAAAATATACCTTTGAATTGAAATTTGAATCAAATACAGTGTCAGAAAAATCAAAGAGTGTGAAAAATAGGATTAGAAATATCTCTATAACTCATTATCCGATCGACTTCGCTCTTTATGCAAAATTTGTGTTATTTTATTGCCTTTTACATCCACTCCTTAAAATAAAAACATTTCGAAAATTTTTATATACCTTTTGTCAGAAGGAATATTTCGAGAGTCCGAAAAAATAATTCCGGATAATGGAGGTTACTGATATTAATTAGATTTCTTTGTATTATTACACTCTAAGTACACACCAAATTTCAAGTTTCTATCTCAATTTGTTTAGGCGGTAGAGCGTTTACAGACACACATACAGACGGACGGCAATTTTTTTTTTTTTCTAAAAATATGTTTTTCGGTATCTCCACTCTCTGAAACGTCTGAATCCGTCTTTAAACAATTGCAAGACTTACCCTATACTACAGATGATGGGTAAGTAAAATGTCGATTAACTGAAAACTGTCAGATTTAGCAGAAAACAATTATGTCAAACTTTTTTGTCAAAATAAATTAAAAGAGACGACTTACCTTAATTTGATAGTTTAAAAACATATACTATATCAAACTTTCCATCATTTTAAAAACTTTATTAACTTTTAAAAGAATATGATGAAAAAAATAGCAGCTTTAGAAGCGATAAAAAAACAAGCAAACAATTAAATTCTAAATTTCTTGTCTTGAATTTTTTTCTAATAAAGAACATGGGGGGGGGGGCGGAATAATTATCTGTCAGTCAACTAATATGAAACCGTAGAAAATTGTATTAACAAGAAAGGAATGAAAAATAAAAATGTAGAGTCTTACAAAAATGTAAAAAATCATGATGAAAGATTTTGTTCGAAAAAAAACAGGATATTAAAAAAATTACTATGCATAAAAAATTATACAGCAAATAGTAAAAATAAAACAGGATAATCAGCAAAAAGAAGTGAGGCAAAGTATAAGAAACGTGATTTAATGGAATAGGGATTTGATAGGTTATAAGTTTATTGGAAATGTTGAGATTTAAAGTAAATAACGGCCTGGTCGATAAAATGTTTGTTACCTTCCCGTAAGACATGGTGACGTCACTGCAACGTCGTTTTGAAGTCACATTGTGACTTTGTGACCATCGATTGTCGATGTGACGTCTCGTGACGTCGATGTGAAGTCACAGTGACTAAAATGTGAAGTCGTTATGGCCGTTTTAGAGCTTTTTTGTGACGTCACATTGTGACCACTTTGTGATGTCACAACGTGACCAATTTGTGAAAAGTGTGTCATTTGTGACTACTTTGACATTAACATTGTGAAGAACTGTGAAATTTTTTTTAGAAAGTCACATCTTAGTCACATTGTGACGTCACTGAGTGGTGGCATTTTCGTCACAGGTGTGATGTGACGAAAGTGACTCACAGTGACGTCATTGTGACATCACGTTGAACATGCAGGCTATGAGGGTTTTGTAGAACACATATAGTACAGCGCAAAATTTAAAAAAAACTGAAGGATAAGGATAGGGAAAAATTGAAGAAAATAAGGAGACCTTTTTTTTTAAATAAATTGTGTGAATTTTAAAAATAGGGGAGAAAGCTTTACACTGTAAAAAAAAATCTGTGAAGGTACTAAACATTTTCTAGGAAACTGGGATTCCAAGAACTTTTCATGTAACGATAACAGGAAAAATTCATGTAATCGATTCTGAAACTTGAATTCTTGCTGTTACCGTTACAGGAAAAGTTCTTGGAATCCCAGTTTCCAAGAAAAAGTTTAGTACCTTTGCAGATTTTTTTTTACAGTGTATTCACCAAAAGGTTGAAAAAAAGGTTGATTGTCGATGTATTACTAACTCAAACTGTTGAAAACATGTCAGATTAATAAAAAAAAACTAATGTGTTTAAAGCTTTCATGTCAATATAAATTTAAAGAAAAAACTTACCTTTATTTGATAGCTTAAGAAACATACATATGGAATTTGGTGTCATTTTGAAAACTTTATTAGCTTAAAAGATTATGATGAAAAAATAACAGCTTGAGAAAAGATGAAAAATAAACAAACAAAAGAAAATAATATACTCTAAAGTTGTAGTCTTTATTTATTTTTTTTTTATTGTTGTAATACCGAACGTATGTGTGAAGGGGGGGGGGGAGAAATAATTGACTGTCAATCAACTAATATGAAACCGCAGAAAATTGTATTAACAAAAAAGGAATAAAAAATAAAAATGTAGAGTCTTAAAAAAATGTAAAAAATCATGATGAAAGATTTTGTTCAGATAAAACAGGATAGTTAAAAAAATTACGATGTATAAAAAACTATACCGCAAATAGTAAAAATAAAACAGGAACATCGGCTAATAGAAGTGAACCAAAGTATAAGAAACGTGATCTAATGTGATAGAGATTTAATAGGTAAGTTTATTGGATATGTTGAGATTTAAAGCAAATAACGGCCTAGTCGATAAAATGTTTGTTCCTTATGTAGAACACATGTTGTACATCGCAAAATTAAAAAAAAAATCAAGGATAAGGATAGGGAAAAATTAAAGAAAATAAGGAGACCAATTTTTTTTTTATAAATTGTATGAATTTTAAAAATCTGGATGAAAGTTTTATTCACCAAAAGGTTGAACAAAGGGTCGATGTATTACTGACTCAAACTGTTGAAAACATGTCAGATTAATAAAAAAAAAAATTAATGTGTTTAAAACTTTCATGTCAATATAAATTTAAAGAAAAAAACTTACCTTTATTTGATAGCTTAAGAAACATACAAATGGAATTTGGTGTCATTTTGAAAACTTTATTAGCTTAAAAGATTATGATGAAAAAATAACAGCTTGAGAACAGATGAAAAATAAACAAACAAAAGAAAATAATATACTCTAAAGTTGTTGTCTTTATTTATTTATTTATTTATTTATTGTTATAATACCAAACGTGTGTGTGAAGGGGGGGGGGGAGAAATAATTGACTGTCAATCAACTAATATGAAACCGCAGAAAATTGTATTAACAAAAAAGGAATAAAAAATAAAAATGTAGAGTCTTAAAAAAATGTAAAAAATCATGATGAAAGATTTTGTTCAGATAAAACAGGATAGTTAAAAAAATTACGATGTATAAAAAACTATACCGCAAATAGTAAAAATAAAACAGGAACATCGGCTAATAGAAGTGAAACAAAGTATAAGAAACGTGATCTAATGTGATAGAGATTTAATAGGTAAGTTTATTGGATATGTTGAGATTTAAAGCAAATAACGGCCTAGTCGATAAAATGTTTGTTACCTTTTGTAGAACACATGTAGTACATCGCAAAATTAAAAAAAAAAAATCAAGGATAAGGATAGGGAAAAATTAAAGAAAATAAGGAGACCAATTTTTTTTATAAATTGTATGAATTTTAAAAATCTGGATGAAAGTTTTATTCACCAAAAGGTTGAACAAAGGGTCGATGTATTACTGACTCAAACTGTTGAAAACATGTCAGATTAATAAAAAAAAAAATTAATGTGTTTAAAACTTTCATGTCAATATAAATTTAAAGAAAAAAACTTACCTTTATTTGATAGCTTAAGAAACATACAAATGGAATTTGGTGTCATTTTGAAAACTTTATTAGCTTAAAAGATTATGATGAAAAAATAACAGCTTGAGAACAGATGAAAAATAAACAAACAAAAGAAAATAATATACTCTAAAGTTGTTGTCTTTATTTATTTATTTTTTTTATTGTTGTAATACCGAACGTGTGTGTGAAGGGGGGGGGGGGAGAAATAATTGACTGTCAATCAACTAATATGAAACCGCAGAAAATTGTATTAACAAAAAAGGAATGAAAAATAAAAATGTAGAGTCTTACAAAAATGTAAAAAATCATGATGAAAGATTTTGTTCAGATAAAACAGGATAGTTAAAAAATTACGATGTATAAAAAACTATACCGCAAATAGTAAAAATAAAACAGGAAAATCGGCAAATAGAAGTGAAACAAAGTATAAGAAACGTGATCTAATGTGATAGAGATTTAATAGGTAAGTTTATTGGATATGTTGAGATTTAAAGCAAATAACGGCCTAGTCGATAAAATGTTTGTTACTTTTTGTAGAACACATGTAGTACATCGCAAAATTAAAAAAAAAAAAATCAAGGATAAGGATAGGGAAAAATTAATGAAAATAAGGAGACCAATTTTTTTTATAAATTGTATGAATTTTAAAAATCTGGAAGAAAGTTTTATTCACCAAAATGTTGAACAAAGGGTCGATGTATTACTGACTCAGCTGTTGAAAACATGTCAGATTAATAAAAAAATATATGTGTGGCACTCGGGGACTGCCGCGGTAAAGCTATTGCATAGCATTTTTTATCAACTTATGCAAAAATACCGCGTCAATGTCTGCCGATGTCTATCGAAGGATACCGTGCCGAAGTCTGCCAAACTGAAATGTCGTTAGCCGGAGAGTTAGGATTTTTTCTCGTTACCGAATTCCTAGATTCGGTCGCCGCGCTCAAAGCCCGCGAAAAAAAGCTATGCAATAGCTTAATAAATTACCAAACAAAATTTGGTCGCGCTACGAAAATTAGATCGCAAGTTATAAGCATTTTAAATTTTTCGACTCTCACGGTGGGGGGTCTCCTGTCACCAAAAATTAACACTGTCTCATAAAAAAATACCAAACAAAATTTGGCCGCGCTACGAAAATTAGAATACGAGTTATAAGCATTTTAAATTTTTCGACCTTCACCGTGGGGGTCTCCTGTCACCAAAAATTAACGATATGTAGTAATAAATTACCAAACAAAATTTGGCCGCGCTACGAAAATAAGATCGCGAGTTATAAGCATTTTAAGTATTTCTACCCTCACCGTGGGGGTCTCCTGTCACCAAAAATTAACACTGTCACATAATAAATTACAGAACAAAATTTGGCCGCGTTACGAAAATTAGATCGCGAGTTATAAGCATTTTAACTTTTTCGACCCTCACCGTGGGGGTGTCCTGTGACCAAAAATTAACACTGTCTCATAATAAATTATCAAACAAAATTTGGCCGCGCTACGAAAATTAGATCGCGAGTTATAAGCATTTTAAAATTTTCGACCCTCACCGTGGGGGGGGGGTCTAATGTCCCCAAAAATTAACACTGTCTCATAATAAATTGCCAAACAAAATTTGGCCGCGCTACAAAAATTAGATCGCGAATTATAAGCATTTTAAATTTTTCGACCCTCACAGTGGGGGTCTCCTGTCACCAAAAATTAACACTGTCTTATAATAAATTACCAAACAGTATTTTGCCAAGTTACCAAAATTAGATCGCGAGTTATAAGCATTTTAAATTTTTCGACCCTCACCGTGGGGTGTCTTCTGTCACCAACAATTAACAATGTCTCGTAATAAATTACCAAACAAAATTTGGCCGCTCTACGAAAATGAGATCGCGAGTTACAAGCATTTTAAATTTTTAGACCCTCACCGTGGAAGGTCTCCTGTCACCAAAAATTAACACTGTCTCATAATAAATTACCAAACAAAATTTGGCCGCGCTACGAAAATTAGATCGCGAGTTATAAGCATTTTAAATTTTTCGACCCTCACCGTGGGGGGTCTCCTGTCACAAAAAATTAACAGTCTCATATTAAATTACCAAACAAAATTTGGCCGCGCTACGAAAATTAGATCGTGAGTTATAAGCATTCTAAATTTTTCGACTCTCACCGTGGGGTGTCTCCTGTCACCAGAAATTAACAATGTCTCATATTAAATTACCAAACAAAATTTGGCCGCGCTACAAAAATTAGATCGCGAGTTGTGAGCATTTTAAATTTTTCGATCCTCACCGCGTGTTGTCTCCTGTCACCAAAAATTAACAATTACTCATAATAAATTACCAAACAAAATTTGGCCGCGCTACGAAAATTAGATCGCGAGTTATAAGCATTTTAAGTTTTTCTGCCCTCACCGTGGGGGTCTCCTGTCACCAAAAATTAACACTGTTTCATGATAAATTACCAAACAAAATTTGGCCGCGCTACGAAAGTAAGATCGCGAGTTATAAGCATTTTAAATTTTTCGACCCTCACCGTTGGGGGTCTCCTGTCACCAAAAATTAACAGTCTCATATTAAATTACCAAACAAAATTTGGCCGCGCTACAAAAATTAGATCGCGAGTTATAAGCATTTTAAATTTTTCGACCCTCACCGTGGGGGGTCTCCTGACACCAAAAAATAACACTTACTCATAATAAATTACCAAACAAAATTTGGTCGCGCTACGAAAATTAGATCGCAAGTTATAAGCATTTTAAATTTTTCGACTCTCACGGTGGGGGGTCTCCTGTCACCAAAAATTAACACTGTCTCATAAAAAAATACCAAACAAAATTTGGCCGCGCTACGAAAATTAGAATACGAGTTATAAGCATTTTAAATTTTTCGACCTTCACCGTGGAGGTCTCCTGTCACCAAAAATTAACGATATGTAGTAATAAATTACCAAACAAAATTTGGCCGCGCTACGAAAATAAGATCGCGAGTTATAAGCATTTTAAGTATTTCTACCCTCACCGTGGGGGTCTCCTGTCACCAAAAATTAACACTGTCTCATAATAAATTACAGAACAAAATTTAGCCGCGTTACGAAAATTAGATCGCGAGTTATAAGCATTTTAACTTTTTCGACCCTCACCGTGGGGGTGTCCTGTGACCAAAAATTAACACTGTCTCATAATAAATTATCAAACAAAATTTGGCCGCGCTACGAAAATTAGATCGCGAGTTATAAGCATTCTAAAATTTTCGACCCTCACCGTGGGGGGGGGGGTCTAATGTCCCCAAAAATTAACACTGTCTCATAATAAATTGCCAAACAAAATTTGGCCGCGCTACAAAAATTAGATCGCGAATTATAAGCATTTTAAATTTTTCGACCCTCACAGTGGGGGTCTCCTGTCACCAAAAATTAACACTGTTTCATGATAAATTACCAAACAAAATTTGGCCGCGCTACGAAAGTAAGATCGCGAGTTATAAGCATTTTAAATTTTTCGACCCTCACCGTTGGGGGTCTCCTGTCACCAAAAATTAACAGTCTCATATTAAATTACCAAACAAAATTTGGCCGCGCTACAAAAATTAGATCGCGAGTTATAAGCATTTTAAATTTTTCGACCCTCACCGTGGGGGGTCTCCTGACACCAAAAAATAACACTTACTCATAATAAATTACCAAACAAAATTTGGCCGCGCTACGAAAATTAGATCGCGAGTTATAAGCATTTTGAATTTTTCGACCCTCACCGCCGGGTGTCTCCTGTCACCAGAAATTAACACTGTCTTATAATAAATTACCAAACAATATTTTGCCAAGCTACCAAAATTAGATCGCCAGTTATAAGCATTTTTAATTTTTCGACCCACAACGTGGGTAGTCTTCTGTCACCAACAATTAACAATGTCTCATAATAAATTACCAAACAAAATTTGGCCGCGCTACGAAAGTTAGATCGCGAGTTATAAGCATTTTAAATTTTCGACCCTGACGGTGGGGGGGTCTCCTGTCACCAAAAAATAACCCTGTCTCATAATAAATTACCAAACAAGTTTGGCCGCGCTACGAAAATTAGATCGCGAGTTATAAGCATTTTAAATTTTTCGACCCTCACCGTGGGGTGTCTCCTGTCACCAAAATAAATAAGACCACGAAAATAAACACTGTCTCATAATAAATTACCAAACAAAATTTGGCTGCGCTATGAAAATTAGATCATAAGAAACATAAGTTTGAGACTTGATATCCTAATATCTGAAAAATACCGCTTTAATGTCTGCCGAAGTCTACCGAAGGATACCATCCCGAAGTTTTCCGAACGGAAACGACGTTAGCCGAGTGTTAGGTTTTTTCGTTACGGGTGTGTTAGGATTTTTCGCGTTACGGAATTTTTGGATTCGGTCACCGCTTTCAAAGCCCGCGATAAAAGCTATGCAATAGCTTAAAAAAAACTAATGTGTTTAAAACTTTCATGTCAATATAAATTTAAAGAAAAAACTTACCTATTTGATAGCTTAAGAAACATACAAATGGAATTTGGTGTCATTTTGAAAACTTTATTAGCTTAAAAGATTATGATGAAAAAATAACAGCTTGAGAAAAGATGAAAAATAAACAACCAAAAGAAAATAATATACTCTAAAGTTGTTGTCTTTATTTATTTATTTATTTATTGTTATAATACCAAACGTGTGTGTGTGTGGGAAGGGGGAGAAATAATTGACTGTCAATCAACTAACATGAAACCGTCGAAAATTATTGTAATAAAAGTGGAATGAAGAATAAAATTATATAGTAGAGACTTCCAAAAATGTAAAAAATCATGATGAAAGATTTTGTTCGGAGAAAACAGGATAGTTAAAAAAATTACGATGCATAAAAAATTATACATCAAATAGTAAAAATAAAACAGGAAAATCGGCAAATAGAAGTGAAACAAAGTATAAGAAACGTGATCTAATGTGATAGAGATTTGATAGGTAAGTTTATTGGATATGTTGAAATTTAAAGCAAATAACGGCCTGGTCGGTAAAATGTCTGTAGAACACTGAAAAAAATGAAGTACTCAAAAATGAGTAAATCGATGTACTCATACCTCATTGAGTATGTTTGGATAAAAAATGAACACATTGTTTTCTCAATTTCGAACCATCGTATGTTATTAAATCCAAACAAACGATAATGTTGTATTGCTTTATTTCATTCGGTGTGGCATAAAAAGTGCTTAGTAATGTAAATATTAAATTATGTACAGATTTTTTTAATAACTTAAAAGTGCTTGCAAATAATGTTCTTGTCATAAAAATATTCGATTTTGGGTATTTTGCTAGTAATTTTGCTATTTTTCTTAATAAATACTATGACTTGGATGAGATAGTTTTAAGAGTGCCTGGATAGATCCTTACCACTAGTAGAGAAATGATACATAGAACAATTCAAGTCATAGCCAAAGTCTGACAAACAGAACGTCAGAGAGGGGGGGGGAAGCCGGGTTTTAAAAAAGCAAAGGCCCTTTAAGGGCACCATATAAAATAAATAATATAGATGAGAGTATAAATAAGAGAAATAAGAACATTAACTATATTTTCAAAAGTATTTACATAGTACAATTTATAAAATAGTGACTAGGAGATGGTGAACGTCCAGGAAGGAAAACCCTATCAATGAGATAAAAACTAGGGAATATTATCCTGGGTCGATGTTTTCAGGGAGATTTAGGGTTGCTCGCAGTCGTCTCAACGAGCGTTTACATCATAATTTGAAATATTATGCAAAGCAGGATTTGGGATAGAGGGAATATTGTCAAAAATTTTATGGTTTGGCCTTTGATAACAGAACGAATAGGAGGAATATTAAGATCAGAACGGATAACAGTATTTCTGCGATACCAAGGAGAGTGAACAATACCACGGAGAGTCTTGTTCTGAATTACCTAAATTTTTTGCAGATTGGTTTTAGCCACTGAACCCCAGGTCTGAGCGCAATAAAGAAGTATGGGACGAAGTACTGTTTTAGGTAGCTTTCATTACAAAAAGTAAAAAGCTACCTATTGCAGCCGTCCGGAGGAAAGCACTTCCGGAAAATTTTGGTATATTTTCACCGATCATGACCCCCAGACCCCAAAACCACCCTTCGTTCAAATGTTGACATATATATATATATATATATATATATATATATATATATATATATATAACCATATATATATATATATATATATATATATATATCTGATTTTTGTCATGCGATAACTAACGTATTTATGAACCGATTTGAATGAAACTTGGTATGTACATAGTACATATAAATGTCTCAACCGAGTTCGTTGGTCAGCATCATCCGCCATTTTGTTTCAAAATGGCGGCCATTTTAAATTTTTTAAAAAAATTAAAATTTAAAATTAAATGCGAAAAAATCAAAATTTGAAAAATATTTTTCTTTTACGTGTTAAAACTTAAAACAAAAATTCCAGAACACTGTTTATTTTGTCTATATCTTACAAAATGATTGAGTTATAGCACTTTGAACTTTTCTTATGGCTGACATTTTGAAACGATCTGATTTTTGTCACGTGATAACACGCGTATTTATGAACCGATTTCAATGAAACTTGGTATGTACATAGTACATACAAATGTCTCGACCGAGTTCGTTGGCCAGCGTCATCCAACATTTTGTTTCAAAATTGTGGCCATTTTAAATTTTTTAAAAAATTTAAAATTTAAAATTAAATGCGAAAAAATTAAAAGTTGAAAAATATTTTTCTTTTACGTGTTAAAACTTAAAACAACGATTCCAGAAAACTTTTTATTTTGTCTATATCTTGAAAAATGATTGAGTTATAGCACTTTGAATTTTGATTATGGCTGACATTTTGAAATGGTCTGATCTGAACGATCCATCATGTTGCTTTAAAATGGCATACACTTTATGATATCGTGGAGTTTGGCGACTCTCTAAATCGCTTAAAATAAAACCAGGTTGAATAAAAGATGACTAATTTCTAAAAATTCCTATTAATATTCAGTCTTGAGAAAAACTAGTATTCAATCTTATAAAATCACTAATTTTATAAGATTATTTCCACTAATTTGAGCTTAGTATTTTTGAACAATGTAACTTACTTTAAAATAAATAAATAAATTTATAAGTATATGAAAGCTACCTCTTCCTCCCGGCATTGCCGGAAGGACTTTTGTATAACAATACCTTATTGCTCCTTATCGCATACTTATCTCATGACTGTACAGGAGATGAGCGAGGTCTTATTTTTGCTTTGTAGAACTTCTAGACGGTATAGTCGATTTGCTTACGGTATAGTCGATTTGCTTGCATCAAGTGAGAGTTCTGTCCAGGAATACACCCAGATATTTTACCTCCCGTCCGAAGGTAATGAAGGAGACATCAAGAAAGAGAGGGGAAGGAGTGGAGCGGTTACGTGCAAAGCCTGCGACTTATTAGAGTTAATTTTAATTCGCCATTTGGTGAAGAAGCATTCAAGTTTGCGTATGTGTTGAATCAATTAAACCTTGATGGTAAATAATTTTAAACAAGAACTAAATGCCAGTATATTTTTATTTTAATTTGTGAGTTCAGGGAGCAGTGTATAGGAATTCATATTTGAACACAACCACGGAATCAGAAATGAGTACATGTGTTTCTCAGTTTTGAGTACATTTGAATCGGAGCTATATTGAGTATGTGAAGTACTTAAAAATTTGTACTTTTTACTTAATTTTGAAAATCCATTTTTTTCAGTGAACGTGTATGGAACAGTGCAAATTTTTAACAAAGATTTTTTTTTTTTAGTGTAAGGATAAATTGGACGAAAATAGGAAGACCAATATTTTTTTTTTATTATTTATTGCGCGAGTTTAAAAAATTTTGGGAAAAATGAAGTTTTGTACATCAAAAGCATGGTAGTTAAAAAAAAAAAAAAAAAAAAAAAAAAACAATAAACGTCGACGTATAAAATATGGATGTATTACTGACTCAAATTATTGAAAACATGTCAGATTAATAAAAAAAACTGTGTAAAACTTTTAAATAAAACTGAATTTAAAGCGAAAACCTTTATTTGATAGTTAAAAACCATATACAGTCGACTCTTATTAATTCGAAATCAGATAATTCGAATCTTCGCTTAATTCGAACTAAATATAAAGACCCGAAATTTTCAATGGCAGAATAATGTTAAAATTTTTCATTAATTCGAACTTATTTTCTATTGACTTCGTTTAATTCGAACTAACGAGAATTCCGAATTTTCATTTTTGTTTTCTTTCTCATGGATTTTAGATTATTTGGATAACTTTCTTTCTTTGATTTTTGTGAAAATTGTTTCAAACGAGTTTGCATATAATCCAATGTATTTGATATCCATTTTCTTAGTGTTCCGTCTGTCCATCAGTGACGCTTTAAATTTTTCTTCCATCGTGCTTGTTTCTAATATTTTAATTAACTTATGCATTTATAGATTCTAATTTAATATTAAGTCGTATTCTAATGATAATAGATGAAATAAATTTAAAAAAGAGCACTATAACAGTAACTTCTTTGTACACTGTAAAAAAAATCTGTAACCTTAGTAATCTAAATTAACCGAAATCTCTTACGCTTACTAAAATTTTATGTGTACACTGTACAAGAAAATGATGTCAATCTACAAAACTTGTAAGCTAAACTAAAACCATCTGTAACTTTACAAAAGAATTTACTAAAATTTTGGTAACTTTACTAAAATTTTATCTATAATGCTCGTTATCGTCACTTAAAAAGTTCTTGGAATACGATTTCCCAAAAAAATTCTTAGTAACCTTAAAATTTGTTTGATTCAAAGTGCAAATCTGTATCTGTTACATGAATTTTTATTGTTGCCGTTACATAAAAAGTTCTTGGAATACAATTCTACTAGAAAAATTTTTGTAATTTTCCCAATTTTTTTTTACAGTGTAATAGTACCATATTAAACATGTTTTCTTCTCACAGTTTGCATAATTCGAACTTCGGATAATTCGAACATTTCTTGTGGGCCCTTCGAGTTCGATTTAACGAAAGCCGACTGTATCTGAACTTGTCGTCATTATGAAAAATTATTGACTTAAAAGAATTGGGTGAAAAAATAGAATTTTGAGATAAGATGAAAAATAGACAAGCGAAAGAAAATAATAAATTCTAGTGTTCTTGTGTTGATTTTTTAAAGAAAAAGTTAGGAGGGGGGGGGGAGAGGGGAGAAATAATTGTCCGTCAGTGAACTAATACAAAACCGTAGAAAATTGTAATAATAAAAATGGAATGAATAATATGATGGAGTCTTACAAAAATGTAAAAAATGGAAATGAAATATTTTGTTCAGAGGAAACAGGATAATTAAAAAAATTGTGATGTAAAAAAATAATAGGGTGACATCCCCAGTAATTGGCATGCACCAATGATTGGCACATCCTACAAAAATGTCCTAAAATAAGAATTATATCTAGTCTTTTAGAAATGCAAGACCATATACCAGTTATATCCTCATTTACTTTACAGATTATAACTTTGATTTATGCTACTATATGACAATAGTGCCAAGGAAAGAGAAACAATTATGGCTTGTATCAAATTAGCCATTTTTGTTGCAAATGCCTCTTCTCTGGCTTAAGAAAGGCATGCATTTCAATTTATTATTATCAAATTTATAGTATATTTTAAATTTTAATTGACAACAATTTTGTTTAGTTGAAAAGGGTTACTTTAATTGTGTAAAAGTCTAAGTGCCAATTACTGGTGATTACAGCAACTTTTTATAAATATATTTTTATAAAAATACTTTTTCAAATATTTTTGCTTTTAGTAGGCAAAATAGATGCACAGATATGCACTCTTTGATTTAGAAATACTTGCAAGTAAATATTTTATTTCTTGATAATGAAAATAGAAGTAAGTTTAAAGACAAATCCTTAATGTGCTAATTACTGGGAATGTTACCCTACAGCAAATAGTAAAAAAAAAAAAAAAAAAAAAAAAAAAAAAAAAGGATAATCTGCAAATAGAAGTGATATAAAAAATAAAAAACGTGACCTAATGTAATATCGATTTCATAAGTAAGTTTATTGGATATGTTGAGATTTAAAGCAAACAACGGCTGTTTCGATAAAATGTTTGTTCCACCTTCTGCATAACACATATGGAACACTGCAAAGAAGACATACGTATGGAAATAAGTGCACATATGGAAAAGAGCAAATTTTTAAAAAAGAATCTTTTTTAGAATATTTAAGGATAAAGAAAGGAGACCAATATTTTTAAAAAATTGCGCGAATTTTAAAAATTCTGAAAAAATGTTTTGAACACCAAAAGCGTGGTAGTTGAAAAAAGAAAAGTCAGTGTATAAAATACCGATGTATTACTGACTGAAACTATTCAAAAATGTCGGATTTTTGAAAAAAAAAATGTATATGTGGTACTTTCACGCCAAGATAAATTTAAAGAGAGAGTTAAAAGTATATGTAATCTGGAATTTGCCGTCATTTTGATAACTTAAAACTTAAAGATAAAAAAAAATTGGAAAGGATGTAAAACAAATAAAAAAAAACCCCTAAAAACAATTTCTAGATTTTTTCAGTTCCTTTTTAAGTTTTTGTTTTTGATTTTGTTTTAGGAAAAAGGAAGATAAAATTATCTCTCAATCGATCTAACTTTCATGGGTACGGCATAAAATAGTTGTAGTATCCAGGTGAAACATTTTGTTCACAGAAAACATAGTAGTTTAAGTAGGTTAAAGAAATTATTGCGTATAAGTTAAGTAAATATTAATAAACATTTTCCACGTTTTATAAAATCCTATCATACGTAATTAATTCAAAGATATCGCATGATAGGTGATGATTTTAGGTTGCCATGTTAATTGCATCATATTTAGCATGGAATCATTATGTTTCCATATTACTAAATTTAATATTTATAACCGTGATAAATTTTGTTTTCATGTTCTTTTGCATAAGAGTGCAACACCTACTGCACCAAGACATCAAGATTTGTAAAACTAGTTATAGTACAAATACGCCTTGTTTGCCACATTTGGTGTACATTTTCCGACTTGTTTGATCTAGGATAGTATAATGTAACTACAAACAAAAATTTTCACTATGTAAATGCATTGGAAAGAAAATTCTCTTTGGATGACCTTGTAATTTTTTGATAGAAGACTGAATTATAAATTTATTAGTTTGAAAAGTCATGAACCCATTGAAAATATAATTAAGCAGTTTTCCTAACATGTTTGAAAAATTTAAAAATCAATCTCCCTAAACTTGATTATTAAACTCTCGTATTTCAAACAAATATGTCCAAAAGGAAACTGAAACAAAATCTGAAAGCATCATCTTCTTAAGACTTATATATATATATATATATATATATATATATATATATATATATATATGGAGATTCTTCTTTAAAAAGTTCTTTTGAACACATAAGTAAATAAACTCGGAGGTAAATTAAATTCTGACACCGTTTTTAAACTTTTAAATGACTTATATTAAACGTTAATATTTACAAAAAAGATATTTACATAAGACTATTTACAAAGCAAACAATCATAACTCTAATTAATCAATTACATCTTATACGGGAAATCGTCTTCATCTTACGTTCTTTTTACACCAACTTAAAACTAAAAACATTCCATTCTCCTCTCTTCCGTTCAGTTCTTTTTTCTACCGCTTAAATCGTCTGGCTTCTTAGGAATTAATAGTTTCTTCAAAATCGTCTGCCTCACTGAGAGCCTGTTCATCAGAGTTGCGATGCGTAGAAAATAATATGCAGATCTAATAGTGGAGGAGATTTCCCATATTTCGGCCATACTGATGAGACATTCGTCCTCGAATGTATTCTTGTTGGCTGGAAACAGCAGCTGGATCATCTGAAAAGATAAAGAAAAAAAACACAGCAGCATCCAAAGTCTAAATTGAAAAAAAGAAGTCATCATTCAAATTGTTTATCAAAGCTTAGATTATTTCTTGAAAAAATTCATATATTTTTTTTCGCGTCTTTTCGTCTTCTCTTTCTTACGTCCTTTCATCTTCTTTTATCTTACGTCTTTTCGTCTTCTTCTTTCATACGTCTTTTCATCTTCTATTACCTTACGTCTTTTCTTTCTTACGTCTTCCATCTTCTTTTATCTTACGTCTTTTCGTCTTCTTTCATACGTCTTTTCATCTTCTTTTACCTTAAGTCTTTTCGTCTTTTCTTTCTTACGTCTTCCGTCTTCTTTTATCTTACGTCTTTTCGTCTTCTTTCATACGTCTTTTCATCTTCTTTTACCTTACGTCTTTTCGTCTTTTCGAGAATAAAGTTAAAATTCTATTAGTTGTCAGTCCAGAGGTTTGTCATAGTTGGTATAGTGTCACAATCGGTGAAATTCTTTTTTTTTTTTCAAGCTTCGTCCGTCCACGCCTTCATGTACTCTGCACATGTACTGGTGACCATGGGTCCTTCGTTGAATCCAAGTTTCTTTACATCGTAGGTGTCATTATTTTTTACTTTTATGACTTTGTACGGACCTAAATATTTTGGTTTTAACTTCAAACCTGGACCTTGTTGTGTGCGTTTTATAGCAACCACATCATTAATCTTAAATTTGTTAGCTTTCTTTCGTCTGAGGTTGTAAGTTTTACGGTTCTCTTCTTGGACTTTTAAAATCTGTTTTTTAGCATTTTTTCTCATATCTTCGCGATTATTTGTAAAATCAGATTGTATTTCAGCATTCAGAAGACTAGTAATTTCAATGTTATTTTTTAGTTTCATTTTAGTACCAAACATCAATTCAAAAGGAGTTGTGCTTATACTTCTCTGAAAAGTCGAATTTATCACCTGTTGGACGTTGCTTACATGTGTATACCATTTTTTAGGATTATCGACAGACAATTTAGACAGAACAGATATCATAACAGAATTTAGACGCTCAACTTGGCCGTTAGACCTGGGTAATCCAGTGGTAATCGGGATATGTTTAATATTTCATTGATGCAATAATCTTCAAAAGCTTTAGAGGTAAATGCAGGACCTTTATCTGATATAATTCGAACTGGATTTCCAAAGATAGATTTTTGGATTTCTAATTTAGAAATTACTTCGGCAACATCGGTAGATTTTGTGGGATACAACCAAACAAATTTTGTGAATGCGTCAATGACCGAAAGGATATGTTTGTAATTTTTATTAGTGCTTTCTAATGGACCTAAGTGATCAACATGGTACGTATGTAATGGAGCTTCTCCTTTTTCTATTGGGTGAAGTAAGCCTTCTTGTTTACTACATTTTCTATTAACTAAAATACAGGGAATACAATTTGCTATACATTTCTCAATTTTTTGTTTAACTTTAGGGATGTAAAAATCATTTTCTAAACTTTTCTCTGTTCTTGCAACTGCGTAATGACCTTTTTCGTGAGCGGCCTTGATTATATTCATTTGCATGTCTTCCGGTACAACTAATAAATCATTACCACTAACACATTTATAAAGAACATCATTTTTAACTAGATAATCATCATAAGATTTCACCTTTAGGATTTCTTTTATTGTTTTAATATGGTCATCGGTTTCTTGAGCTTGGATAATTTTTAAAGTTAAGCTATCTTGGATTACCATGCAAATAGGATACCTACTTAATGCATCGACATGTCTCATACTGCTACCCTGTCTATGTTCAATAACATAATCAAAATCGGATAACATTATTGCCCATCTAGCTATTTTTGTACTCATTTCTTTTTTATCCATAGTAATTTTAAATGCATTACAATCGGTTACAATTTTAAATGGGATACCTAGCACATATACTCTAAACTTTTTCAGGGCTTCAATTACAGCTAAAACTTCTAATTCGTAACTAGTGTATTTCCGCGAGTCTTCTTCAACATCTACATGAAAGAAACCGTTTTTCAAATCTATGGTGGTAAATACTTCGGCAGAATGTAATTGGTCTATTACATCATCAATAACTGGCAAGGGGAAATGCTCGCGTACTGTCTTTTTGTTAAGGCATCTGTAATCAACACAAAGTCTCATTGTGTTATTTTTTTTCTTGACTAAAACAACCGGCGAAGAAAAATTAGAAGAACTTTCTCGAATTATTCCCTGAGCTAGCCACTCCTCAATTTGGTTTTCGACTATTTTTTTCTCGCATGGCGGTAATCTTCGAGGAGAAGAACAAACTGGGATTTCGTCAGTTAAATTAATTTTCATTTTAACATCTACTGTTTTAGTTTTAATTGGTACATAATTTTCAATTAAAGAGTATAACTCTGAACGTAATTTTTTGTCAGCAATGTGAGTTAAATCAATTTTAGGCTCATCCAAAACATTTACAATATTAACTAAAAAGTCATTAGACTGAACTTCAGCTTTAAACAGTTTCACTTTATTCTCAGAAATAGTTAATGTACCTTGATGAATAACATCAGTGCCAATAATTAAATCGAAATTAATGCAACTGTCCTTAACGACAAAAATAGTAACTTTAAATTTTGAACCATCTACTTCGATTTCTGAATTGAAACAACCTTCTGGTTTAATTGAGGCTTTTCCTAGACCGGTCAAAGAGATACTCGTAGGTTTTAATTCTACAAAGTTCTTCAAATTATCATAAATACTTTTCTTTAACAAAGTCTTTTGGCTACCAGTATCTATTAAAGAGATTAAACGCAAAGAATAAAGCTTTATCTCTTTCAGAATTAAATCTTGGGATGTAATAATGTTTACTTGTGCCTGAGCATTTTTAACACTTGTATCTTTAGATTTATTACATTGAAATGATTTATGACCATAAGCGTTACAAGCAAAACAAAGCGGCCCTTTATCTTTATTTACACAGTTAATACTCTTATGACCCGTAAGACATGGTGACGTCACGGTGACGTCGTAGTGAAGTCACATTGTGACTTTGTGACCGTCGATGTGACGTCACGTGACGTCGATGTGAAGTCACAGTGACTCAAATGTGAAGTCGTTATGGCCGTTTTAGAGCTCGTTTGTGACGTCACATTGTGACCACTTTGTGACGTCACGATGTGACCAAAATGTGAAAAATGTGTCATTTGTGACAAAATTGTCATTAAAACTGTGACTATTTTGTGACGATAGTGACAAGGTTGTGAAGACAGTTTGCTATTATATTTTGATTTGTGACAAATTTTGTCACTAACTTTGTGACGGTAGCAGCATTGTCAATGTTGCGAAGTCATACTGGGACACAATTATACAGTTATGAACAATGTTATTTAGTGTAAAATCACTTACATCAATAATTTTATTATACTTTGGCGATACATCTCAATTAAAATTTGGGAGCTGCTATAAAAAGAATGTTCGAAGAGAAAGTTACTGGATCAAAATGTAATGCCATGCGGACTTTAATCTTTGATACATTTTTTTTCTGTTGCAATAAATAAAAATATTTAAGACAATTGAATATTCGATCTATCACAATTATTTCAAATTTAGCAATTTTTTATTCTAATAAGCATTAAAATTATCAAAGAAACACTTCCTTAAAGATGCAACACTAGTCACAGAAAAAGAGCCGGATGATAATATAAAGTCCGTGGCAGCGTTCTTTTCAAATATCTCGCTCAAATTTTAATATTTTTGCATAGGAAGCTGAGGACGATCTACTACGGGCCTAGTTTTTACTTTTTCGATTTTACTTGCATATATTTTATATTTTGATAGTTTCAATATCAGTACCGGTTTAAACCGGTTTTGAAATTTAAATATTTTTTTTTAAACTGAAACCAAAATCAAAAAAGTAAAAACTAGGCCGCTTATAGATCGTCTTCAGCTATGCTATGCAAAAAAAATCATGTAAAAATATTAAAATGTGAGCAAGATATTTGAAAAGAACGCTGCCACGGACTTTATATTATCATCCGGGTCTTTTTCTATGACTAGTGTTGCACCTTAAAGGAAGTGTTTCTTTGATAATTTTAATGCTTATTAGAAAAACAAATTGCTAAATTTGAAATAATTTTAATCAGGGCTCGAAAAATCTACATGCCCGACATCAGTGTTGTTAGACGGCGACTTTTTAAAAATTCAGATTGGCACCACTTCTTTGGATTGGTAAAATTACGTTTCGTTTAATGACATATTAATCAAGAGGAATTTTATCCTTTTATAAAAGTGGTGCCAATCAAATTTTTAAAAAGTCGCCGTCTAACAACGCTGATGTCGGGCATGTAGATTTTTCGAGCCCTGATTTTAATAGATCGAATATTCAGTTGTCTTAAATATTCTCATTTATTGCCACAGAAAAAAAATATGTATCAAAGATTAAAGTTTGCATGGCATTTTGATTCGGTAACTTTCTTTTGGTACATACTTTTTATAGCAGCTCCCAAGTTTTAATTGAGATGTATTGCCAAAGTATAATAAAATTATAGATGTGATTTTACACTACATAACAATGTTCATAACTGTATATTTGTATCCCAGTGTGACTTCACAACATTAGTAATGCTGTCACCGTCACAAAGTAAGTGACAAATTTGTCACAAATAAAAAAATAATCACAAACTGTCTTCATATACTGTCTTCCATGAATATTAAAATATTATTAAAACATGCAAAGAGTAATTATGGAAAAAATTAAAGCTAAATATTTATTAGTATATTAATAAACAAAAAACATTAAGGGGCTATCCATTACTGCAAGGCTATCCATCACAGACACATCTATCTAATAAAAATTCCGACGATAAACATAAATTAGAACAACAAATACGTTAATCATAATTATTAATAGTTTATTTATAGTATTAGAGAGTATTTATAATACCCACTTTAATCACGATGTTCACTTATACTACATATAATGGATATTCTGAAATTTACCTCTGTAAAATTATTCAGGAAAGGAAATAATAAAAGTTTCTGAAATGAAAAGTTAATAATAAAATACAGTAATTACTTTTTAGCTTCATACCGCTCAAGTATTTGCGTCATTTGTTTTAAATTCAATCATGTTTAAATTCTTATCGATTGCGTAACTTCCAAATTTTCATCCAAACTTCTAGTTCTTTCTGAAAACATTCCAATAAGAATATTTACAACTGAAACGTTTTCACCCACGATGACTATCCATTCAGAAATTTTATAACATTTCACAAGTTGAAAAATACATTAAACAATCATTAACATAATTGTTTTTTTAATACCAAACATCTACGATTTCTTTTAATAGTTCTTCTCGTTCTCTTATAAATTCCTCTTCTGAGCAGATACAATTTTTTTAAATAAAATTATGAAATGTTTCAGAAGATTACTTAATACAAAAATTAAAAAAGGATGTTTGTAAATAATTTTATTCCATAAAAAAGCTTCTTTATTACAAAATATAATTATCTTTAAATGTTTAATAATTATATTATCGATTTATTATAATTTACTATCATATGATTTTATGTTTATGGAAACACATTATTTTAACCAGATATTTTAAAAAAGGAAACAACGCAGATTAGAATGCAATTAAAATCACTACCTGTAACAACCTAATCCAAATTATTAAAAATCAAGTTCTTTATGACAACAAAATAAATAATGAATGCATTAGACTTTATTAAGTTAATGAAGCATTGATGTTTTATAGCATGTTTTTGACAATGTAATTAAAATCGTTCTCAGAACAATAATAATAAAAAAGTAACCATTAAAAATAATATTTTCCATACCTTTTTTCCATCGAAGTCATTCGTTCTAGTTATTCTTGCTGCACTAACTAAATCCGATAATAATTAAAGTGGCAAAGACCAAATTATTTTAACAGTCAAAGCCCCATTAATTTTCTCGGACTTATATTTTGCCGCTTGGAAGAGCTGTAGTGGACATTCTTCTTTAAATTGTTAAATTCGTGTCAATATGCAACTAACTCACAACTGCCATAAATTCCAGCCAACTAACTTCTTGCGTCTATCATCAATTTAAAATATTTCTGTTTACGTTTATTTATTCTTTCGTTTGCAAACGATTTTCATTTCCTATGCGCATGACCGTTTAGTTTTTTCTTTTTCTGCGCAACAGCTTCGGAAGTTAAATACGAATAGTTTTATGAAAATGTCTTTTTTTAAGTGTATTTTTACTTTTTATTTTTATTAGTTTCAAAACAATTCAAGTTAAAGCAAATTGTTAAATAATAATGATAAAATTCATAATTAGATATTATTGGATAAAACATTGTTTAGGTTTTAATAAAGTAAAAATAATAGCTTTAATGGTAATATAATTTTTTTTAATCATTACCATTACTTGTATCAAACGCAAACATACATAGTATCTTCTTTAAAAAAAGGAGTGGGAGGGGAGGGGAGTTATAGAAATAAAAAGAATAATAAATAAATAATAATTAATAATAAAACTAATAATAAATTCTAAGAAGGTCACATTTCAGTCACAATGTGACGTCACTGAGGGGCGGCATTTTGGTCACAGATGTGACGTCACATTTCAGTCACAATGTGACGTCACTGAGGGGTGGCATTTTGGTCACAGATGTGACGTGACCACAGTGACTCACAGTGACGTCACTGTGACGTCCCTGTGAACATGCATGCTATGTGGGGATTATTCCCGCCACAATTAAAACAACGCATATTTGGCTTTACAGGCTTAAATTTGTTCTTAACTTCAACTTCGGATTTAATTTTAGGCTTAGCTCCTTCATATTTATGAAATTTTGCATTTTCATACTCCGATCTTATTTTTTCATAAATCTTTAATTTTTGTTTAAATTCAGCAATATTGGGACAACCATACAAAAAAGATTTTTTAGAAATGGGGTCATTAATTACATTTATTACATACTGAATAAGGGCAGAATCTTCAATATTGCCTTTTGAGCATAATTGTTTCATATTTAAAAAATATTCATCTAACGATTCATGTGGTCTAATTTTTCTTTTGGACAGCAATTCGTGTAATTCAGCTGAATTGCACGTTTGACCAAATTCAGATATGAGTAGGGCTTTTAATTTAGACCACGAATTAATATTTGTTTCACTTTCAAGAAATAATTTTGCTTTGCCTGTCATACGGCGTTTAGCCAAAATCAATTTGTGCAAATCACTAACGTTAAATAATAAAACAATATCTTCAAAATCGGCAATCCATTTATTAATATTTTGTACTTGAGTACCTTCAAACATTGTAATCATACTTTCAATATCATTAATAGAAATGCTTGGTTTAATAACATAATCAGGAATTAGGATTTTCTGATTTTCATTACTTTCACAATTAGAACTACCAGAATCATTTCTCATATTATTCTCAAAAACAGTTGAAATATTTTTAGTTTTATCTTGTAAATCATCATTAAATTCATCGACACTTTCGTCATCACTAAGAGTACCTTCATCGGGTATCATATTAATTTTCAAAATACTAAAATCACATAAACTAGAAATTATTCTGGCAGCAATTTCATCAAAAGTTCCCGAATTATTTATACACAAAACATGGCAAATGGTAATTAAGTCGTTAACAGAAAAAAATATCTTTAATTTCTTTGAATTTAGTTTGATATTCATCGGAATCTACTTCAAACGTAAACCCAGTAAAATTCCGAATTCTACGTCGATTATTTCTGTCACCGATTTCTCCAAAAATTAATTTGTGCAATATCTTAATACTAGCTGATTTTTCAGTTTTCAAAGAAAACTCTAATTCCTTTAAATCAACTAATTTTTCCATTATTGAAAAGAAAAATGAAATAATAAACTCACTTCATAATCAGATGCTCAGCTTCACACACTTTGATTTCACTTTCATCGCAAAATTTTACCTCTTCTGAATTAGCTTTGTGGGCTTGGCATTCCATCACAGTTCTAAAAAATATCGGCTTCCAAGATATTAAAAAATATATATTTCCATCTCTGTGGGCGTGCGTCTGTATCTCACTTACTGAGACCAAAATTTATGGAGATTCTTCTTTAAAAAGTTCTTTTGAACACATAAGTAAATAAACTCGGAGGTAAATTAAATTCTGACACCGTTTTTAAACTTTTAAATGACTTATATTAAACGTTAATATTTACAAAAAAGATATTTACTTAAGACTATTTACAAAGCAAACAATCATAACTCTAATTAATCAATTACATCTTATACGGGAAATCGTCTTCATCTTACGTTCTTTTTACACCAACTTAAAACTAAAAACATTCCATTCTCCTCTCTTCCGTTCAGTTCTTTTTTCTACCGCTTAAATCGTCTGGCTTCTTAGGAATTAATAGTTTCTTCAAAATCGTCTGCCTCACTGAGAGCCTGTTCATCAGAGTTGCGATGCGTAGAAAATAATATGCAGATCTAATAGTGGAGGAGATTTCCCATATATATATATATATATATATATATATATATCATGATAAGAAAAAAAGAGCTAACAATAACTTTCATGCAAAAAGTAAGTGCAAACTACTTTAAAGATGTCAAGTTTATCAGAAAACTATCCTTTATGATGCTTGCAAGTCAGGTTAAATTTTAAGAAAGTTTTTGCATTCACTTGACGGGGAAAAAAATATTCTACCCGGAAACATGCAGCAGTTTTTATAAACTTAAAAAAAAAATCTAAGAAAAAATGGTTTGAGGAAAAGATGAAAATATAAATAAATAAAAGAAAAAAATCTAAAAATTTATAATTTGAAACCAATATAAGAAAACAAAATGTGAAAAACAACAATAAAAAATCATCTTGATGTCGAAAGCCATTTACTGGAAAGATTTTAAAGGAACTCAGTACTTTTCATTTTGATAAAATATGGAGAAAATGTCGAATTGCAAACGTTTTTTTTAACTTTCAGATCCGATTTTTTTTTTTTTTTTTTTTTTTTTTTTTTTTTTTTTTTTTTTAGAGAAAAAAAATACTTTTACGTTAATGACATTAACAAATCAATAATCCAAATAGATAATTAGATTTAAAGGAAGATTTCTTTGTCTGAACCATAACGAATGTTGTTGTATTGTGCACTATTCAATTCATATTCATATGAAAATAGTTTATAAGAATTGGACTTGTCAAAAACTTTGCAATATAAAAGTTGTAGATATTGAAGTTGTAGAGAAGATGTATAATAAATTTAACAGCATTTGACATCTTGTAAATTGACGAAGTTATGGATTGTTTTCTTCTTCAATCCCCCCCCCCCCTCTCTTTTGTTTTCGATTTGAACTTTTTGCGCTAAGAATTAATCCTATTTCTACCTCCTTGGCTGATTTTGCCCATTAACGAACTTAACCGAGGTTTTGTGCCTCTTGATTTTATTTATCAATTTGGAAGTGATTTGAGCAGAGTTATGGAAGTTATCGTCCCTATAAAGAAATGAAATCTATAGGTAGATAAATAGATAGATAGATACATAGATAAAGTGTCTTACTGAGAGTAATGTTGGTTCTAGGTGTCATGATTGGTGTAAATTTGCACTTTTTTTTTTTTTTTTTTTTTTTTTTTTTTTTTTTTTTTTCAGAAATTCAAACATTTCATACGAAATCTACCTGACATAACTATATACCATTATTCCGAAATCTTCTTTGAATAACCTTGTAAGTTTATGATTGAAATTTAGATTATAAATTTAAAAGATTTTGTGTCGATTGAAAATATTGTTAAGTTTTTTTCCTAATCTGTGTGGAAAAGAAAAAATTCAAAAAGCAATCTTCCTAAACTTGATTACAAAGCTTTCAGCTTTCACATAAGTATATTTAACAGCAGAACAAGATCTTAAATCATTATATTTTAAGGATAATTACAATTTTTTTACACGATGGGAGGAAAAAAAAAGGCTAACAAAAACCGTCATCTCAAACGTAACTGGAAAACCACTTTCAAGATGTTAGCGTTATCACAAAACTAGTACTAATGATGTTTTCAAGACAAGTTATATTTAAAGAAAGTCCTTACCTTTCCTTGACATGAAAAAAAAATTCTATCGGACACTTGCAGCAATTTAGTTACTTTATTTATTTATTTATTTTTAAGATTGAAGTAAAATCTGTTTGGAAAAATAAATAAGTAAATACAAGCAAAAAATACAAAACAATTCAATTTGAAACTAATACACGAGAAACAAGTTGGAAATTGCACATGAAGCGTAACAAAAGAGGTGCGTTCGTACGATAACGAAGTTTAAAAAATATTCAGATCTTGCTGTTATATCGATAGTACTTCGGATACAGTATAGTGGTCGAACTCTTTTTTGAGTTCCTGTAAATATACAGCAATTAACTTGCAGTAATAGTGTAATAGTGTCTTAGTGTAATAGTATACAGTACTTCGAATGTAGTATAATAGCCGAAATCCTTTGTGTGTCCCTGTAAATATAATCAGATTTCTATTATACTCGAAGTAACTTGTAATAAACCTCAGCAACGTATACTATATTCATAAAATGTGAAATAATTTAATATAATTAAACCACTCCCCAAACAATGTTTCCCCATATAATGTTATTTAGTGGAATACTTTTGTGTGGCCCTGTAATTTAATAATAAATATTTTTTGCATCACAGATTGTACGGAATGTATATTTTTGTTATATACAATACTTCATAGGTTCGTGTCAATTCTATTGTATTCGAAAGAGTGTAACACCATTAAAATGCATTTGAAACTTTTTTCCCCCATTGACCGTAATGTAACGAATATTTTTGATTGTCCCTGTACTTGATCTATGCATCCGATTTTCATAAAATTTGAAATGACTCGACAAAATTATGCAATAATTATATATTTTAAATTTCAAACGATTCGTTTGGGTAGTTTTTGCATTGTTATATGCGGATAAACAGACAGACAGACGGATAGACGGACGGACTGAACGACAACTATAGGTGCTACGTATTTACATAATTATGAACGCACCTAAAAAAGAGAAACGTGAATAAAATTTCGTCGAAATGTTGAAAATCATTAAGTGGAAAAATGCAGTTTTAAAGATTTCTATTATCATACGTAAGGATATTATGTATTTTATAATTCTAAGAAGGGAATTGGATAAGTTTATAATTATTGTAATGAACAATTACAAATACAGTTTTTTTAGTAATTTTGATAGAAGAAATTTTTATAAAACTTATTTAATGGTTTCACAAATGTATCATTTTTTCTAAAATACATGTAGGATTTATTAGAAAGAAAATTTTCTTTAGATGACTTTGTAAGAATGTGTTTGAAAATTCGATTATTATTGCGAAAAAAAAAGAAAAAAAAAAAAGGAGAAACATGAATAAAAATTCGTCGAAATGTTGAAAGTCATTTAGTGGAAAGAAGTAGTTTTAAAGATTACTAGAAATCCTATTGTTATACCTAAGGGTATTATATATTTTATAATTGTATGAAAGGAAATGTAAAAGTTTAAAAATATTGTAATAAACTGTTTCAGATACAGATTATTTTTTCCTAATTTTAATAGACGAAATTTTTTAAAACTTTTTTAATGTTTTCACAAATGCATCATTTTTTCAAAATTCATGTAAAATTTATTAGAAAGAAAATTTTCTTTACCTTTGACCTTGTAAGTATATGTTTGAAAATTAGATTATAAATTTGTTAGTTTAGAAGTTCTGGTGTCTTTTAAAAATATAGTTAAGTTGTTTTAATATTCTGTTAAAAAAATAAGTATAAAATAAAAATAAAAAATTAAATTAGTTTATTGAAAATAATTTTAATAAACACATGTTTCAATAAACATGATTAAAAATTCCGAAACTTCACATCTGTATATCAACGAAGTGATAAGAAGTTCTTCTAATCTGTTTTCTAAAAGATGAATCTTTTTTTAAAAAAATTTCACTAAATTTGATTATAAAACTCTCTATTTTCAGATAAGTGTGTCAAAAAAAAAAAAAAAAAAAAAAAAAAAAAAAAAAAAAAAAGACTATGATTATTTTCTTAAGACATTTTTTTTGACAATATAGGGGAGAAAAAAAAGCTTATAAAAACTATCATATCAAAAGTAACGGGAATTTTTTTTTAATATGTCAGATTTATCACAAAGCTAATCTTTATGATGTTTATAAATCAAGTTAAATTTTAAAAAAGTGCTTCCTTTCACTCGATAAGACAAAGTAATAACAATAGTAATAGAATCTATACAATTAAAAAAAAATATCTACATAATTGTTCCAAATATATTAACTTAAAATAGTACACATACACATACACACAGATATGTATAATAAATTATGAGAAAAAATGAAAATAAATAAATAAAAACATGGAAATCGAAAACTTTTCAATTCGAAAACAATATACCAGAAAAATGTGAAAAAGAACAATACTTGGCTTGATGTTAAAAGTAAATTTGTTAAATAATTCAGATTTAAAATTGTGTTTTTTCATAAGCCTTTATATTTACTTATTTTTTAATTCCTAGAAAGATACTGGGTAATTTTTTAAATATTTTAACAAATTATTAATTATGAAAATTTTACTTTCTAATTTTAATGAAGGAAATTTTTCTATCTTTTTAATTAATTGGGAAAATTGTCAAATTTTCTAATTTAGGTGAAATGTCTTTGAAATAATAACTATTTTTAATGACTTTTTAAATTTATGTTTGAAAATGTAATTACAAACTTATATAAATACTTTTATAAATACATCCAAAGTTATTCAGACAATACCAATAAATAAACCAATAAAACCAGTATTTTTACAATCATATTATTAAAAACAGTTGAAGTTTGAAAATAAATAGAAGGCAGATTACCAAATTACTACACATAAACATAATATCTTATAAATAAAGCCCCCATGTTTAATTACATATCAACTAAATTCCAATATGGTAAAATCCGAAGTTATAACAAAGGTAGATATTTCCAAAAAGTATTAAAGAAGCAGCAAGAATAACAAATTGAAGAAATATATCATTTCATGCGCTGTGCAGCATCAAAGTAATGTATTTTAAAAAATTTTAAAAATAGATTAATTTATGCCAAAATGGGCCTAAAGTGAAATAATCCACTAAAAGTTGCAAGAATTCATGTTATCTTATGATAACATAAATGACATAAAAGATTAAACTATCCCATAATGATTGCGCTTATGCATCTTATCATTATGGAAGTTGAATATATAAATACTTATTGTTTGAAAGGACAAGAGTCTAAAAAAGTATGGTCAAGCTCTTTGTCAGGAAAATAACAAGATAAATACAATGAAAACAACTAAAATCAATCTTTCTAAATTTGAATATAAAACCGTAGCTTTCAAATAAATATCCCAGCAGTCTTCGCCCGCTACGTTGGTCGGTTTGTGTAAAGAAATCTTGAATCAAATGAAATACATTTAGTAAAGATTTTTAAAAAAGTTATTAAATAATAAAATTTAATCAAACATCCATAATTATTATTTATTCATATAATCTTACATTGTCTTATTCAAAGTCGATGATGATGAAATAATAGACAAAGTAGCTTTAAAATTACTGAATTATACCTATGTTTAATTATTTTTTTAGTAGGTATGTTATCGTCAATTTCCGGAGTAAATCTGCTGCTGAGATATGCCGAAATAACCTAAACATATGATCATTCCATTAAATCTTCTTTGGTAGGAATTTCTATAATAGATAATTTGCATGTTTAGGTTAATTTAAGTAGATTAGGTAACCTCAAATTCATGTCTCTATCTAAAACTGCAGCTGAGATATGGAGGAATGGCCTAAATTTTCGCACCTCTTGTTAATCCTTTTTGACAGGGTGAATTTCTAAAATCATTGGAATAAATATTTAGTAATTTTTAATAAGTTTGTTACTTTGAATTTCACGCTTCTACTTAAAACTTTTGCCAGAATATGGCTAGTGATGGATGATTCTCGAAAATTTTCCAATCAAAAAATTCACCATCATAAAAAACACAACCGATGAAATCATCGATAATTTCGAAAAATCTATAATCAAGATGTTTTACAATCGATCATTAAGGTAATTATTTTTACATGCTCATAAAGGATTTTAATAAATATATGGCAACTAAATAGGATGGAATTAAAAAACAACACCGAAGAGAGACTAAAAAGAAGCCATAATAGTCGGAAAGTCATGTGACGGAATCCCGTGGTTCCAAAAAATCGGAATGGCGCGACTAAGTATAAAAAGATAAGGAAGTTTGAGTACCAAAAATTAGATTTTTTTGGCAATCAACAGGAAAATGTCAAAAAAGACGCAAAACAGGTACTAAATGGATGGTAAATGTGATCAACAATATTTATTGATTTTTCAACATCATTGAGATCAGTTTGATAATTTTCTCAATATTAGAAAACCACCTGATGGGATATGATAATTGCCACCCCCGAGAAGAGGCGGAAAGTGAATAACATGAATAAGTGGTCACAAGGTTTTCCAACAATATATCGCATGAAGAATATTGGTAAAATTTAGATAAGTGCCCCCCCCCCTCGGAGGCAAAGTGGGACGTGAGGCGTTGGAAGTGTACAATTTGAAATAATAATCATAAAGATTTCCAATGATATATCACATAAAGGGAGTAGGCTAATTTTAGAAAATCGCTCCCCTCTCCAGAGTTACAAGTATCACGCCTGAGAGTTTCAACTATGAAGCTTTCAACTCTCTTTGAAATTTTCATACATTATAAATCATATTTAACAGAGGGGCCCCTAAAAAAAGTAAAAAATAAAAAAAATAAAATAAAAAGATCAGTAATGATCAAACGTCACAATTTCAAATTAAAGGGTGAGCAAACGTGGGTGTGGAAAGAAAGGCTCATAATACAAAAGAGCGGTCCGAGGGCTTTCCGATGATATGTCACATGACGGGTCCAAAAAAGTTTGAAATTTTTCGATCCCCACTTTAACCCCCTCGCAGTGAAAATTTTAAAATCGCTGAAACAGGTCTTTAATTATTTTTTTAACAGATTTATTTTCTGCGGTTTTTTGCTTCTACTTAATACGATTGCTGAGATGTACAAAATATTCTTGCAAATTGTTTGACTGTCCCTTTTAACCCCTTCAAAAGGGTAATTTCTAAAATCGCTGAAATAAGTGCTTTATTATTTTTTCAGTAGATTTATTTTCTGGAATTTCACTCTGCTACCTTGAATGACTGCTGAGATATAGAAAGTTATTCCAGAATATTCGAGCCTTCGTCAGCCCCTCTCAGGGGCAGAATTTACAAAAATCCCATCTTAGTGCACCTCCCATCTTAGAAGTATTATTTCCCCCAATTTTCATGTTTCTACGTTCAGTAGTTTGGCCTGTTCGTTGATTATCATTCAGTCAGAATAAACTTATTTTATATGTGTGTAGAAGGTTAAAGACTTAGCAAAATCTAAAGTCATCATCAATCTAAGACCAAATTCCAACTTTTATGCAACATATGGAAAAAAAAAAGGTCTAAGAAGAACTATCCTGTCAAATTAAATGCAAACAAGTTGAAACCTATCATATTTGTCACGAAACTAGTTCTAATGATGTTTTTAAGTCAAGTTACATTTAAATTAAGTCTTTACACTTCACTTGACATGAAAAAAATATATATGTCTTCTCGAAACTTGCGTAATTTTGTAAATTTTATTAGTTATAAAAAGTAGAAAAAAACGGTTTGAAAAAGAATGAAAATAAATAAAATAAAGCAAAAAATTTAAACTCTTTAATTTGAAGCTAATGTACGAAAAAAAATGAAAAAAATAACAGTATGAAATTGTCCTTACATTGAAAATCTTTTCGAAACAATTCTTTTTTTGTACTGAAGTTCATTTATATTTACCTACTTTCTGAGAAAGGATTTATGGAAGTCTGTTTATATTTTATTAAACAACTAATGATACAAATTTAAATTACTTTTTTTTTATAGAATATATATAATTATTCCTTAAATCTAACATATCTGCCAAAAATTCAGGTATAATGCATCAGAAAAAAAACTTCTTTGAATAACCTTGAAAGTTTATATTTGTGTTCGATGTTATTCATGATGATTATCTACACTAAGGATACAGGCCCGGGAGGGAGCCCTCTGTGGGGGTCTTTCTAAGGGATTCTAACCTGCATTAACGCATGGTTACCCTAGGCTTGAAGAAAATCACGGAAATTACCGACCGGTTATTCCGACGGACGAAATTGGGTTCGAACCTAGCATCCCGTGTTCACCAGCTTCAAGAACATAACCACTCAGCCACTGGTGGGTATTTTATATCGTGAAACTTGACTTTTAACGTATTATTTTAATGATCTTGTATCTATTGAAAATATAGTTAAGCTGTTTTCTACATTGATAAAGAGATAAATCTTTTAAAAATATATATCCCTAAAATTGGTTATACAAGTCTAGATTTCAATACAAACATATAAAAGAAGAAATTATAAGTTGTTTTTGTAATTTGTTTGCAAAATCAAAAAATCTTTTTGAAATCTGTCTTTCGAAACCTGACTACAAAACCCACAACTTTTACACAAGTATACCGAAGAACTTAAGAAAATCTAACATAATTATCTACTTAATACTAAATCCCACATTTTTTTATAAGACAGTGATGGAAAAAGGGGGGGAGGGTACAGGCTAACAAATAATAACGCATCAAAAATAAGTGCAAACTGCTTTAAAGATGCCAAAATTACCACAAAACTAGTTCTTATAACATACAGTCGACCCTCATTAACATAAACCTCAAGGGAAATCAAAATTTTGTTCATGTTTACAGTAATTCATGTTATCAGTATTAATTTTTTGCATTCGTCTTTATAGAGGACTGTGAAAGCAATTCATGCTAAAAGTAATTCACGTTAAGCGTGTTCCTGTTAACTAGGTTTCACTGTATATATATCAAATTACGAGAAAAAATCCTTAATTTCACATGACAGTAAAAGCATTCTTTACCGTAAACTTGCAGCAATTTTATAAACTTTATTAGCTTTTAAAAAATGGAAGAAAAACGATTTGAAAAAAAAAATTAAAATAAATTAAATTAAATAAAAAATCTAAAACTTTTCAATTCGAAACTAATGTGTGAAAAAATGGAGAAAAAAAATCAATATAAAGTCTTTTTGACATTGAAAGTCATTTCAAAACATTTCTAGTTTTGTATCTTAAATTCATTTATATTTATCTATTTTCTAAGAAAGGACTTATGAAAGTTTGTAAATATATTAATAAATAGCTAAAAATACAGATTTAATTTACTATTATTTTTCTAAAACTTAATTACTCCACAAATCTAACATGTTTTCTAAAAATTCATGTATAATGCACCAGAAAAAAAACTTCTTTTAATAACCTTGAAAGTTTATGTTGTTGTTTTGTGATATTCCTGATGGTCGAGTAACTGCTTTAGAGATATAAGCCCGAAGAAGTGCCCTCCGTGGGGGAATTTCTAAGGAATCCTACCCCATATTTACACAAGGTTACCCAAGGTTAGAAGAAACTCCGAACGGTTAGGCCGACGGGACGCGGTTTGATTCGAACATGAATCTTCCCTCTACTAGCTTCGAGAGTCCCTCACAGTAACTGGTGGGAATTTTATACTGTAAAACTGGATTTTAAATGTATTATTTTAATAGCCCTGCCTCTATTGAAAATATAGTTAAGTTGTTTCTATATTGATAAAAAGAAAAAACTTTTTTAAATATATCTCTCTATAACTGATTATAAAAGTCCAGGCTTTAACATAAGCACACAAAAGAAGTAATTAAGTTGATTTCTAATCTATTTGCAAAAGCGAAAAATCTTTTTAAAATCAATCTAAAATAATCATTTTCTAAATACCAAATTCCATTATTTTTCCTCGCAAGCTAGGGAGATTTCACAGAAGGGGGGAGGGGGGGGGGTGAAAGCTAACAAATATTGTCAAAAATAAGTGCAAACTACTTTAAAAATGTCAGAATTATCACAAAACTAGTTCCTGTGATGTCTTTAATTCAAGTTAAATTTAGAGAAAAAAAGTCTTTACTTTCATTTGACAAGAAAAAAGTTTTTACCATAAACTTCCGGAAGTTTTGTAAACTTTATTAGCCTAAAAAATTATGAAATAAAAGCGGTATAAGCATATATATAAAGAGAAATAAAAGCAAAAAATCTAGAAAATTTCTTTTCGAAATCAATATAGGAGAAAAATGCGAAAAAACTACGATAAAAAATCATCTTGGTGTCCTGAAGTCATATAATGGAAAATTTTACTTCTAAACATTTATTTATGTATTTTTTTTTCTTAAATTTGTTTTATTTAAGTATTTTCTAATTTATTTTCTAATTCTAAGAAAGAAATTTCATAAAATATCAAGTATTTTAATAAACGAATACATATACAAGTTTTAATTACTAATTTTAACAAACGATTTTTTTTAATATTTATTTAATGATTTACCAAATCTAACCTGTTTTTCAAAATTGAGATAAAATGTACTGGAAAGGAAATCCTCTTCAGTTGGCCTTGTAAGTGTATGTTTAAAAATTACAAAATAAATTTAGTTATTTAAAAGTTCTCCTGTGTATTGAAAATATCGTTAAGCTGTTTTTCTATTCTGTTAGAAAAACAATTAAAATCAATTTCCTTAAAATTTGATTTTCAAATTCTCA
Source organism: Maratus speculifer (assembly GCA_964019185.1). Taxonomy (NCBI): domain Eukaryota; kingdom Metazoa; phylum Arthropoda; class Arachnida; order Araneae; family Salticidae; genus Maratus; species Maratus speculifer. The sequence goes on along the minus strand of OZ025302.1, from coordinate 248,211,338 downwards.
GCTTTCACATATGTACATCAAAGAAGGGATTACATTTTTTTCTAATCTGTAAGAGAGAAAAAAATCTTTCTTAACTCAAAATATTTAAACTTCATTATAAAGCTTTCCACTATCGCGAAAGTATATCAAACAACGAGACAACAAAATCAACATATTCTTAAGACTGAATTCCGATTTTATTTCAAGATATAAAAAAAAAGAAAAAAGAAAGGTCTAACAATAACTGCTTCTTGAAAAAAAAGAGAATACTACATTAAAAATATCATCTGAATGTTTTTCTAAGATAATGTTTGAAAACTGAAATATATATTTATGTGTTTGAAAGATCCTGTGTCTAATAAAAACATAGTTAAGATGTTACACATGCACACACACACATATATATATACACTACTGGCCATTAAAATTGCTACACCATGAAGGCGGCATGCTACAGACGTGAAATTTGAAGGACAGGAAGAAGATGCTGTGATATGCAAATGATTAGCGTTTCAGCGCATTATGACAAAGCAGGTGCCGGTAGCGATACCTAGAATGTGTTTAAATGAGAAAATTGTTCATCCGGTTTCTCACACAGAAATTGCATTTGAGCAATGTTCCTGGTGAAAAATTGTTGTGATGTCTCGTGTAAGAAAGAGCAATGCATACCAGCATGTTTTTGACCTTGATAAAGGTCGAATGGTAGCCTGCCGGGATTGCGGTTTATCGTATCGTAGTATTGCTGCTCGCGTTGGTCGAGATTCAATGACTGTTCGTAGAATATGGAATCGATGAATTCAGAAAGGTAATACGGATGGCCGAACGGGATCTCAACGGCATCCTATCACTAGCAGCTGAGAATACAGGCATGTTATCCGTATGACCGTAATGGATCGTGCAACTACGTCACGAGCCCTGAGTCAAGAATTGGGGTCATTTGCAAGACAAAAAGTGTCTGCACGAACAGTTCCACAACGTTTGCAGTAGCATGAACTCTCAGCTCGGAAACCATGGCAGCGACTTCCTTTGACGCTGTATCATAGGCAGGAGCGCCTTCAATGGTGTGATTAAGGACGAATCTGAGTGCACGAATGGCGAGAATTCGTATTTCAGATGAATCCAGGTTCTATTTGCAACATCATGATGGTCGCATTCGTCTTTGGCGGCATCGTGGTGAACGAACACTGGCAGCGTGCATTCGTCATCGTCATATTGGCCCATCACCTGGCGTGATGGTATGGGGGTGCTATTGGACACATCTCGGACATCTCTTGTTCGCATTGGAGGCACTTTGAACAGTGCACGTTACATTTCTGATATTTTACGATCCGTGGCTCTATCCTTTATTCGAGACCTGCGAAACCCTACGTTTCAGCAGGATAATGCCCGACCACATGTTTCTGGAATTGTACGGACCTTCCTTGATACGAAAAATGTTCGGCTGTTGCCCTAGTCAGCACGTTTCCCAGATCTTTCACCAATAGAAAATGTCTGGAAAATGGTCACCGAGCGACTAGCTCATAACCATACGCCATTTAATATGGTTGATGAACTGTGGCATTGTGTTGAAGCTGCATGGACATCTGTAACTGTGCTTTTATAAGTGCTTTTATTAATGCCCGAGGTGGTTGTTCTAGGTACTGATTTCTCAGATAATATCCACCCAAATTTCTTGAAAATTTAATCACTTGTTATTTTTATCATAATATATTTGTCCAATAAATATCATTTTGTTATCTGCATTTCTTCCTGGTGTAGCAAATTTAATGGCCAGTAGTGTAATAATAACATTTTTCGCCATTTTCCCTTTTCGATTTTGATCCGAATTCTTATAAAAATCTTACTTATATTTCAATAATATTCTAAATTTTAATTATCATCTAAATTTTCCTTTTCCTTAATTTTGCATAATATACTATTTATATTTCTAAAAAGAACTCAATTTTAACATTAAAATGCCAATCTTTTATTTAGAACTATTAATCTATTTAATTATTTCATTTCTCCTTTTAAGAATAAAAAAAAAATATTCTTTCGGAAGTTTTATTTTTAATATTTTATTAAATATCGTCTGCATTTTCATAATTCTTTTCCATCTTTCGGTCCATGCACCTCTTTTTAATTTGGCAGGCTTTCACCGCTTGAAAATACTAGTTCGAACGTGATTTCATACTTTCTAGCCAATAACGTATTTGGATACGCCCTATTGCTGCCCACTGACGCCCGCTCATTGGTGTTCAGCGATTAAGCTGTAATGTTCAGCGTGCCCCCCCCCTTTTTGAAACACGCTGAAACTGGCAAGGAGTTCAGAATTCGCCTGATTTTTCAACTGCTAAAAGGAACCTGCAGACAGAAGTAATTAAATAGAATGTTTTTGTTAGTTTGTTTTCAAGATGCGAAGTTTGATCATTCAGTCGTTCTTGAGTGGCGGATTTATTGAGATACGGTTGCAATGTAGAGTAGTTTGGTGAACTTAAACAACAATAAAGTACTAAATGCTATATCTCTTGTTTTAATTGGAGAAACTACTATTATTTCATCTCTGTTTGCCATATTTCTCCGGCCACGAAATCTATTGGAAATTCATCTGTGATAAATAATTTTCATATCATCAATCGACATCATTCGTATTATCATTTTCGTTTCGTCATATCATCGTCTATCCTTCTGTGATAACAAGATTTTCGTCTCAACAGGTTCATAATGTATAATATTACATGTATATATATATATATATATATATATATATATACATATATATATTTCATTCCATAACCTACCAGCACTTGCCACGCTTGACTTCAAATTAAATATTCTACAATTTAGTGATGGTTTAAAATAGTACGTTACGTACTAGCAATTGCATTGTTTATTGTTGTGGAGCATAAGATCTCATATATACATATATGCTGTTTAAAAAGAAAAAAAAGGAAAATTCGTTAAATTTATTGGCAAAAATTGTTGGTAGCAATGTTACTTGCAGTTTTTTCCATAAAAATTGCCGTAAAATTAGATGGCTTACGAACATTTAATTTTTCATCAATTTTTACGGTATAAACTGCTGACAACATTGATGCCAGCAATTTTAGCCGTAAATATAACAGATTTTTTTACAGTGTATATATATATATATATATTTCAACATTAACCTTTATAAATTTTATTATAAAAGTATACGCTTTCACAAATGTATATCTAAGGAGTGAAAGGTGAATTTCAAGTCTTTTGGATAAAATAAAAAAAATTCTACAAACAATTTCTTTAATTTGATTATAAAGGTCTGAATTTTATCATAAATATATCAAAGAACAAAAGAGTTATCATTACCTAAAATATTCATCTTCTTAAAACTTAATTCCAATTTTTTTACAAGACAGGGGAGATCCAGAAAAGACTAACAATAATTTACCCGTCAAACGTAAGATAAAACTACTTTATAGTTGTCAGATTTATAACAAAACTATTCTTTAATGATGTTTTGAGTCACGTTAAATTTAAAGAAAATACTTACCTTCACTTGATACGGGGAAAAAAAAATCTATTCGAAACTTGCAGCAATTTTATAAATTGTCTTAACTTAAAAAAAAGGTAGAAGAAAAAACGGTTTAAAAAAGAGGAAACAAAACAATAAAAGAATGCTTTGAAAAAACTAACTAAAGTAAATAAATAACAGAAAAGTAAACCCAAAAAATATCAAAACAATAAAATACTTTCTTTATGTTTATAGTCATGGAGTGAAAAACATCTAAATAAAGACTTTATAAGGTACCTGTACCCAATATGGACACCCTAAGGAAAATGTATTTTTTTTCACCCCCATGTACAAGTCATAGGACTCTAGAAATATGTGACCACTATCCTTGGACTATTGACTATCATTATTAAAATTAGCGACCTTGTAATTATTCTGGTTTAATTTAAATTATAAAAACAAAAAAATGTTTACAAGTGTCCATATAAGGAACTACCTGTCCCTATTATGGACAGATGTTTCCTTATTGACTTTCTACACAGTGAGTATGGAAGAGCCACTTTTCCAAGGAATTTTAGAGGAAAGGGAATAAAAAAAATGTATCTTAAAGTATTCCGAAGAGGAGGGGGGACAGTAAATGTCTTCAGAACATGCATTATAAAAAGGGGGAGGGGTATTCTCGGTTTTTACCCTTGGAAGACTCATGCAAAGCCTCTTAGTTACTAGTAAATATTATGAAGTAATATTGTTGGTTTTGCTTAGCTTTATTGCATCTGTCTGCGAATTTACATCTGTTATTATTCAGTCCTCACAGCATGGACAAATAGAAACTTTTTCACCATGGGCGTCCCACATAATCCTCATGAACATATCTGCCACATGTGATGTATGGCCGCATGTTTGAAAAAGCACCAATACTGCAAAAGAAGCAGTACCAGCTCTCCTTTGTTGAGGAAGTCATACCATTGATACCTACGATTTCGCCAACAGATATCTTACTTGGGGGGGGGGCTTCTTTTTATTTTTCTGCAAGAGTTTTTTGGAGGAAGGTTTTTGGGGGATTGTTCATATAGCATCTTGTTTAACAAAGATTTTACCACTTTAATGACTTTTCAAGTTACTGCTTGGCAACGTTGAATTTTCTTCTTTCTTACAGTTGTAGTCGATGGGGACATAAGCTGTCCATATTGGGAACCGGGCGTAGTTTTACTAAATATTGTACCAAATGAATAAGGATAATTATTTTAAGCAAAATATACAATAGCAATCGAAAATAAGTTTTATTAGCTTTCTAAAACACTCCACTTTTCGACATTTAATGTAATTTTACCATATCTAATAAGAATTTAAGCTTACAAGTAATTAAGATCAGTACATCTCGAAATAACAAGTTTCCTCCTAAATGGCGAACAGCGCGCTTTTTTGTACTTTCCAGACTTAATTATCTTTTCAACTGCTTTTCTTCGCGAAAATGTTTAGCCAACTCTCGATCCAAATTATTACCTTTAAAAATATTAGAGGTGTCCATATTGAGAGCCCTGTCCATATAGGGTACCTTATTTCTGTATTTTTGTACTCTACAAACTAGTGAAATACATTTTTTAAAGGGGGGAATAGGGTAAGGTTAAAAGAAATCAATTTAAACTACTACAAAACAGAAAAAGAAAAGTGCAGAATTAAACAAATGGAATTAGGCTCACAAACTTTTCATACTAATTATGTACTGTACTCTTATTTTAAAGCCAAATGACCTTCTAAAAATAAAACAATCGATAAAAAAAAATTTATTTAAATTAAGGAAGAGATTGGCTCCGCCTTTATATACTTAACCAATGAACCTACAAATCTAATCAGGGATTCGCCTTATGAGAGAAATCGGTATAACAAATTTGAAGCAATTCGGATAATTCCTCATGAAAAACTGATTTATCTAAATTAAGGGGGGATTAACTCCAACTCTCCACTCTATATTTAACCAATGAATCCCGAAAACAAATCCTTTAAGCGCCTTATCAGAATGAACCATTATACCAAATTTCGATCAAAACGGAAAATTATATATGAAAAACAGCTATCTACATAAGAGGAGATTAGACTATCCGCCCTGTTAATACTTGATCAATGAACTTGAAAAACAATTCAGAGAAGTGCCTTATCAGAATGAACATATATACCAAATTTGGAGCAAACATATTGTTCAGAATATTATTATTCAAAAAACTCATAGTAATGTGCAAAAATTTAATTATTTTTTTAAAACGAATTTATGCTCGGAATTAATTTATTTTGCTTTACATATGGACTATAATGTGTATATTTATGTTAAAAAAATCATTTATATCTCAATTTTTAAGCAAGATACGTGATGTAACTATTTTGCAAAAACTGCGTCACTTAACTTCTCGAGATGTACAATAAAATAAGCGAACAATACATTATACATGTTAGACTTGTATTAGAAAAGTCAGAAATTGCACATGAAACGTAGCAAATGAATTGCGTTCGTACGATAACGAAGTTTTAAAAGTACTCAGATCTTAGTGTAATAGTATACAGTACTTCGGATACATTATAATAGCCGAAATCCTTTGTGTGTCCGTGTAAATATAATCAGATTTCTATTATATTCGAAGTAACTTGTAATAAACCTCAGCAACGTATATCAATTTCACAAAATGTGACACAGTTTGATATAATTAAAACGCACCTCATACAATGTTTCCCTCTATACCACTATGCAATCAATACTTTGGTTTGTCCCTGTAAATTATTAAAAACATTCTTTGCATTTCAGATTGTACAGAATGTATATTTCAGTATTTTCATAGATGCACATGAATTTTATTATATTCGAAAAAGTGTAACACCATTAAAATGCACTTGAAACTATTTTTTATATTGGCCGTATTGCAACTGAATACTTTTGATTGTCCTTGTAATTCAACTATGCATCCGATTCCTACAAAATTTGAAATGCCTCGACAAAATTTTGTAATAATTATACAGGGTGATTCAAAATAACGTGGAGAAAATGATATGACAAATCAAGCATACAACAAGGATAAAAAGTTACATAGGAACATAGGGTCGCAAACTATTTATTGAGTCACAAATACAGGGTGTTTTATTCTAGCTACACACGGTTTAAAAGTAATAATTTCGAGGAAAATAAATTTTTAATGAAAATGCAACGATATGTACCTTGTTTTGTGTTAAATGTGATAACGTTACGAAAAGATCTATTAAAACATATTGCTCAAGCAATCGATGATGCTGTATAAACTGATTGTCACAGTCCAAAATGTGAGGTGCCAAGTGCATATTGCTGGTGCGCATAATGCAAGCTTCTACCACTTTGTTTGATGTTATCACATTTAAAACAAAGGTGAGAATGTCTGCAAAATGTTTTATTACAATATACTTCAGTTTTCTGAAATTTATTACCGTCAATCCAAATTGAGTTAGGATGAAACACCCTGTATTTGTGGCTCAATAAGTGGTTTGCGGCCCTATGTTCCTATGTGATTTTTTATCCTTGTCGTATGCCTGATTTGTGATATCAATTTGTCCACGTTATTTTGAATCACCCTGTTTAATTTAAATCCCAAACGATTTATAACGAAAATAATGAAAACGCGTCGCAAACAATATTTCCTTCTGTATGTAAAGGAATATATTTGAGTAGCCCTATAAATTAATAAAGAATATTCTTTGCAACACAGATTGTACAAAACGTAATATTGTAGTACATATTTCATAGATGCATATCAATTTTATTATGTTCGGAAGAGTGTAACACAATTAAATTGCACTTGAAACTATTTTTTTCAATTAGCTGTTATATAACATAATAATTTTGATTGTCCGTATAATTAAAATATGCATCAGATTTTCATAAAATTTGAATGATTCGACAAAATTATGCAACAATTGTGCATCTTAAATTTCAAACGATTACGGTTGGGTGGTTTTTGCTCTGTTATATGCAGACGACTGAACGACGGCTATTGGTGGTACGTGTTTACATAATTACGACCGCACATAAAAGCAAGTGTACGTTAAGGTCACACTCAATTAAAACAGATAATTTACATTTGCTTGCCAAATAAAAATAAAAAATTAAAATTTTCAGGAATTTACCCCAATTTTGTAAACTGGATTAACTTGAAAACAAGTTGGAAATTGCACGTGAACGTAGCAAATGAGGTGCGTTCGTACGATAACGAAGTTTTAAAAATATTCAGATCTTGCTGATATAGTAGAGCGTACTCCGGATGCAGTATAGTAGTCGAAATCTTTACATTTCTGTAAGTATACAGGAAGTAATTTTTATTACACCTCAGCAACGTATATCTTATTCATAAAATGTGAAACAGTTGAATATAATTAAAACACGTACCAAACCATGTTTCCCCGTATAGCATTATATAGTGGAATACTTTTGTGTGGCCCTGTAATTTAATAATAAAAATTCTTTGCATCACAGATTGTACAGAATGCATATTTTAGTATATATTTCATAGATTCATGCCAATTCTATTATGTTCGAATGAATGTAACATCATTAAAATGCATTTGAAACATTTACCCATTGACGGTAATGTAACGGAATCCCTTTGATTGTCCCTGTAATTAATCTATGCATCCGATTTTCATAACATTTGAAATGACTCGACAAAATTACGCAATAATTATATGTTTTAAATTTCAAACGATTAAACTGCATTTAAAACTTTTTTCCCTATTGACAGTAATGTAACGGAATCCTTTTGAATATCCCCGTAATTGATCTATCCATCCGATTTTCATAAAATTTGAAATGACTCGACAAAATTATGTTATAATTATGCATTTTAAATTTTAAAGGATTCGGTTGGGTAGTTTTTGCGTTGTTATATGCGGACAGATGGACAGACAGACAGACGAACAGGCGGACGGACTGAGCGACAACAATAGGTGTTACGTATTTACATAATTACGAACGCACCTAAAAAGGGGGGGGGGAGAGAGAATGAGGAAAATGAAGGAAAAGTAAATAAATCATAAAAATAATTATAACACTTCACTAAACCGTATGTTCACATCGGACACATACTTAAATACACAATAATTCTGATTATTTAAAATACTGTTTAGTGAAAGCAAATTATGTTTCGTATCAAATTGCTGTCGTAAATCTATTATTAGAGAGTTCATTGGAATTTACACGCGTAAAAATTTTGTTTGCAATGATACCGTTTCTTTTAGTATTCCTGAGTTATGGTTAGAATTAATGAATAAATTCCTCGTGAAAGCTTGAATGGGATGAAACAAATTGGAAATTATTTTTGGATCATGGTCTATTTTTATTTGATTTTTTACATAGAGCCCATGGTTTTTGTTGTTTATATCGCATTGCCACGTGTAATTTGTATTGACCGTAAAACGATTTGAATTTTATTTTTATTTTTATTTTGATTATGGATCTTATTATACGTTCCGAAACATGTCAATGTTATTTCTTTTTAATTTTTTTAGCACCTGTCTCAAGTAATATAAAATTTTATTAAAATATTTATTAAAAAGAATAGCATTTATTTTGTCCGTATGAGATGGCTGCATTTGATACTAAAATTAGAATCTGTTCTTTGGAAACAAACAAACAAAAAATCGATCAAGCTATTAAGCCAAAAATTTTTTTTGTTATTTTTACTGAGTACTTAAAAATATTAATATAAAAAAAGTTGGAGGTGTTGAGATGATAAAATTAATTATTTTAAGTCCATTCAAGTGCAAAATAGCGCAGTGCAATATTTAAAAACCACAACTGTATACATGTATGGTACACGCCATAAATATAAAATTTTAGCTGAAAATTTGAAATTAAAATTTACTTTTCTTACTTTTCCTATTTTTAGACCGATTAGATTTCAAATATATATTTTTTTTCATAAAAGTAGAAAAAATCGTGCAGTAAAGGCTTAGAGAAAATGACACGAAATGATAGGTGAAAAATAAATAAGAAACATGGGAAAATACACGACACATATTTACTGATATATATAAGTGAAAAATTTTGTTTACAAATATCTGGCATAGCCAATATTTTTTTGTTCCAAAAATTACTCAAAAAAAAAAAATAAAACAAAGAAGATGTAAAAAAGGAATAAAAAAGAAAAAAAAATGATCTATGTTAATTAGGATTTGATAGGTTAGTTCACTAGGTGTGTTTAATCAAGATCAAATAACGCCCTGATCGATAAAATGTAAGAACTACTTTTTAAGAGAAATATTCGGTGTATATTTGGATTTAAATCATGCTTGCTCTGTTTCAGACATTATTTAAAAAGTTCATAAAAGGTCGAAAAATCTATAAAGTAAATATCCGTTAAATAATGGAAAAGGAAGCTATGCACAATCTCTTTTTTAATTCGCGAGATCATATTGAAATATTTGGGAAAATGAAACTTGTTTTGTTCTGCTATTCTACTTGTAGCAAATAATTAAAAAAAATTGTGCAAATAAAGAAACCATGCTAGTGCATATTTTTAAAGATATTTAATTTTTTTAGATATCGAGAATTTTTTTAATCAAATTTACAATACAAAAGGCTTTGTAATTAATTTTTTAAACTGTCAAAAATGAATTAATAAATAAAAATGATATAAAAATTACAATAATGTATCAAAACGTCGTTAAAAATTGTTAGTTTTTATTCGATATTTGTTATAAGTTTTCTAGGTTTTTACGAATTTATATCTAAAAATACAATGCGAGTTTACATACTAATTCTTTAATTTTATCACATTCATATGGATTTTAGAGTAATTTAATTAATTTTGTTTTTCTTGTCGGTTCCATTGGATCCCTCTGGTCAGCAAAAGGTTAAGCAAATGAGGAAGTAATGTAACTGAGCTTTACGAAGAAAACTAAACTTCTTTTAATTTGCAAAACAACAATAAAGTAGTCGGACATGGCAATCCCAAAGCTTTCTTCTATATCATACGCGTTAATACTTCCAGATAATGAAACATAGCAGCTGATTAAGTAGGTTATAACAAAAACTAAAACGGAAAACGTACGAAATGATAAAGATAAAATAAATACGAAAAACACGGGAAAATACACAACACATATTTACTGATATAATAAGTGAATAATTTCGTTTACAAAATTTTATCATTGTTCATATTTAAAATAATAATAATAACAATAGTAATAAAATTAAAAAAAGAAGAAATAAGAAATAAGAAATAAGAAATAAGAAATAAGAAAAGAGCTAAAAAAAAGAAAAAAAAATGATCTAAGATAATTCAGATTTGATAGGTTAGTCCACTGGGTGTGTTAAATATAGAACAAATAACGCCCTGTTCGATAAAATGTTAGCACTACTTTTTAAAAGAAATGTTTGGTGTACGTTTGGATTTAAAGCATGCTTTCTCTATCTCTGACATTATTTTAAAAAGTTTAGAAAAAGTGTAAAAATTTATAAAGTAAATATCCGTTAAATAATGGAAAAGGAGGCATTGCAGAATTGCTTTTATAATCCGCGACATCATATTGATATATTCAGGAAAATGAAATTTGATTTGTTCCGCTATGTTACTGGTAGCAAATAATTAAAAAATATATTTGTGCAAGTAAAGAAAACATGCTGATATTCAAATATGTTAGATATCCAGAATTTTATTTTCAAATTTACAATACAAAAGAATTTGTAATTAATTTTTTAAACTGTCAAAAATAAACAAAAATCATATAAAAATTACAATAATGCATCAAATTGTCGTTAAAAATCGTTAATTTTTATTCGATATTCGTTATAAGGTTTCTAGGTTTTTACTAAATTATATCTAAAAATACAATGCGAGTTTACATACTAATTCTTTAATTTTATCACATTCATATGGATTTTAGAGTAATTTAATTAATTTTGTTTTTCTTGTCGGTTCCATTGGATCCCTCTGGTCAGCAAAAGGTTAAGCAAATGAGGAAATAATTTAACTGAGCTTTATGAAAAAAACTAAACTTCATTCAAATTTGCAAAGCAACGATAAACTCGTCGGATGTGACAATCCCAAAGCTTTCTTCTATATCTACTATCTCCGTTAATACTTCCAGATGATGAAACATAAGCAGCCGATAAAGTAAGTTATAACAAAATCTAAAACGAAAAACGTAAGAAATGATAAAGGTAAAATAAATACGAAAAACACGGGAAAATACATAACACATATTTACTGATATAATAAGTGAATAATTTCGTTTACAAAATTTTATCATTGCTCATATTTAAAATAATAATAATAATAATAATAATAATAATAATAATAATAATAATAATAAAATTTAAAAAGAAAAAAAAGAAACGAGTTAAAAAAAGAAAAAACTGATCTAAGGTAATTGATATTTGATATGTTAATCCACTGGGTGTATTAAATCGAAAACAGAAAACTCCCTGGTCGTTAAAATGTAAGTGCTACTTTTTAAGAGAAATATTTGGTGCAGTTTTGGATTTAAAACATGCTTGCTTTATCTTTGACATTATTTAAAAAGTTAAAAAAAAGTTAAAAAAAATCTATAAAGTAAACTGACGTGACGACGTAAAAATTCGTTAATGTCCCCTTCACCAGTAAAATAAACTCGTGGGACAATCTCACTATGTACGATTTTCTGTTGGGCGCCATTTGTAACGTGATGGTACACAAGTTGGGTGTCATTTGTGTCGTGGCTGGTGTTCTGTTGGTTAAATGAATACATAATTCTAAATATAAGATAAAATCAAACAGTTTATTTAAACCCCTGGAACATGGGAAAGTGGAGCGATAGTTCACGATTTCAGTCATTAAGCACAATACTAAGAAGTTAAATCATAAGCTATACTCACGACCTCGGCTTAAGCTCAGTTCGGGGCGCTTTACACCAGCTTCACGTTCAGATTGCGGCTAAAAGCTAGTTTAACTCTATAATAAGACAGCCCGTGGCTGCAAACACTCTTTATTCTCAAAAATATCCAAGGTATTGAATTAATTCTTACCCACTGGCACTCTTCTTGGGTAACTCAGCTCACCACAAACTGACTCGGCTCACAGTGCTGACTGGCTCACTTTAGAAAACAATCTATCTCACTATAGAACACCAATCTAACTCACCTTGAGGACTGCTTCCGCTTCACCACACACCTGCTTGCTTCACCTTCTCACCACACACTAAACACTTCAACTCACAGCTTTTATTCATTGCAAACTGAAGACGGGGCTATAAATTTGCATATTACTCCTAACTGTAGATTCGATGGCGACACACACACCCTGGAAAGTTAAAGTTCAATAAAGGATAGATGTCGCTTCCGCGCCACACATGTTAGAACATTGATGTCATGATGTTACTAAAATGCTAGAGTGCCTTTATCACAAAGAACACTCCCTCGCACCTGTACGCCTCTAACTGCTGTAATTTTCGGGATTTCTGAGAAAAATGTTTACTGCAGCCATGGACCTTCCTGTTTTCCTTGCAATATTAGAATCAGACATTCCAACTTCATTTAATGTTAATATTTTAATCGGATATCTCTTTTCCTCTTGGCATTCTATTAAACATATCAAATACAAAATGACTACATTATCATTACATTTATCTAAATTTTCCTAGCGATTTATTTCCTGCTCCTATTTCTGAAATATCATTTTCTTTTATTTATGTATATATTTATTTGGCAACAAATTCTTGTAATCATGACAGTCCATTTTTTGTTACACCATTTGTAGGATATTTATAATGTCTGGTATGTTCATAATATTCTATCTAATTTAATCTTGTTTTTATGATTTGTTTTTAATATTTTCTCTACTTTATTATGTATTTATTTGGGTGGGTATCTCCAAATTCGTATTATTTTGCTTTTTCATAGCTAATATAGAGATGAAATCACACATTTTATTGCAGCTCTAAAGTATTTGTAGGCCTAATGAAGCCACGTAGGTTATGCAAACTTCAATTATATTCCATATAATTTATTTTTTTCTTGTTTTAACCTGGTAAATTGTATTAAATTTTATGGTTTTATATAATAATTCAAATTATTCTGATGCAACAACATATTGTACTATGAATGCAGGCCTATTTTGATTTTTTTTATTTTGGTACTTCTAGGTTATCCCGTCGACCAATCTCACCAAATTATACAAATCGTCAAACTAATAGCCAAATTATACATGTTGAAATAATTTTTATTTTAAAAAACGAAAAACAAATAATTAGTAGAATATTAATAAAAAGTCGAAATAAAAATTACTTAATGACATTTTAAACACGTGAATCTCATTTAATGTCATTGAATGTGACATTCACGATCATCCATTATTGGCATTTAATCTTATAGTTTGACGATAATTTTTTGGTCGACGGGAACCTAGAAGTACCTTTATTTTAATATCTTTTTTATTTTAAATAAAATATTTCTTTTAAACTTTATTTTTATTATTGGTATCATATATTTTTTGAATATATAATAAAGATAGCTAATGCTTTAGCAATTTTATGTATATCTATGCAAATATGTTAGAAAAAACAACTCAGCTATATTTTCAATAAACAAATAGTTTTAAAATTAAAAAAAGTTTTTCTTCTGTTTTTAACTATGTTCTTTGTTCTCTTTATATAAAACAGATTATGAAACTATCGAAAAACTTTTTAAAACTTTCAAGTGGCAGTAAGTTTTTTTCTTTAAATCTAATTTGAGGTAAAAATATGATGGGCATTCTTTTGATAAGTCAAACATGCTTAATATCAGTACTTTCATAAGTTGAACAATTTTAATAGTTTACACTTATATTTAGGGACAGTTCAGTTTAGTTTTGGCTAAAAAGCCTTATCTTCTTAAGAAAGTTGAAATTTCGTCTTGAGAAGATAATGAATCTAGATTTTGATATGACGGTGGATAGTTATAACTTTTTCTCTTATTTTTAAGTTTGTGTCAAAGCTGAAAATTTTACAATAGAGTTTAGGGAGGTTGAGAGGGATTTTCTGTTAAATAAAAATATTAGAAAAAACAGCTTAACAATATTTTAAGTTCATATAAGATCTTTTAAAGTAAAAAAAAAAGGTTCAATTTTGAAACTTTATTTTCACGTTTTGGATCAAATTAGCAGAGAGAGAGAGAGATTTTATGCAATATTTTAAACATTCGTATTGAATTAAAGCAAATATGTCGTAAAAGCCCCTCTAAAAAAATCTTAAGATTATCTGAAGAAATCGCCACTTTCGACAGAAATTCTACAGAAATCTGAAGGAAATTTGCAGACCTAGCTTTATCTTTAAAACATCTGCAGAATTTTTAAAGATATTCTTAAAAATATCTTCAAAATGGGCCAAATACCTTCGAATTTCCACAGATTTTGGGCCAAAAAGCTGTAGATTTTCTACAGATTTTTTTTTAAGTGGAGAGGATCCGGGATACAAAAATCTTCAAATTTTCTAAAACAATTTATTGCATTAAAAATTTCTTTGTGTTTTTCTGCCTAAAATTACGTTTACATCATGTTTGTCTCTTAATTGGAACAGGAAGTTTTAGTTTTTCCGTTATGATTACTTATCAAAATCTAGTCTTCAAACATTGGCTGTCATGGAAATGACTTCATGTGGAAATGCGTTTGTCTTTATAATGGATTTTTTTAGCATGTCAACTGTTTAAAATATTATAAGTCAAGAACCGTTAGCGATAAATGGTTGAAATTTTAAGCATATCTTTTTCAGTTGTTTTACTTTAATTTTGATTCAGCAAATTAAAAAGAACATACAAAACTATTAAAAAAAACCCTTTTCGCCATATATATGCAAACTTGTTAGGAAAAACAACGCCGCTATATTTTCAATAAACAAATAGTTTTGAAAAAAAAAATCTGTTGTTAATTATTTTTCTTTTATAAAGATATTTTTCTTTGTTCGCTGTTTATAATACAGCGAACAAAACTATTGAAATTTTTTTTTCAAACTTTCAAGTGACAGTAAATTTTTATTTGAAATTTAATTTGACGCAAAAATATTATGGACAATCTTTTAATAAGTCTGACATGTTTAATATAGTTTACGTCTATTTTTAGGATACATTTTATTTAGTTACTTTAAAGATAGAATAGTTTTGACTAAAATGCCTTATCTCCTTAAGGAAGTTGAAATTTAGTCTTGAGAAGACAATAACTTTAGATTTTGATATGTCAATTTTTTAGGCACACACACTATATACCAGGTGCCTCAAAAATGACTGATGGATTTTAAAATTCAATAACTTACAAACGGTGACAGCTATTTAAAAAAATTTTGCAGAAGGGTTATGTATAATGTCAAGAGTTTTTTTTTTACCGTAATTTTTTATTTTAGTTCGCATCTCAAACAATAGGTGGCGCTGATATATATATATATATATATATATATATATATAATATATATATATACACAGGGTGTTTCTAAACTCATGGTACAAACTTTAAGGGTAGGTAGAGTACACAGTAACAATCATTTATTGTAAAGGAATGTATGGGACCAAGTGACGCATTAAGGTAAAACCACCGGGGGGCAATTAGGCCCCTTATTTAATTTTCAAAATTTCTCATTCATACCAGAAAAATTTTATGTTAACCTTATGGTGACATTTCATAGTTACTTAACAATAAAATTATTCTTTGAAAATTTTTGGTACGAAATCGAAATTTTAGAATTAAAAAAAAGAGCAAAGCTGGTAAACTTATCAAATGGAATGCATGAATAAAAAATATAAAATGTTTATTTACAATGTAGTTTACAAGTAAATAATAATGCATACGATAATATTACAATAAATGTGCAAAATTGTGCCCACCAATTATGATACATGCTTCACAGCGCTGGCGGAACGATTGGTGTACACTTCTAAAGGTGTCAGGCATTTCCCGCAGACGTGCAGCAGTTTCGGATATGCGAGATACTAGATTTTCGTCTGAGTGAACTGGAGTCTCATAAATAAGACTCTTCAGATGTCCCCATAAAAAGAAATCAAGGCTCAAATATCGATTTTCATTTAAGGGTGTTCTTAAATCAAAAAGGGCCACTTTGTGACACATGCTCTAGTATATTTTTGTTCGGAAATGCACGAAAATAGCAGGGGTTGTTATTCAGAAACTGTCTAATTGCACTCAATTTTTTGTTTAAAAAAACTTAATAGATCTTTCATAACAAGCCTTCAAAGATGACGTTTTTGAGCACATTTCCCGACGAAAGCAGAAAAACCGGTCGAAATAGCTTAGAAATGGATAGGAAATTTAATTATCATAAAATGGAAAATTCTGTTCGATTCGAAATCGCTTCCATAGTCAGGCATTCCAGTTTTATAACATTTTGTTAAAAAATGAACTTGTAATTGTGTCAAAGCGTTTTGGGCTTGTTGAGTGGAGCAGTTGAGAACACTCTTAACACTCTCCAAACGGTCGGATGACTTTCCCCTAAATTCTGTGCAACAGCTCTTGTACTCTATTCGGACCTTTCACTCACAAAATTCAAAATAATTTATCCCTAGCTTGCACTGAATACAGCACTTTCTGGCCCAGTTTCCTGTCTGGTGACGTGGAAAGCACCTGTTTCAGAAAGCTGACGGTATAATCGCAGAAACATTCTATGATCAGGCATTCTTCTACGAGGACGCTGTTCCTGATATATTCGTAGGACAGCTCTGGCGATGTCATTTGCACGACCATACATGAAATGCATGTCAGCTTTTTCGGCATATGTAAAGTCTTCATGACGAATGACAGCACAATTAAAAATAGTGATTTCTTCTACTTGAATGCGTGGGCATTCGCGTGGGCAAAGGCGACCAGTCACTTACTACACTCTACCGCCAGTGGAATCAACCATAAACTCCATTTCTATTTCAAACAATTTCTATTTATATTTCTATTTCTATTTTCAGTTCAAAAAATTTCGATTTCATACCAAAAATTTTCAAAAAAGTATTTTATTATTAAATAATTGTGAAATGTTAAGAAAATGACAGCATAAAATTTTCCTGGTATGAATGAGAAATTTTAAAAATTTAAAAAGGGGCCTAATTGACCTCCTGGTGTTTTTACCTTAATGCGTCACTTGGTCCCATACATTCCTATACAATAAATGATTGTTACTGTGTACTCTACCTACCCTTGAAGTTTGTACCACGAGTTTAGAAACACCCTGTATATATATTATATATATATATGTATATGTATACATGTATATATGTATATATATATATATATATATATATATAATACCATTAAAAGTAGACAAGATTCACCAATAGATTTTATCAATAAAACAATAAACCAAAACGAAGAATTTGAATAGAATTGAATTATAAAAAAAATAAAAAAATAAAAAAAAAATAGTGAAACGAGTATATCTGAATAAATAAATAAATAAAATAAAATGAATGCAAAGGAAATTTGTAGTCCACAGAGCAGAATCATCAGGCCCCAAATGCTCTGGAACTATAAATGAAGATATATATATATATATATATATATATATATATAACTATTAATTGTATTACAATATATGAATCATTGAATTTAATAGAAAATTACCACATTGAAACATGGGGGGAAAATAAATAAAATGAATACAAATTGAATTTGCAGAACCAAAGCAGAACTGTCAAGCCCCAAATACATTTGGAACTATAAATGAAGTGTGTAGTTTCATCTTCGAATTAGCCATGAAAAAGCAAAATAATACAAATTTGGGGCTACCAACACACATAAAACCAAAATTAACTGCAGAAAAAAAACATCAGGAACGAAACACAACAAAATTACTAAATTGTATAGAAAAATAATACATTTTTTAATCGCGTTTGCAATGTATTAACAGTAAAAAATATACCATACATTAATATGTAAACAAATCAATTAATTTGATTATGCTAATCTAAACTCAATGTCTTAATATAAGATGAAACAAGAAATAAAAATAGATAATTAATATATATGCATTTAATACAAATAAAAATAGTGTTATAGGAATCCAATTTGTTAAATTTTAATCATGGAAATGAATTAAATTATATTAATATAATTAATTGATGTAACTATGCAGTTATCCATACATTAGTGTCAAATAAACAACCTGTGTAAAATGTTTTGCAATTTTTAATTAATAGGAAAATGTGTCGCTTAGCTATATTTTCAATAAATTTCTATTATTAACTATTTTTCTTTTATAAAGATTTTTTCTTTGTTCTCATTTTTATAATACACCGTACTATTGAAAAAACTTACTTTAAACTATAAATGACCGTAAGTGTTTTTCTTGAAATTATTTCACAAAAATATTATGTACAGCCTTTTGACAAGTCTAACATATTTAATATAGTTTGTGTGATAGTTTCGTTTAAAGTATTATCTTCTTAAAAATGTTAAATTTTAGTCTTGAGAAGATAATGATTTTAGATTTTGATACGATGATGGATGTATATATATATATATCTATATATTCGTTTTATTAGGTTTATGTGAAAGCTAAAAATTTTATAATAGAGGTTTTGAAGATTAATATTTTTTTTATAAATATATTAGGAAAAACAGCTTAACTATATTTACAGTAGATAGTTTAATGTCTTTTAATGTAAAATAAAAGATAAAATGAGATCTTTTAATGTAAATTAAAAATCATGATCCACTTTTTAAATATTCTTTGGATGTTTCGGATCGAATTGGCAAAGAAAAATAGATATTTTATGCAATATTTTAATTATTGGTATTGAATTAAATCAAATATACAGGGTATCCGAGAAATATCCGTACAACTTCAAAAAATTATTGAAAAAGAAACAATAGGGTTACAGCGCAACTAATTAGTACATTAGATAGAATAACTCAAAAAGTTTTTTTTTTCCTATAACTTAAGTTATTACCTTAGGAAATTTCTACATGAGACCCTTTCGTAGCACGAACAATATCAAGACGATATTCCAATTCCATCCACGACCGTTTCAGCATGTTAACATCAACAGTAGCTACAGCTGTTTGGATGTTTTGCTTTAATTCTTCGAGACTGTTAACTTGCGTTCGGTATACAGTATCTTTAACATAACCCCAAAAGGAAAAATACAGTGGTGTTAGGTCAGGAGTTCCACACTACCCGTTGTCATAAATTTGTGATACCACTCACGAATGCTTGACCGAGATGGTGGCTATTCCCCATACGTCGTTCGATAATTCCGTTGTGTTTGCGTATCGGATTTTGTTTCGATAAACCACGCAACACATTGAGCTTTCTTCACGCGATCCGCCATTGAAATAACTAAAATGCTTTAATATTCCTTTGAATGACATGTAGCGCCATCTATGGTCAGAAACGTACTGCAGAAAAAATCTTTTTGAGTTATTCTATCTAATGTCCTAATTAGTTTCGCTGTTAGCCTACTGTTTCTTTTTCAATAAATTTTTGAAGTTGTACGGATCTTTCTCGGACACCCTGTATATTAAAAGTTTATACATGAAATTAAAAAATATGTATATCTTTTATTTTTTAATTTTAAAATCAGAAGGTTCATGTCATTGATTTTAAAAAAGTTGCAATGCTTCTCTAAAAGTTATTTTTTAGACGTATATGTCACTGATTTTCGAACTCTTCTAAATCCGTTTTAAAATATCAGAATTCAAGCAAACAGGTTCCTTTGAAAGCAATACAGCACTATACATAATCTTTAACCCTCTGACCACCTAAATGAAAGGCTAAAAGCATAATTATAACAATACATATTTGCTCATTTATATAGAAATACATACTTAACCGTTCTATGGCCCACCTACGCAAAAAAAAAATGAATGTATAAAAAATATGGGGGGAGGGGAATTTCCCTGCCAAAATAAATAAAATACTATTAATAGCCAATATATCCGCCATGTATATACAGGGTGTCCCCAGTAAATGACTGATTCATTTTGAATGTAAATAAAAAAAGGGTTTGAGCTAAAAATGTGCGGTTTGCTGCATTGTTATTAGAAAATCAATAAATTTTTTAACTTATTCTTTTTTTAATAAATTTCGAATTTCGGCCAAAATATCTCGCTGGCGGCAATAGGCTGTTTGAATACAGACATGACTCTAATTATCATAGGTATTAGGCTTTTTCGCTGAATCTGAATCTATATGTTGAATCGACTCTCGAATCAGCTTCAGAAATAAGGTACGTTGGTTGGAAAGAGATTTAAAATAATATATATATGATTGAACATTCTGTATTATACTTAACCTCCTCAGTCCTGAGACTGAGATACTGTTTCAAATATTATTATATTACATTAACAAAGAGAATGTTTTAAAATTTATTGATATTCTAATAAGAATACAGCAAGCCGCGCAATTTTATCTCAAACTGTTTTTTTTCTTTTTTCTTTTTTTTCTGTTTTTTTCTTTTATTTTTTTCTTTTTTTTGTTATTTACATTCAAAATGGGTCAGTTATTTACTGGACACCCTGTATACAACATGGAATATACCATGTGCACACCATTTACCAATCCCTGGAATCAATATTTTTTCAGGCCCCAATGATAGCAGCCTTCTGTTTAGCCACACATTTTAACCCTTTCGCGACGGGAGCCTTTTACGAAATTTTTAATGATTTGTCACCGGTTTTTAAAATCAGAAATTTGTGCCTTATCCTCCTCAGACCTGAGCATAAAATAACTCTACAAATGTATATTTTTTGCTTTTAAATAATCGAAATGACGTCAGAGATGACAAAAAGAGTCCTTTTTATGAAATCAGTACTTTAGGGGACTGGTAATTTAGGTTTACAAATATGGATAGAAAAGTACTAATCCCCTCAAAACATCAGTTTAACTATGAGCAATATAAATTTACGCAATAACAAAATTAAGGTCTTTAAACAAGTAAATAATCAGCTAATCCTCAAAAATTTTTATACTAAAGGATTTAAGTCAAATATTTATGAATATTTCTTACTTTGTTGGCCACAGTGCCTTGAAGGTATTTTTGAAACTCGGATGAAAATAATATTTATTTTATGAGGTAATTTTCATCAGTGCTGACATTTATTGGTTTTGTTTTAAAGCAAAAAACATTCAGCTATGAAAAAAAAAAAAAAGAAGAGTTTAGTTTTTATGAAGAACAGAATGGAGGTACACATTTGTGACTTCAGGTCTGAAGAGGTTATTAAATCGACGAAACGCTACAATTAAATAAGAAAAATTTTACTTTATAATTTTTCTGGTGGGGATAAACAAGGATTCTTAAGTCTTTTGCAGCACACATACGTGTCGTGAGTTCTCGAGGGAATAACTGTCTTTCACTGGCATATACAGGTCTACTGAGGATAACCGACACATTTTCTTGAGGGTTGAGATGAGTTTACAGAAAATGAGTTACTCCTTGAAAATCTTGTATAGATTTTCTTAATGTATTTGTTTCATTCTTATAGATCTGTTTTGTGTCCAATAACGGTATAATATAACTATGGATTTAATTCGTTGAGGCATACTTTAAATCATTCAAAACTGAATTACATCTGTAGAAATGTGTTATTTTTAAAAATGCTCTAATTGCAGTAAAACCTGCATCTTAGTGAATAAATACAGTGGCACCAACTTCTGAAAAATATTAGCTTGGCTCAAAAATATTGGGTGGAATCAAAGATATTTTGGTAAATTGGTACGACCAATTTGTTTTTGTTTGAAGAGTGGTCAAGCTGTCATGTTTTAAGATAATTGCAAATTTTTAAAATCCTATTCTCATGCATTTTCCTTATAAAGACAATAATATTTATTGTAATATCATCATATCATGAACATGATTACAAATTGAAAAAACAGAAAGTTAAAATTTTGGGGAAACATTGTACGTATCTTTGTTCATATATATGCAAACGTGTTAGGGAAAACAACGCCGCTATATTTACAATAAGCAAATAGTTTTGAAATAAAAAATGTTAACTTTTTTCCGTTATTAATTATTTTTCTTTTATAAAGATATTTTTCTTTATTCATTTTTTGTAATACAGTTTACAAAACTATTGAAAAACTTTTTTTAAACTTTCAAGTGACAGTAAGATTTTTCTTGAAATTTAATTTGACGTAAAAATAATACTGGCAGTCTTTTGATAAGTCTAATATGTTTAATATATAGTTTACGCTTATTTTTAGGAATATAGTTAGGTTTACTTTTGGTTAGAAATCTTTATCGTTTTGAGAAAGTTGAAATGTAGAGGATAATGATTCTAGATTTTGATATGACGGTGGATATATATTTTTTCCTTTTTGATAGGTTTACGCGAAAGTTTAAAAATTTATAATAGGGTTTAAGAAGATTAGAAATTTTTCAATATAAATATAGTATGAAAAATAGCTTAACTATATTTTCAATATATCTTTCAAAGTAATAAATTTAAGATCCAATATTGAAATTTTGCTTACATTTTTTGGATTAAAAATGTATAGAATGTGTATTTTTTTTCTTTTTCTTCTGCAAAAAATTCTGCATTTTGTTCAAACAAATATGCGTTAAAGGTTTATCCATAAATTTACCAAAAAAAAATCTTTGTTTTTAATTTTTCTAACCAACAATAAAATATTATTAATTTTTATAAAAGTTATAATTTTTCTTAATTTTTTGTTTTCAAGATATAATTATATTTGATTTAGGAACACTTCTTTAAAATATGGGAAAAGAATTCAAGTAAATAACAATTACTTTAAATTAAACACCACACTATACATGTTCTTTAAAAAGTAAAGCTAACACTTAAAAGATCTTAGCATTATTTGATCCTAATTTATATGATTTGAGTTAGCCATATTAGAACAAACCATTTAACTATACATTTAATAGAAACAAGATCTGATTAATTTATGATTCCATGTTCGCATTTTATTTTTATCCATAAACACTTCTCAGCTTAGTTGGAAAATGTTAAAAAAGAAATTTACAAAAAATTCGTTGTAATTTCGTAAATTATTTAAAAATTAAAATGAAAAAAAAGTAAATGAAAAAGTTTTGAAAAGAAAGTTAAAAAAAAAAAAAAGATAAAAAGTAAAATTTTAAAGTTTTCATTCCAAACAACAAATATAAAAAAATCTGTTGTCCATAAAAATTATTTTAATGGAAATCATAGAAAACGATAAGTGAAAAAAATAAACAAAACTGGGGGGGGGGGGTAAATTAAGCAGGGAAAAGAAATAAGTAATGGAGACCTACTGAATTCTGAGAAAGAACTAAAACTAAAGAACACTAAAAAAATTGAAAAACACGATAGTTACAGAAATTGCAAAATATAAAAAAAAATAAAATAAACAGCGAAAAAAGGATAAAAACGAAGTGAAGTTAAGCAACAAACAGAAAACGTGATCGAAAGTAATAGAGATTAGATAGGTAGCTCGTTGTGGTGTTTTGAGCCTTTATGAAATAGCGTTGAGGTCGAAAAATATTAGTTTAAGCTTTTAAAGAATATCTTTCGTATACTTTTGGATTTAAAGCATGCTTCCTTGATCTATGGTATTTATGAAAGAGTAAAGTTCAAAAATATCCGTATAATAATATTTATTGAATAACTGCAAAAGCTTTTTTTGTTTTTTTGCTTTCTTCTATCTTTATCTTCTATATTCTATCGTCTTAGAAAATATTGAATTCATGAAATTTTTCGAATTCCGGTTTTCGATGGATTTACACTTTTAGAATCACGTCAGTTTGCTATATGTCCAAAAAACATGTTTTTACAAAATGTCTATCTGTGAGTTTGTCTAAATGTGACATAAATTTTGTGGGCGCTGTATCTCAAGAACTAATGCAGTGAATTTCACAAAACTTTAGATTCAGTTAGACCTTACTGTAAGCTAATTAGTTTTTTGTGCATATCGTCTAACAAGTTGCGTTGCTATGCTGTATTTTAAATGATTTCCAAACTAGTTATATCTCAAGAACTAATAAACGGATTTTCATAAAACTTTAGATTCCGTTAGTCCTTGATATATTAAATTTCAGATTACGTTTTGGTGTAAATCGCACATGTATTATTCATGATTATCGCAATACCTCCTTCTCAGGAACTAATGCACGGATTCTCATCAAACTTCATTTTCAATTTGTCTCTGATATAAATTAGTAATCTTTAGTTTTTAGAGTGAATGACTCAACAGGTGCTCTTCTATGCAATTTTTTACTTTTTGTGCGATAATTCTATATCAATTCTTATTTCAAACAACAAATATAGAAAAATCTGCTGTCTATAAAAGTTGTTTTAATGGAAATCTTAGAAAACGATAAGTGAAAAAATAAACAAAAGTGTGTGTGTGTGTGTGGGGGGGGGGGGTAAACTAAGCAGTTAAAAGAAATAAGTAACGTAGACTTACTGAATTCTGTGAAAGAACTTTAACACTAAAAAATTTTAAAAACAAGATAGTTATAGAAATTTCAAAGTATAAAAAATAGTAAAATAAACAGTGAAAAAAGGGTAAAAATGTAATGAATTGAAGTAATGAACAGAAAATGTGATATAAAAAAATATAGATTTGATAGATAAGCTCGTTGGGGTGTTTTGAGCCTATATCAAATAACGCTCAGGTAAAAAAAAAAATATTAGTTCTATTTTTTAAAGAACATCTTTGGTATACTTCTGGATTTAAAACATGCTTGCTTGATCTATGACATTTATTAAAGAGTAAGGTTTAAAAAAATCTATAGCGTAAATATCCGTTTAATAATATTTATTGAAGAACTGTGAAAGCTTTTTCTATTTTCTTTTTTTTTTTTTAAATCATGTGATACTATATTGAAAGTTTAATATGATATTAATACTATATTAAAATGAAATCTTATTTTATACTGTTTTGATTCTAATACCAGGCCACTCAGTGGAATATTTATTCAAATCAGTACGAAAACACTTAACGGGCTAAAAGTTTTTGGAGGGTTTAATCTATAAAAATTTTCAATATGGCTAATAAAACAATGATAACAATCTTTATATGATGCTTATGCTATTAATTGAAAATATTTTTTTCAGAAATCTTCTGTTGTTTTGTTATACACGGGTTCAAACATTATTTTCTATATAAAAATATATATAAAATATGCACTAATTCTTATTTTATTCATATCGCTTTATATTCCAAATATGGATCTTCGAAAAAACTACATAAAATCCCAGTGATACTTGTTATAACTTTAAATGTTTTTTTCTATTCAATAAAAAATATTTTTTTGTCCTCTAAAGTATATTTCCATATTTATACTATATTTTAAGTTTTCCAATGCACTGATAAACATATCATACTTTCACTGAACTTATTATCCACTTATTATCCGTGTATTTACTTCAATAAATTGATTTATTTTCTGCATCACGCTATTCAAAACGATAAATAAAATTTATGTAAATGTTTACTTTTCATCCATACTATCGAAACTAAGTCAAATATATTCAAAAAGATAATGTGACCAAACAAAAAAAGAAACATAATTTTTAAAACGACTTGGAATAGCGTGACATAAGAGACAAATCAATTTAGGGAAATAAATATATTTCGATACATAATTAAGGAACAAAAAAACTGTATGTTACATATAGCCATTGTTTGTTTGTCTATTGTTTGATAAAATGCTATTTAATTTCTACTGGCTGTGTCACCTAGCAACCAAGATATATTTAATTATTTCAAAATGTAAAAAGTTTTCTGTGCAAACGATAATTTAAAGAATAAATACATTATCTGTTTATTTCTTCAGTTTTTACCTAAGCTGTGTGAAACAATATTTTTTTTGTTTTTGAGTTTGATTAGAATGTTTTTTATGAGTATATGTGAAAAAATGTTACGGTTTTTTATTGGAGTTGTGTTTTGATAAATTATCTATGTTCGAAAGAACTGAGAATTTTCCCATGAGAATAAACTGTTTAAAATGAGAGATGCGTATTTAATTTTGAGTTGAGTAAGAAATTAATAATAAACTTTCGAACAATTGGAAAATTCATCTATTACCATTTCCCTCAAAATATAGACTATTTAGAGCATGACTTTACTTAGTAGAATTGCCTTATTTGTTGGTAGCTGAAATTAGAATGTGAACACGGAGCTGTTTAGGAAAATCTTAGGTCTTTTAAAGGATTTTTCGCAAAAATTTTCGTTCAAAATAGATTCCATCACATTTTTTTTCAATCACAGTACCTTTCACAAAACAGTTTATCATAAAACAAGGCTTTTCAGAAATTTTTTTGTTTTATTAAAAAAAATCCACTTTAAAATTGAATTTTTCACAAAATTAATCATTGAAAAAATTAAATTTGGCCTCTAACCTGTTAGCTTAACTGATAAAAGGATATATTATTCAGCTTTTTAGCACTTTCCAACTAAGTTGAAAAGTGCTTATGCATTCGGTTTGTCTGTCCATATTCATGCTCTAATTCCTGTAAATATACTCGGATTTTCATGCAATTGATAAAACTTTTCTAGGTTTCCGAAAGCATGTTTGGTATTGCATATCAAGTACGTACGATTAATGGTTCCTTTTCAAGTACATTCAAAATAATTCGATTATATTATGGTATATGGGGGGAGAGAAGTCGTTTGGAGAGTATGAATGACATTTCGCTATTTCAAATATTTTGGCTTCAATTGTTTTTCCACTTTCATTAAAATATACTACATAAAACTGTGTATGAATTTTTAGATGTATGGGATTTTACATTTAATATGATTTTTTTCTCTGGTTCATTTTAAAAACTGAAGGAAATTCAGGAAACTCTCAATTAAAAAAAAAAAAAAAAAAAAAAAAAAAAAAAAAAAAAAAAAACTATAAGTAATGTTAAATCCATGCACAAAAATAAAAAATGCAGCATGAAGAACAAGAAAAAAAATTCAAATCTCTATCTAAATTAGCAAAATAGCCTTGGTGTTTATTTAACAATCAAGTTATAAAAATAGAAACAGGGAGAAAAACCAGTTTAGAGTTTTCATTTGTAGTGGTGATTGCTCTGGATCTATTGACAAAATTTACAGTATCTCGCGATATAATTGACGTATAAGTAAAAATTGGGAGTCTACAGGGTGTCCCAGAACTTCGTGTACAAACTTTGAGAAATGGTAGAGAACATCGTTTGGAACCACAATTACATAGGAACGCATGGGCGGAAACGTCATCCTCACTTGTTAAATCTTTCACAGACAATGGTATGTCTATGAAACTACAAAATTTTTAATACAAAATTAACATTGACAGCAGAATTTTAATATGATTTTTCCAACTATTATGTATGTGAAATCTATTTTTTTCTTCTTTGCAAATAATTTTTTTCCGCGATTTGTGATGTTATTCCTATTTTTCCACATTTTAGCAATTTCTAATAGCTACTAAGATATTTTATTTTAAAGAAACATAATTTTAAATTTAATTTAAAATTAAATCATTTCTTGTACTTTTTTCGGTTTAATAAAGCGTTCTACACTGCTTTCCGCATTGTGTCATAACTATTTCTTTGGGTTTCTTTGACCTTTTCACGGACAAATCACTTTCATTGCTGAAATGTGGAAAAAAATGAATGACATCAGAAATTGCGGGAAAATGTATTTGCAAAGAAGAAAAGCCAGATATTTCACATACGTAATAGTTGGAAAAATCATATTAAAATTCTAGCGTCAATGCTCATTTTGTATTAAAAATTTTGTTGTTTCATTAACAAACCACTGTCTGTGAAAGGGTTAACAAGACGTTTCCGCCCATGCTTTCCTATGTAATTGTGGTTCCAAACGATGTTCTCTACCACCCCTCAAACTTTGTACACGAAGTTCTGGGACACCCTGTAGATCTTCACAATATGATATAGGTAAAAAATGCACAGTTTAACATGCAATTTGCACCCGAATATGCATATATCTGTATAATGTAATAAACTAACTCATTTTGTGTACATAGTATATAACCTTTTATTTAGAGATGCAATTTTGAATTAAATGTTTTTTGTTGCCGCAAAACACTATTGTCGAAGAACAACTCGTCACCTGAGAATAATAAAGTTCTATCTGTGTTTTTGAAAAAAATGACTTATCGATATAGAAATGTTCTATTTGTAACTATGAAGACATTTCTGGATTAAAATCATGTCATAATATAATTGTAATGTTATATGTAACTTATATATAACATCTCTTTGATGCAAAAACGTCTTCATAGATACAAATAGAAACTTTCTAATATCGATAAGTCACCTTTTTTCAAAAACACAGATAGAACCTTATTATTATCAGGTAAAGAAATACGTATGCTTGGTGTGTTTATTATCTTTTCCGTTGATTACGTTTTATACCATAAAATTTGCAACCATAATTTACAAAAAATATAGCCGATCTGAAAATATATTTACCGGATGCTATTCAATATTCTTGAAGTTCTAAAATGGTATAGTTATAATTTATGACCAAATTCTTTATAATGGGAATAAATGCACTGTAAAATTAAATTTTGAAAAACACGGAAATTGCGACGCTGGAGCTATTTTCATATTTTGTCGGGTTTTTTCCTTATCAATTTCCGTCAGAAGTTTTGAAATATACATCTGCATCAAAAAAAAGATTTTTTGTTAGTTAATTCAATCTAACTTGCTTATTTCGTGCACTTTCATTAAGGGAATAAAAATACATAAATACAGTTATATTTTAACAACAATAGCGTAAATTTTATTAAAAATATACTTTTACAAATCTACATATATACATACGTAAAAGTGCCTAAATTACACATTTATTTTTAGAGTGTATATGATTCAGATTTCGAAGAAAAAATCTTTTAGATTCAAAATATAAGATAAACTTATTTAATATCTAACTATTTCTTCATGATTTACGGAAACATTTTTATAATATTATCATTATAACTGTGGCAAAGAACTCATTTTTTTTCTTTTACACCAACATTATAAGAAAAAGGGTTGAAAACTTTTTTTATCCTCAGTTAAATATAATTTCACGTACAAATATTTCGAAATGTCTCCAAATCCTTTAAAAAATAACAGATCTCCAACAAGCGGAAATATTTTTAAATCCAACACCATACATGTGCCATACATGTTCCATACATGTTCTCTAAAGAGTAGAACTATCGCTTTATATCGACCAGGGCGTTATTTGATCTAAACTCCTCACACCCACTGAACTTACAAACCTATAACCTATCAAATCCCTATTACATTAGGTCAAGTTTCTTATTCTACACTTATTTCTCCTCAGCTTTTACCCTTATTTCACTATTTATTTTACTATATTTTTTATGCGAAATATCTTTAACTACCACATTGGAACGTTGGCTTTTATTTAAATAATTTTATTTGAACATTTTTGATTTGAATAAAATCAATAACTTTCTTTTACAATTATTTTAAAATTAAATTTATTTTTTCAAAATATTTGATAGCATTTTTTAATGTGTAATATTTTTTTCATGACTCAAGAAATTTTTTTTATGATATTATCACCATAACTGTGGTATAGAACTCATTTTTTGTCTTAATCCGACAGTATAATATCAAAGGATTGAAATATCTTTTTTTTAATGCTGAGTTTAAATTACTTCATGTACAAATATTTTGAAATGTTTTCAAATCCTTAAAAAAAAAAATAACAAACCTCCAACAAGCGGAAATAAACAAAATTTTTAAATCCAACACCGCGTCATTCGTATTCTTTAAACAGAGTATAGAACTAACATTTTTATCGATCAGGGCGTTATTTGATCTAAACTCCACACACCCACTGAACCAAGCTATCAAATCCCTATTACATTAGGTCAAGTTTCTTATTCTTAAGTTACGTCTTCTTAGTGTTTATTTTTTTTAATTATTACTTTTAATATACTTTTTAAAAACCACTGTATCTTTAACACATTCGCTGCCGCTCACGCGCCATTGCGTGATATGGCGCCAAAGTTAAGGGGCCACTCACGCACCAGCGCGTGATGTGGGGGTGATGTCCAATAGCCAGTGACGCGCTGGCTCGAGAAAATCTTTCACTGATTCTTTGTTATAAAAATTACATCGGCTTCTGGGAAAAACCAACTTCTACAGTGCGGCATTAACTATCATCACATCTTCACGTAAGCGGCAGCAAACGTGTTAACTATCATATTTTTTCTTTCACCTATTTGTTCAAATATTTGTTTAGACATTGGATTTTTTTTTTAAAATAACGTTGTTTTCTGTGTACAAAGTCTTTCACCTGCATTTTTTAGCACTTTCCAACAAAGTTGAAAACTGCTTATACATTTCGTTTGTCTGTCCAAGTTCTAACTCCCGTAAATAAGCTCGTATTTTCATAACCTTATTTGGGATCACCAAAGGATGTTTTGTATTGCATATGAAGTATGCACGATTAATGGCTGATTTACAGAGGCACAAAAAAGAATTCGATTATATTACGATATAGGATAAAAATCGTTTGGGGAGTATTTCAATGACATTACGATATTTCATATGCATTGAAACGGATATAAATCAATGAATTTCTCATGACCATGTTAAAGCGAGCATTTATAGCTTTTTTTTTTATTTATTTACAAGTACACACAAAAGAAATCAGTTACAATACTTTTCGTAATAATTTATGGAGAGTACGTTTTAAAATTCGGTATGCACTTTTAAATTTAATTAGTTTTTTTGCATATCATTCTTTATATATAAATTCTACAAAATGTACACAGGACTTCATAAAAGTATTCGCATAGTATTCTCCATTGTAGAGCAAATTGCTGAAGTGGAATTTTCAACTGAAACATACGTATATCTTAAATGAACTAAGTTTTGTAATGCATGTTGTTAATAGATACAAATCTCTATATCATATACAGGGATGCTAAAGCTTTGGACAATTTTTCGAGATGGTAACAGCGGAAATTTTCATTTGAAATGCGTAATACATTACCGCAGAGGTTCCCAAAGTGTGCTCCGCGGAGCCCTTGGGGCTCCGCCTGAACTTTCCAGGGGCTCCGCGGCGTTCCAGGAAAGTAAACAAAACATGAAAGAAAGAAATAAGCATATTGCAAATGAAATATTTTCAAAAGCATGTAGGAATTTGAGTGAGTGTACGCGTGTGTCAAAAATAAATGTATCTATAACCAGGTTGAAAAGACATTAATCAACTTCGGAGCCTTTTAACCATTTGCATTATTCATAAATTTATTTTCCATATGATATTTTTGGTTTGAATTGTTTTATTTTCTGCATTTAATGTGTTATAAAAATTCGATTTAAAACTTTTGCTGCCAAAGCTGAAATTCAACAGTACTGAGACTATGAATATTCTATATGAAATGTCTCTCCCCTGCCGTATTTCCCCTGTCAAGATAACTGCCAGGGGAGAGAATCACTGACCAGGAAAAGTTATAAAGTATGTATAAAGTGACTTGCCCTTACATGAAAAGGTAAATAAACGGGAAAAAAATCATAATTTAAAGGTTTTTGATAAAACTCAAACTTTTCTTTTTGGCCGTATCTTCTATGTACTTGAAACCTCTTATAGTAGAATCACCTATATATTGGTTCTTTACATTTGCCATCACACGAAGAATTTAAAATTTTCTGAGCACGTCCCCTTGCTTAGACTTTTTGTAAATGGGTAGTCACTCTGATATAAATTTAATTCTACCCATATATCTCATTTTATTAGTTTCTCTACTAGTTGAAGTTCGTTTAACATGTTTACTTTTTAACTGCATACCTGTCTTCAGGCAAAAACAATGACGAAAGAAAGTTCCTTTCAAAACTATAATTAATAGCCAAATACTTTAAATAAAATATCCAAAAAAGTGAACAATGCTGCACCTGACAATACAGCTTGTAGATTTTGCCCCACCCACTTTAACAATAAAACGATGACCTGATTCTAAATGTATTTTTTTAAATAGTAAAAAAAAAGAGGAAGAAGCTGAGAGACGATTTATTTTTGTTGCATATTTGGAAATACTAGAAACTTAAAGAAGAACTAAAATATATTCCATAATCGCATGGTTCTATTACAGGAGGAGGGGGTAGTGGAAACATGTTACATAATTACAAATGTGTGACTGGAACTACGCATTTTTATTTTTGCGAGTAGCCTATTGAAATTACACGGAAGTATCTCTCGACAAATGAACTATCATTTAACTATCATCACATCTTCACGTAACATACCCTTTTTTTGTCTCTGTGTGTGGTTTTCCCCATAAATAATAATTGTTTTATGTAAGCCCCAATGCAATGTCCAAACATAGTTACGCTTTTGATCTTTAATTCCGAGATCGTACTGTAAATCCCCCAAACAATATTTTTTATTTTAAAAATGGATATCATTAACCCTTAACAGTATTGCTTGAACATCGCTCGGGTAAAAATTAATTTGTTTTCCTCGGTACTAATCGCTATCAGAAACAACAAATTTTTAACTATAATTTTTGCTGTGTTTGAAGGAAATATATGATTATATAAGGTTACAATATTTTAATACAAAAAAGAGGATTTTAATCCTTATTTTTATTTTATTGTATCCTATAATAGTAATATTAAATAAAATCGTTAAATGATTATATGATAGAGAATTTGATTTTTAAATTCTCTAGTATGAATTAAGAATTTCTGTATCAGGAAAAGGCCAAATTGAGAAACTTGGTCAAATGTTGGAAATTACTGTCTCGTATTTTATCCAGTAGATTTTTCTCTGCTCCATAGGCATAAAAGAAACATTAATTAGTAAACCACAGAGTATCGTTGGGTTTAGGGGCTCCGCCTTAGAAATTCTTCCCAAAAAGGGCTCCGCGAGCCCAAAAGTTTGGGAACCGCTGCATTACCGTATGGTAAAATAAGACGTAATATTTTCATTTTTTAAACGAAGCAGTATTTTTACTTTATTCAGAATGTCTTGGAAAGTGCTTCATAATCTATGGTTTACGCGTTTTTTCTCTCTTGTTTCTCTTACTCTGGCAACATGATATCAAGGGTTGAAACCTTTTTTTATTTTAATGTTTACTTAAAAATTATTTAACTTACAAATATTTCGAAATGTCTCCAAAACCTTTAAAAAATAACAGACCTCCAAGAAGCAGAAATACTTTTAAATCCAATACTGCACCATGCGTGTTCTTTAAAAAGTAGAACTAATATTTTATCGACCAGGGCGTTATTTGATCTAAACTCTACACACCCTGTGAACCAAGCTATCAAATCCTTATTACATTAGGTCACGTTTCTTAGTCTCTACTTACTTCACCTCAGCGTTTACTTATTTTTTACTATTTATTTTACTATATTTTTTATACATAATATCTTTAACTATCGAGTTTTTTATTCTTTCCACTGTTTGTTCAAATATTTGTTTAGAGATTGGAATTTCTTTAAAATTATGTTATCTCCTGTGTGTAAACTTTTTCGCATAGATTCTTTAGATTTTAGCTATTCTTTTTTATTTTTTAGATTTTTTTTTTCTTTAAATTTTATATTTTAGTTAGATTTTTTTGGATTTTTTTATTCTAATCACATTTTTTTCCAGCCATTTATTTTTAATTTTTCCTTACATCGTTATACAATTCCCTAATTGAATAAAAAAATTAAGGATTGAAAAAATATTAGTAGGTATTTTAAAATGCTTATCCTTAAAATATTTTTAATTATTTACTCAACATGTTTGGTAGCATAGCGAGTCCACTATTTTATGAAATTTGCGTACAATCAATTAGGTCCTGAAAATACATTAGATATCCTTATTTGATATCTAACTGCAGTTTTTTTTTAAATTTATATGAATATTTTTAATGGTAATTATAAGTATATTTAAGTTACATATGTTATTTTTCCCCTAAACCTATAATATAATACCAAAAGTTTTTTTGAAAAAATTCTTTATCTACAAAATAATAATAATAATAATAATAGTAATAAAATAAAATAAATAAAATAAAAAAAATAAATAAAAAATAAATATCTGATATATAATAGAAATCTTTTCTGATTTAAGTGAACGTTTATTTATTTTTTAAATTATTATCACTATATTTCTAAGGAGCATAGTTATATTTTATCAATATAATATAAAGTCTAAAAGAAATATGTAGATCACAATATTTATCATAAAATGTATTTAAATATTTTAAAAATTAGCTCTTTAAATTATCCAGCATCTAGATCACATAGCGAATTTTGCCTTAAATTGTTTAGTTTTTGAAAAATTAACTAAGTACATTAAAAAATATATATATTTGATAACTAATGAAACATTTTCTTTTTATTATATTATTACTATCACTGAATAACATAATTTATTTTTAGTATTTCGAAACCCTATTCGTGTCTGTCCTCTGTCTGTTCATCCGTCACAGAATCCGTTCACAAACATTGTATATGCCACAGACATTTTTGTATATATACAGCTGAATACCTCATGTCACATGGCAATTCATAAAATTTAAAAAAAAAACTTTTTTTTAATTAAATTAATTTTATCATTGTCATCTGTTCGTTTAAGACACTTAAATTTCACAACATAACTTTAATTTCAATTATTTTGGATTGCTACTACAGCTTGGAAGTGGCCGTTAGGCATGGTGACGTCACTGCGACGTCATTGTGAAGTCACACTGTGACTTTGTGACCATCGATTATCCATGTGACGTCACGTGACGTTGATGTCAAGTCACAGTGACTAAAATGTGAAGTCGTTATGGCCGTTTTAGAACTCGTTTGTGACGTCACAATGTGACCACTTTGTGAAGTCACGGTGTGAGAAATTTGTGAAAAATGTGTCATTTGTGACTACTTTGACATTAACATCGTGACGAAACTGTGACAAAAGTGTTTTATAAAGTAAATAACATGTTTTGAAGAATTTTTGTAATTTTCTAAAGATTTTTAAGAAAGTCACGGCACAATGTGACGTCACTGAGTGGTGGCATTTTGGTCACAGATGTGATGCAAGTGTGATGTCAGTTTACTAGCTAGATGTGAGGGTAAAGCATCTAGCTAGTAAACTGAAGATTCATAGTTCGAAACCCGGTTCTTGAAATTTAAATTTTCGTTTTCCAATAGTTTAATAAAAACGAATTTTGTATTTTTTCCAATTTAAATGTTTATTATGAGTTTATTATTAAAAGTTTATTATTATAATTATTTAAAGTAAATAATAACCGACATTCATAAATTTATTTCGAATTCAATTTTTTTTCTGTTTTAAAAAGTATTGCGATTTAGTAATGATTCAGTATTTTAAATTTCGTTTAAACAATTTATTTAGTTTTTAGAAAGTTAAAATTTTATTTATATTTCAGCTTTTTTTTTTTTTTTTTTTTTTTTTTTAACATTTTTGGATTTTTAAAATTATTTGAACGTGAACGTTGGCTTTTATATAAATAATTTTATTTGTACATTTTTAATTTGATTAAAATAAAAAGCTTTCTTTTATAATTATTTTAAAAATAAATTTAAATGTCTTACCATCTATGTAAGAATTTATTAATTATAAATCAACAATTTGGCTTTAATAATTAAAGGGTTAGGTGTTTTTGAAAAAAATATTAAACGAAACTCTCCTTGTGATTTTCGTTTACACTACCCACTTGTTTCTCTTAGCTCAACAACATAATATCAAGATTGAAAAATCTTCTTAATGCGAGTTTAATATTATTTCTCCTCTATGTTCATTACAGATTTTTCGAAACGTCTCTAAATCCTTTAAAAAATAACCGACCAACAGGTGGAAATATTTTTAAATCCAACACTGCTCTTTTCACATTCTTTAACCCTTTCGGGTCCGAATTTTTTTTTTCAATTTTTAGAAAGCGTCACTTTTACGTTCATAATATTAACACTAGCTATCCAAATAAATTAATTAGTGTCTAACGAATATTTTATTGTCTGAGAGTTAAGGACTGTTGTTGTTTTGCATACGATTCAAGTAATATTCATATGAAAATAGGCTGAGAAAGAATTTTTGGAGATGTTTAGGAAATATTGTATAACAACAAGATTTAATTTATATTACAATTTTCTAATACTTTTTACGCTTTGCTAGACATGATTCTTCCAGGAAAGTAACTTTAATTTTATTAAGTTACTCTTAAGTTAAGTTAATTTTATTAAGTAGGTTTAATTTTATTTATTAAGAATGAAATATATGTTTAAAATAAAAGAATCGTAAACGGTGCAAAGAGAATTTAGTAAAGAGGTTTGGTTTGCTTTATTTTTGTCGTCCGATTATCTACACTAGGGATATAGGAGCAGGGGGGGGTGTCCTTTGTGGGGGTCTTTCTAAGGGAACCTAACCCGTATTTACGCAGGGTTCGAAGAAAAGCACGGAAACTCCGAACGGTTTGGCCGACAGCCACGATTAGGTTCGAACCCAGCACCTGCCGTCTACCAGTTGAGAGGTCTAAACGTCTCGGCCACTGGTGGGGCAAATTTAGTAAATAATAATTATTATTTTTATTACTAAATGCCTAAACATGAAGTCATATAGAAATTGCATAGACATATACTAGCATTACTATACGTAATCAAAAAAGGAGTATTTACCCACATAGCATACATGGTCACATTACATCTGTGACCAAAATGCCACCACTCAGTGACGTCACATTGTGACTGAGATGTGACTTTCTTAAAAATTTTTAGAAAATCGTCACAATGTTAATGTCAAAGTAGTCACAAATGACACACTTTTCACAAATTGGTCACACTGTGACGTCACAAAGTGGTCACAATGTGACGTCACAAAAAAGCGCTAAAACGGCCATAATGACTTCACATTTTAGTCACTGTGACTTGACATCGACGTCACGTGACGTCACATCTACAATCGATGGTCACAAAGTCACAATGTGACTTCACAACGACGTTGCGGTGACGTCACCATGTCTTACGGGTATTAATACAAAACATAGATTTTCTGGTACATCTCTAAAGCTTTTAGAAAATAGACCTTAAGAGCCCACAATAGTCACAGAAAAATTACTCAAAAAGACCCGGATGACCATGTAAAGTCTATGGGAGCGTTCTTTTCTAATATCTCGCTCAAATTTCAATATTTTTGCATGATTTTTTTACACAAGATAGCTGAGGGCAATCCACAACCGGGCTAGTTTTTACTTTTTCAATTTTTGTTTCAGATTTTCTTTAAAAAATTACTTTAGCTTTCGAAATCGGTTTAAACCGGTTCTGAAACTGAAACTATCGTAATATAAAAAATATATAACCAAAATCGAAAAAGTAAAAACTAGCCCGGTTGTGGATCGCCCTCAGCTATCTTGTGGAAAAAAATCATGCAAAAATATTAAAATTTGAGCGAGATATTCGAAAAGAACGCCCCCATAGACTTTTCATTAGCGCTCGGCTTTTACCGTGTGACTAGTGTGTGCTCTTAAGGCATCTCTGGAGTCTTACTTTTTACCTGGCTGTGCGATTTACATTTGTGACATTACCATGTCACATTTAATTCTTTTCTCAGTCCCAATAAAACATAAATGCCTTTTTGTGCCATTTGGTCACATCACATCTGTGACCAAAATGTGTCCACTCAGTGACGTCACATTGTGACCGAGGTGTGACTTTCTTAAAAATCTTTAGAAAATTACAAATATTCTTCAAAACATGTTATTTACTTTAAAAAAAACATGTTTCTGGCAATTTAAATATCGTCGCTTTTGTCACAGTTTCGTCACAATGTTAATGTCAAAGTAATCGCAAATGACA
This sequence comes from Maratus speculifer, assembly GCA_964019185.1. NCBI lineage: Eukaryota > Metazoa > Arthropoda > Arachnida > Araneae > Salticidae > Maratus > Maratus speculifer. Next base: position 248,173,187 of record OZ025302.1, on the reverse strand, counting down.
CATTTTTCCCAAATTTGTCACACCGTGACGTCACAAAGTGGTCACAGTGTTACGTCACAAAAGAGCTCTAAAACGGCCATAACGACTTCACATTTTAGTCCCTGTGACTTCACATCGACGGCACGTGACGTCACATCGACAATCGAGGATCACAAAGTCACAATGTGACTTCAAAACGACGTCACAATGACGTTACTATGCTTTACGCGTTCTATGTTGAAAATTTATTTTATTTTATTTATGTTTAGTTTTGATAAAAAGTTTAAAATTGTTTTTTGATTTGGATCCACTCTGCTCAAGACTGTAGGAAAACTGCTGATTCAGGAACCCTCAACGGTGTTGATAATGATATAAAACTAATGTATGTTGAATGTATACTTCATTTGTACGCTATTTATTTATTTTTAAATAGACAATTTTAGAATAAAAAATTTATTTTTTCAAAATTTTGTAACTTAAATTTGAATTTTAATTAAAAAAAATAAATAAACTTACTATAAATGATGCATAAGTTCAAGATGTATTAGTTTTAGATCTTTATCAATATTTTAGCGGTATCTTGAACGAATAGTTTTGCTACATCTCGCGCACAGTGGATGCAAGTCAAAAAACAATTTTAATTTTTTTATGAAAATTAAACGTAAAAAAAATAAAATAAAATTCCAATACAGAATATTTAAAAAAAATTTAAATAGAAAAGATATTATGTAGTCTATATTAAAATTTTAATGCATTTATGTTTTATAAGTTGCAAAATGCACAGCCAGGTAAAAAGTGAAACTGCTGAGATTTTTATAAACGAGCCGAAATACGTTTAAATCAACAACTGTTCTTTTCCCATTCTTTAAAAAAGTAGAATTATCATTTTATCGACCAGGACGTTATTGGATCTAAACTCCGCACATCCATATTCTTTATTTCATTTCTCCTCCTTATTTACATTTTTTAGGTGCGTTCGTAATTATGTAAATACGTAGCACCTAATGTTGTCGATCAGTCCGTCCGTCTGTCCGCATATAACAACGCAAAAACTACCCAACAGAATCATTTGAAATTTAAAATACATAATTATAACATAATTTTGTCGAGTCATTTCAAATTTTATGAAAATCGGATGGATAGATCAATTACAGGGACAATCAAAATGATTCCGTTACATTACGGTCAATGGGGAAAAAAGTTTCAAATTCATTTTAATTGTTTGAAATTTAAAATACATAATTATAACATAATTTTGTCGAGTGATTTCAAGTTTTATGAAAATCGGATGGATAGATCAATTACAGGGACATTCAAAAGGATTCCGTTACATTACGGTCAATGGGGAAAAAGTTTCAAATGCATTTTAATCGTTTGAAATTTAAAACATATAATTATTACGTAATTTTGTCGAGCCATTTCAAATGTTATGAAAGTCGGATGCATAGATCATTTACAGGGACAATTTCCATTATGGCCAATGGGAAAAAAGTTTCAAATACATTTTAATGATTTTATACTCATTCGAACATAATAGAATTGGCATGAATCTATGAAATATATACTAAAATATGCATTCTGTACAATCGGTGATGCAAAGAATTTTTATTATTAAATTACAGGGCCACACAAAAGTATTCCACTATATAATGCTATACGGGGAAAAATTGTTTGGGGTGTGTTTTAATTATATTCAACTATTTCACATTTTATGAATAAGATATACGTTGCTGAGGTGTAATAAAAATTACTTCCTGCATATTTACAGAAACACAAATATTTCGACTACTATACTGTATCCGAAGTACGCTCTACTATATCAGCACAATCTGAATATTTTTAAAACTTCGTTATCGTACGAACGCAGCACATTTGCTACGTTCACGTGCAATTTCCAACTTGTTCATTATTTATTTTATTATATATTTTTTTACATAATGATATTTTTAACTATTACGTTTACCCTTTTCCAGTATTTGTTTAAACATTGTTTTAAACACTGGAATTTTTAAGACTGTGTCCTTTTCATTGCACATAGTTTTTCGCTAGGATTTTTTTTTTTTTTTTTTTTAAGTAAGATCTAATAAAATATTTTCTATTTGCTTTTTCCGCTATTTGTTTTACCTTCTCCCTTACAACTCTATAAATCTAGTTGAAATCATTCTGTAGAACAGCCAATATTTTTTTCGTTATTCTGCTTGTAGTTTTGAACAGAATTCTCGAATTTAATTATTTATTCTCTTTCTCTCCCTCCTTTCTCTTTTTAGGTGAGTTCGTAATTATGAAAATACATAGCACCTGCAGTTGTCGTTGAGTCCGTATGTCTGTCCGTCTGTCTGTCTGCATATAACAACGCAAAAACTATCTATCCGAATCATTTGAAATTTGCAGTATATAATTAATATATAATTTTGTCGAGTCATTTCAAATTTTATGAAAATCGGATGAATAGATCAATAACAGGGACAATCAAAATTATTCCGTTACATTACAGTCAATGGGGAAAAATTTTCAAATGTATTTTAATCGTTTGAATTTTAAAATACACAATTATTACATAAATTTTTCGAGTTATTTCAAATTTTATCAAAATCGGATGCATAGTTCAATTACAGGGACAATCAAAAGTACTCCGTTACATTATGGTCAAAGGGGAAAATGTTTCAAATGCATTTTAATGGTGTTATACTCATTCGAATATATTACAATTGATATGCATCTTTAAAGTACATATTATAATATACATTTCGCATAATCTGTGGTGCAAAGAACATTTGTTATTGATTTACAAGGCCACACAAAAGTATTCCATTACAAAATGGTATATTGAAAACAATGTTTGGTGCAAATTTTTAATTGTATTTAACTATTTACAATTTTATGAATTCATGTATGAGAGTGATATTTTTAAAACTTCGTTATCGTACGAACGCACCTCATTTGCTACGCTTCACGTGCAATTTCCAACTTTTTTTTTACTATTTTTTCTTTTTAAGTAAAAAAAAATATATATAAATTTTCTATATTTTCCAAGGTGTCGATGTTATCATTTTTATTATTCTTTATCTCATTTCTGCTCAGCTATTACATTTTTCGCTCTTTATCTCATAATGTTTCATGCATAACAATATTTTACGGTTAGGTTTTCTGTTGCATTGTTTGATTAACTATCGTTTTTCTATTTTTTTTATTAATCTTTTTTAGCTATGCTACTTTCTACATAACATATACAATGTTTATCCACCGGATTTGTATAGATTTAAGAAAAAAACCAAGCACAATTTTCTTCTGCTTTTTAAACCATTTATTGTACTTTTAAAAATTCCTGTTATTTCCCCTAAAATGATTATAATGGGCAAACAATGTTTTTCTTTCCTCTTTTAACTTTCTCTCTCTTTTTAGGTGCGTTCGTAATTATGTAAATACGTAGCACCTATAGTCGTCGTTCAGCCCGTCCGTCTGTCCGTCTGTCTGCATATAACAACGCGAAAACTACCCAACCGAATCGTTTGAAATTTAAAATACATAATTATTACACAATTTTGTCGAGTCATTTAAAATTTTATGAAAATCGGATGCATAGATCAATTACAGGGACAATCAAAAGGATTCCGTTAGATTACGGTCAAAGGGAAAAAAGTTTCAAATGCATTTTAATCGTTTGAAATTTAAAACATATAATTGTTACATAATTTTATCGGGCCATTTCAAATTTTATGGAAATCGGATGCATAGATTAATTACAAGGACAATCAAAAGTGTTCCGTTACATTACGGTCAATGGGGAAAAAAGTTTCAAATGTATTTTAATGATGATGCATTCATTCGAACAGAATAAAATTGACATGAAACTATGAAATATATATATATATATATATATATATATATATATATATACTAAAATATACATTCTGTATAATCTGTGGCGCAAAGACTATTTATTATTAAATTACAGGACCACACAAAAGTATTCCACTACATAATGCTATAGGGGGAAACATTGTTTGGGGCGTGTTTTAATTATATTAAACTATTTCACATTTTATGAATATGATATACTGAGGTGTAATAAAAATTACTTCCTATATATTTACGGGAACACAAAGACTTCGACCACTATACTGTATCCGAAGTACTATGTCTACTATAACAGCAAGATCTGAATATTTTAAAAACTTCGTTATCGTACGAACGCACCTCATTTGCTTCGCTTCACGTGCAATTTCCAATTTGTTTTTTCATTTTTTTTAATTAAGCCTTTTTAGCTATGCTACTTTCTACATAGCATATACAATGTTTATCCACCGGATTTGTATTGATTTAAGAAATAACCAAACACAATTTATAAATATACACAGGACTGTTGCACCATAAAATTTAACTAATAAGAATGTATTTATTAAAATACAACACATTGCTCAGTGGTGCACAAAACAAGAATTTTAATATACACTTGTACAATTAAAATAAAATAAAAAATATCAACGTTTCGCGCCGTCTTCTGAAAATGTTGTCACTTACACGTGAGTAAAAATTAAAATATTGCAACGAAATAAAAATTTTAAGATTTTATGATGTTATGCCATATTTTTGGTATATTGTGGGATAAATTATCATTGCATGGTTTATTTTCTCGTGCAATGATTTCGATAGATTCTCTTATTTTATTTTGAACTGGGTTATTGCACGGAACTATGATTTTGGCCAAAATCATCGATCTATCAAAATCATTGCACGAGAAAATAAACCATGTAATGATAATTTATCCTACAATATACCAAAAATATGGCATAACATCATAAAATCTTAAAATTTTTATTTCGTTGCAATATTTTAATTTTTACTCACGTGTAAGTGACAACATTTTTAAACTTTTAATTCATTTCGATTTTAATTTATTAGAAATATTATCTCTCGATCAAGATGCAAACGTAGTCCTTCCATTATCATATTTCCTGAAGACGCCCGCAGAAGACGGCGCGAAACGTTGATATTTTTATTTATTTTAATTGTACAAGTGTACATTAAAATTCTTGTTTTGTGCACCACTGAACAATTTGTTGTATTTTAATAAATACATTCTTATTAGTCAAACACAATTTTCCCCTGCTTTTTAAACCATTTATTGTACTTTTAAAAATTCTCTCATTTCCCCTAAAATGATTCTAATGGGCAGACGATTTTTTTCTTTCCTCTTTTAACTTTCTCTCTCTTTTTAGGTGCGTTCGTTATTATGTAAATAGGTAGCACTTATAGTTGTCGTTCAGTCCGTCCATTTGTCTGTGTGTCTGTCCGTCTGTCTGTCCACATACAACAACGCAAAAACTACCCAACCGAATCGTTTGAAATTTAAAATGCATAATTATTACACAATTTTGTCGTGTCATTTCAAATTTTATGAAAATCGGATGCATAGATCAATTACAGGGACAATCAAAAGGATTCCGTTACATTACGGTCAATGGGAAAAAAGAGTTTCAAATGCATTTTAATTGTTTGAAATTTAAAGCATATAATTATTACATAATTTTGTCGAGCTATTTCAAATTTTATGGAAATAGGATGCATATATTAATTACAGGGACAATCAAAAGTATTCCGTTAGATTACGGCCAAAGGGGAAAAAGTTTCAAATTCATTTTAATGGTGTTAAACTCATTCGAACATAATAAAATTGACATAAAATTATGAATTAATCTACTTGGTTTTTTTTTATTTATTGAAGCGTCAAGTTCGTGAATTCTATAATTTTTATTTTCTTGTCAAAATGTGTTACCGCCTTCTTTAAAAAAAAAAAAAAATTCAGGCTTTTTTAAAATTTTAAGTTACAAATTTTTACAAAATTGCTACAAATTCCTTGAAAAGAACTTATCATATTCCTTATTCTTTTCTGCGATTCTTCTTCTCAGCTTTTATATTTTTTCATTATTTATTTATTTTTGTTCACGTATAACAACATCTTTATCTATTATGGAATCCCATTTACTTTTTGTTTAACTGCCTTTTAAACACTAATTTAATTATTTATTTTATTTTATTTATTTATTTATTTATTTTTTATTTATTTATTTATTTTTTTTTTTACATATTATGTTTTTTACACAAATATTTTTGGATTTGACAAGTGTACAAACATGTATTTTCTCTATTTTCTCGCAAATTAATTTTATTTTCTATTTAAATTTCTTACATTAAAATTAATATTCTGTGGTATAAATATTAATATTATTATTAAAAATTTTTATATTCATGAATAATTGTTTTTTTTACATATATAAAAACAGCCAAAAATTCAAAAATGCACCAAATAGTACAAACACAGAATCCAACATTTATCTCTAAAGAATTTATGTTATATCATCTGTCGAAATGGAATTCTAGCTTAAAGAGACATTAATGAGAGGTAATTTTTTTTCTTACATTTATAGCCAAAAGCTGCAATAGAACTATAAAATGACAACTTTCTTTAAATTTAGACGACATGAAATGCAGGAAGAAAAGTTGAATGCGATTAAACCCATATCTTATACTATTGCGATTTCTGTACGAGTTTTATTTCACTCAAAAACAACTCAAAATTTAAATCTCAAACTAACTCAACCTATAACTTTGTTCAAACTAATAGTTGCTTTCAGAGAACACGAAAACAATTTTGGCCCGTACATTATCTGATTAGAACCTGAAGTGTTTAAACGAACATGTAATTAGTCCTAAATCAGAAAGATAAATTTTATTATAATTACGAATTCAGCTATATTAACTACATTTTTTTGCAGAATTTTTTTTAACCAAAAAAAAAAAAAAAAAAAAAAAAAAAATTCTGCAATTTCATGTGAACTTTCAGGTATTTCTACAACCGTTTTTTGAAACGTTAAAACGCAATAAAAACGCCAATAAAGGAATTGCAGTAATTAAAACAGTAATTAAAACTGTTAACCTGACTAGATTGGGTGCAAATAATGAGTGAATTCAGATTACTGCCCTCATTAAAGCACTTTATGCGATGTATGATTGGAGCCCTAATTTACCGTAGAATTTATAGAAACATGCAACATTTTTAATAAAAAATATCTATCTGTTATTATTAAAAAATATTAATATTATATATTGTTCATATTGTTATTATTATTAAAAAAATGTTTATATTCATGGTTATTTTAAAACTTATAAAAACAGCCAAAAAAGCAAGAATGAGCCAAATACTACAAACACTTTATCCAATATTTATCTCCAAATCATTTATGTTATATCTTCCGTCGAAAAGGAAATCTAACTTAAAGAGATATTAATGACAGGTACTTTTTTCCTTACATTTATCACCATCCCCCACTGCACTTGAAATATAAAACGACAACTTTTTTTACATTAAGAAGACATGGAATATAGGAAGAAAAATTTAATGCGATTTGACGTAATCTTATGTCATTGCCACTCATTCACGGGCTGGATTGCCTACGAAATGAACCCAAAATTTGAATTTGGAACCATTTCAGAATTAAAAAAAAAAAATCAAAAATAAGCTCCATAGATCCATTACCCGACTCTACCCGAAATGCCTAAACGAACATTTAATTAGTGCAAAAACAGAAAGATACATTTCATCCGATATGAAGCAAATTGCACTATTTTTCATTTTTGCTCAAAAATATTGTTGTTTCAACATGTAAGAAAACCTGTAATTTCTCCTGGTATGACTATGTTAATCTGAGCCTCAATAAAAGAAAGTACATTTACCAAAACTTATTGTGTCTTAATGTGTTTCGAGCCTGGTTCAGATTGTAAGTAAATTCGAGTTACTGCACTCAATCCTGCATTTTACATTATATATGACTAAAGTCTTAATTTTCCATTGAATTTACGGAAGAATTGAATCATTTATACACAATTTAATTAAAAATAAAATTTATAAATTTTCACGAATTTCGTTTTTTAAAAAAACAAGGTAGAACCCGTCGAATTTCGACGAAAGAAAATGTTTAAAAAAGAACAGTTTCAGTGATTTATAATAAACCTACAAAATTAGTAAAAATTGCATTTCAAATTCGTAAGTCTAATTCTTAAACAAACGATGTTTAACGTCAAATTAACAAAACACTATTGCTATAAAACTCAGTTGTAGTAATTGTTAAAATTAAACTTTAATCGTACATATAAGCAGTAAAAAATAATAAAGATCTGTTATTATGACAAAGTTATCAATTTAGGTTCTTATGCTAGTATTCCAAAATGAAAAAAAAGCAAATTTTATTTAACTTTGACTCAACCGTAGAATTTTTTTCCCCGTGAAATCTAAACCCGACATCATTTTCATCATATCAAAATATTTGCAAATGCACATTTCGTATCTCTATTCACCTTTACAGAAAAAATTAGCATTATAATTTAATTATTTTGATTCAAAACTTGAAGTCTCAATAAGCTATTAGCTAAAAGAGATATTAAACTATTGATATTCTTTTACGCGTAAATCAAATTTTGTAAATGAAATCAAAATTCATCGGTTTTATAACAGAAGATATTTAAATTTCAATTTTTTCACTTTTAATGAGAAAATGGCAACATAAAGATATAGTAATTAATTTCGTCCCTTTTTAGGTGCGTTCGTAATTACGTAAATACGTAGCACCTATTGTTGTCGCTCAGTCCGTCCGTCTGTCCGTCTGTCTATCTGTCTGTCCGTCTGTCCGTCCGCATATAACAATGCAAAAACTATCCAACCGAATCGTTTGAAATTTAAAATATATAATTATTACATAATTTTTTCGAGTCATTTCAAATTTTATGAAAATCGGATGGATAGATCAGTTACAGGGACAATCAAAAGGATTCCGTTACATTACGTCAATGGGGAAAAAAGTTTCAAATGCATTTTAATCGTTTGAAATTTAAAACGTATATTTATTACATAATTTCGCCGAGTCATTTTAAATGTTATGAAAATCGGATGCATAGATCAATTACAGGGACAATCAAAAGTATTCCGTTACATTGCAATCAATGGGGAAAAAAGTTTCAAATGCATTTTAATCGTTTGAAATTTAAAACGTTTAATTATTACATAATTTTGTTGAGTCATTTCAAATGTTATGAAAATCGGATGCATAGATCAACTACAGGGACAATCAAAAGTATTCCGTTACATTACGATCAATAGGAAAAATTGTTTCAAATGCTTTTTAATGGTGTTACACTCATTTGAACATAATATAATTGACATGAATCTATGATGTATGTACTAAAATATACATTCTGTAAAATCTGGGATGCAGAGAATATTTATTATTAAATTACAGGGCCACACAAATGTATTCCACTAAATAATGTTATACGTGGAAACATTGTTTGGGGCGTGTTTTAATTATATTAAACTACTTCACATTTTATGAATAAGATATACACGTTAATGAAGTATAATAAAAATTACTCCCTGCATATTTACAGGAACACAAAGATTTCGACCACTATACTGTATCCAAAGTACGCTCTACTATATCAGCAGGATCTGAATATTTTAAAACTTATAGTACGAACGCACCTCATTTGCTACGCATCACGTACAATTTCCAACTTGTTTCCTTTCTTTTGAATAGAAATCGAGTACTCCTGTCGCCACGATTAGAAAGTGGTATTAAGAACTACAAAAAAATTAATATTTCAAAAACGAATTGAGATACAGCTTTCAAACAAATTTCATTTAAAAGTACATTTTTTCCCTATACGATGGTGTAAGAATTGAAAATGTACGATACTTAGAAGTTTAAAAAATTTAAAATTGCAAAAATTTCAATACCGGAATTTCATTTAAAATTTGAAAGTGTTGCCATTCGTAAAATGACGTATGCGTTACGCACAGATACGTCTGGCCTTTATAATATAGATATATAAAAATTAACCAGAAAAAGCGAGAATTTGCCAAATACTGCAAATACATAATCTAACATTTATCTCTAAGACATTCATGTAATATCATCCGTCGAAAAGAAAATCTACCTTAAAGCGATATTAATGACAGGTACATTTTTTCTCACATTTATAACCACACTTACCACAGAATTTAAAGAAGTATAACATTTTTAATAATAAAAGAAATTGTATGTACTCATGAATTCCTTTTTGTTTTTCTAAACACTTCTAAAAACAGCCAAAAAAAACGAGACCTTGCGAAATTCAGCAAATACATACTCCAAGATTTATCACAAAGACATTTAGGTAGTATCATCCGTCGAAAAGGAAATCTTACTTAAAGAGATATTAATGACAGGTACAATTTTTTTTCTCATATTTATCGCCACCACTACATTAGAACTATAAAATGACAACTTTCTTTACATTAAGACTAGAAAGAATGTAGGAAGAAAAGTTGAATGCGACTTGAGTTTATTGAAGACATCTGTTTTATTCCTTTTTATTTTTCGCTTTCCTAGCTCGACATCGCGTTTACAGTTGTCGAAAGAAATGTTTAAAAAAAAGTATAAAAAGATTTGTAAAAGATTTGATTCTGGATTTTTTCGATATGTCATCTAAAGTGAAGAGCTTTAAATACTCCTGATTACGTCAATTGTAAAGCATTAGATGCTTTTGATAGATGTCATGGTCCAAGAAGAGTTGAAAAGTTTTGAAAATAGAAAACTTTTTTTAAAGTTTTTGAATATTTAATAAATTTTCTTGAATTGCCATAGAATTTACAGAAGCATTTAATAATTCTAATAAAAAATATTTTTCGATTCTTATTAAAAATTATAATAATATAAAAAAATAATATTCTATAATATAAATATTAATATTATTATTAAGAAATTTATATTCATGAATTGTTGTTTCTCTACACATATAAAAACAGCCAAAAAAGCAAGAATGCGCCAAATTATACAAACACATAATCCAACATTCATCTCCAAACCATTTATGTAATATCATCCGACGAAAAGGAAATGTAACTTAAAGAGATATTAATGAAAGGTACATTTTTTTCTTACATTTATCGCCACCCCCCACTGCATTAGAACTTTTAAACGACAACTTTTTTTACATTAAGGCGAAATGGAATGTAGGAAAAAAAATTGAATGCGATTTGACGTATTCTTATGTCATTGCCACTCATTCACGGGCTGGATTGCACCCGAAAAGAACTCAAAATTTGAATTTGGAACCATTTCAGAATTAAAAAAGAAGTCAAAAATAAGCTCCATCTACCCATTACCCGATTCGTACCCGACTTGCCTAAACGAACATTTAATTAGTACAAAAACAGAAAGTTCCGATATAAAGCAAATTCAATATTTTTCATTTTTGCTCAAAAATATTGTTGTTTCAACATGTAAGAAAACCTGTAATTTCTCCGGGTATGATTATATTAACCCGAGCCTCAATAAAAGAAATTACAATCACTAAAACTTTCATGTGGCTCATGCTTGGTAGTCATAGTAATAAAATCGTGTTACTCCCTTGATTGTTGCGTTTTATATTATATATGATTAAAGCCTTAACTTTCCATAGAGTTTACAACAGCATTCAATATTTTACGCACAATTTAAGTGGAAATTAATTTTATAAGGTCTCATGATTATTTTTTTCTTTTTTACATTTATTAAAAACAGCTAAAAAAGCGAGATTTTGCAAAGTACTGCAAACACATAATCCAAATTTTAGTTCAAAAGCATTTATATATGTATATATATTCTTATTAAAAATTATAATAATATAAAAAATTAATATTCTGTAATATAAATATAAATATTATTATTAAAAATATTTATATTCATGAATTATTGCTTTTTTAATACTATAAAAACAGCCAAAAATGCGAGAATGAGCCAAATACAACAAACATATAATCCAACTTTTATCTCCAAAGCATTTATGTAATATCATCCGTCGAAAAGGAAAACTAACTTAAAAAGATATTAATGACAGGTACAATTTTTTTTTCTTACACTTATCGCCACTACTGCATTAGAACTATAAAACGTCAACTTTCTTTACATTAAGACTACAAGGAATGTAGGAAGAAAAGTTGAATGCGACTTGACTTTATTGAAGACCTCTGTTTTATTCCTTTTTATTTTTCGCTTTTCTGGCTTAACATCGCGTTTACAGTTGTCGAAAGAAATGTTTAAAAAAAAGAATAAAAAGAGATGCAAAAGATTCGATTTTGGAATTTTCAGGATATGTCAGCTAAAGTGAAGAGCTTTAAATACTCCTGATTACCTCAATTGTAAAGCATGAGATTTCTTTCATAGATGTGACGGCCCAAGAAGAGTTGAGAAGTTTTTAAAATGGGGACCTTATTTTTTTTCTTTTTTTTTAAGTTTTCAAATATTCAATAAACTCTCTTGAATTGCCACAGAATTTACAGAAGCATTTAATAAAAAAAAATATTTATCGATTCTTATTAAAAATATAATAATATAAAAAGAATTAATATTCTGTAATATTAATATTAATATTTTTATTTTAAAATACTTATATTCATGAATTATTGCTTTTTACCTTTATAAAAACAGCCAAAAAGCAAGAATGCGCCAAATATTACAAACACATAATCCAACTTTTATTTCCAAATCATTTATGTAACATCAACCGTCGAAAAGGAAATCTAACTTAAAGAGATATTAATGACAGGTACATTTTTTTCTTAAATTTATCGCCATCACTGCATTAGAACTATAAAACGACAACTTTCTTTACATTAAGGCGACATGGAATGTTGGAAGAAAAGTTGAATGCGACTTGACTTTATTGAAGACTTCTGTTTTATTCCATTTTATTTTTTCGTTTTTATAGCTCAGCATCGCGTTTACAATTGTCGAAAGAAATGTTAAAGAAAAAAAAGTATAAAACGATTTGTAAAAGATTCGATTCTGGATTTTGCAGGGGGTGTCATCTAAAGTGAAGAGCTTTAAATACTCCTGATTACATCAATTGTAAAGCATTAAATGCGATTGATAGATGTGATGGTCAAAGAAGAGTTCAGAAGTTTTTAGAATGGAAAACTTTTTTTTCAACTATTTTTTTTTTTAAGTTTTTGAATATTCTACAAATTTTTGAAGTCACTTTTATCATGCATGTTTCAAAATAATTTATATAGTTAAGCCAAAGTTTTCTTTTAAATTGTTCTCTTTTTGAGTGCCAAAAAATATTTTAACTAGACTGGATTTTAACATACATAACGATTTGATTTTTATCAGTTTAAGTACATTTGTAGTCTTATGTGTATTTATAAAACTGATTATTTTAAATGTGATCATAATTACATAAATACGCATTATTTATAGTCGGAGCCTTCCGGTCGTACATCCATTTGTCCGCATATAACAGCTCAAAAACAACTCAACCAAAGGGTTTAAAATTTAATATGCATAATTGAATCTAAACTTAAAAATACATTAATGAAAATCATATTAATTCTATTAAATCCTATCATGTTTAAATAATTCAATTTTATCTTATGATAAGTCAGGATTCCAGATTGCTATTGTAAATAAGTTGAATGCGACTTGACTTTATTGAAGACCTCTGTTTTATTCCATTTTATTTTTCGTTTTTTTTTGGGGTCGACATCACGTTTACAGTTGTCGAAAGAAATGTTTAAAAAAAGTAAAAAAAAAATAAAAAATGTAAAAGATTCGATTCTGTATGTTTAAGAAGATGTCATCTAAAGTGAAGAGCTTTAAATACACCTGGTTACATCAATTATAAAGCATTAGATTTCTTTGATAGATGTGATGGTCCAAGAAGAGTTGGGAAGTTTGAAAAATAGAGAACTTTTTTTTTTTTTTTTTTTTTTTTTTTTTAAAGTTTCCGAATATTCAATAAATTTTCTTGAATTGCCATAGAATTTACAGTAGCATTTAATATTTTTAATAAAAAATATTTATCTAGTCTTTTTAAAAATTATATAAAAAATATATAATATAAAAAATTAATATTCTATAAAATAAATATTAATATTATTATTCAATAATATTTATATTCCTGAATTATTTTTTTAATACTTATAAAAACAGCCATAAAAGCGAGAAGACGACAACTACAACAAATGCATAATCCAACATTTATCGCTGAAGCATTTATGTAATATCATCCGTCGAAAAGGAAATCTAACTTAAAGAGATATTAATGAACAGGTACATTTTTTTCTTACATTTTTCACCCCCCCCCCCTGCATTAGAACTATAAAACGACAACTTTCTTTACATTAAGGCGACATGGAATGTTGGAACAAAAGTTGAATGCGACTTGACTTTATTGAAGACCTCTGTTTTATTTCGTTTTATTTTTCGTTTTTCTGGCTCAGCATCGCGTTTACAGTTGTCGAAAGAAATGTTTAAAAAGAAGTAGAAAAAAAAAAAAAAAAAAAAAAAAAAAAAAGATTTGTAAAAGATTCGATTCTGGATTTTTTAGGTGATGTCATCGAAAGTGAAGAGGTTTAAATACTCCTGATTACATCATTTGTAAAGCACTAGATTTCTTTGATAGATGTGAAGGCCCAAGAAGAGTTTTGAAAAGGAGAATTTGTTTTAGTTTTTTTAAATAATAAATTAGTTTAAAGTTTTCGAATATTCAATAAATTCTTAAAATCATTTTGTTCAAAGCATGTTTGTAAATAATTTATATAGTTAAGCCAAAGTTTTTTTTGTAACGTTTTTTTTCTTTTTATGAGTAAACAAACATTACAACTAGATTGAATAATAATCAAATATAATCACTGTAAAAAAATTTTGTAAAATTCCAGTAGATGTACCGTAAATTTCACGGTACTACTACCATTTTCACTCTTTACGGTATGGATACCGTATTTCTAAGTTATATTGAGCGTAAAAAAATAGATTTTGTTCCCTTTCGATTGAAAACGGTATTTACACAGTAAAATGATTGTTTCTCAGTAAAAACTCGGTATTTATACCGTAAAATAATTATTTTTCAGTAAGATAAATGACATTCTAAACATTTTTGTAGCATTTCATTAGGTGTACCTAAATTTTACGGTGCTTCTAGTGCTTTCATTCTTTACGATATGAGTACCGTATTTTTAAGGTATATTAGGAATAAAAAAAATCCAGTATCTATGCTATTTCGATTATAAACAGTATTTGTACCATAAAATAATGTTTTTTCATTAAAAACGCCATTTATACTGTAAAATACTTATATTTCAGTAAGGGAAAAAATGTTATTCTCGCCTCGGTGTACGGCAACCTATCAAATGATGTTCTTGCTGCTTAATGAGTGCAGATCTGAGGAGAGAAGGGGGGGGGGGCGGGTTCAGCCGGCAAATTGTTTGGAGGACCAAGAAGATCAAAGGAGCCCAATAATTACAATACACATTGTACATTATAATTTTTACGCATACCATAACGTAACAACAAAAAAGGAAAGGTCTATAATTACTTTTGTTAAATAGTATTAATATCAAATTAGTATCTTTAAATTCAGGAAAATAAATAATTAATTTTATGAGAGGCGAACAAAGTAGTCTTCAAAGTCGAGGAGGTATTATTAAAGATTCACATGCTTTTTATGTATCTTCAGAGTCTGTATAAGAGGGAAGGGGATGTGTGACTGATCCTGGGCACGTCACGGCTCTCGACGGCCTGGATAGATGTCGTTTTTCTAGTGTGAAATTTCAATCTAATGAATGAGTTCAACCAATCCTTAATTTTTATTGAAAAATTATAGCATTCGTAGACGTGAAACTCTAGGATTTTAAACTAGCGTAATTAATCAGTTATTCAAAGTCATGTAATTAAAATTATAATATTGTGTACCATTGAATATACAGGGTGTTCTAAATTCATGGTACAAACTTTAATGGGTGATAGTATACATCAAGACAAAAAATATTAAATGGGAAACTAAGGGTCCCAAACGTCTTCCGAAGAAGATAGGCGCCATTAAAGTTTAGGGTCCAAAAATTCAAATAATTATAAAAAACAGAAAAATTGGTCGATTCGTTTGCGGTTTTCACTAAAACTATTCTTTATGCCAGTATTGCCTTGAAAATAAATTATAAAGATAAATTTCAAAAAATGCCGATAGAAGGCACTTCAGACTTTGGAGTAACGAACAACTATTTTTTAACGTTATTTTTTGCATTTCATAAAATTTTTTTAGAAGTTTATACATAAACGTAAATTTTGAGCTCAAAATCTAAATCGTTGGGAGTGGTTAAACAGCGCAAACTGAACTGTGGGGGAAGGTTCAAATTCCAAATTGTTATTAAAAACGGAAAAATTGGTTAATTGATTTGCGATTTTCACTAAAATTATTCTTTATGTCAGTATTATCTTGAAAATAAATTATAAAGATAAAATACAAAAACTGCCGATAGAGGGCGCTTTAGACTTTGGAGTAACGTACAACTATTTTTTACATCTCATGAATTTTTTTAGAAGCTTAGACAAACTTAAATTTTGAGATTAAAATCTGAATCGTTTGGAGTGGTTAAGAAGCGCAAACTGAACTGTGTTCAATGGGGGTGGGGAGATTCAAATTTCAAATAATTATAAAAAACGGAAAAATTGGTCGATTCGTTTGCCGTTTTCGCTAAAACTATTCTTTATGTCAATAATTCCTTGAAAATAAATTTTAAAGATTAATTTTAAAAAATACCGTTTGAGGGCGCCTTAAACTTTAGAGTAACCAACAACTGTTTTTAACCGTTATTTTTTGTATCTAATTAAATGCTTGTAAGTGTTCAAAGTTAAATTTTGAGCTCAAAATCTACATCGTTGTGAGTAATTAAGTAGCGTAAAATTGAAATGTGTTCGAGGGGTGGGGAGGGTAACATTTCAACTCCTGAACACATTTCAGTTTGCGCTTCTTAACCTCTTCCATCGATTTAGAATTTGAGCTCAAAATTTAAATCTAAACATTTGCAAGCATTTAATTAGATACAAAAAATAACGGTTAAAAATAGTTGTTGGTTACTCTAAATTTTAAGGCGCCCTCTAAAGGTATTTTTTAAAATTAATCTTTAAAATTTATTTTCAAGGAAATATTGACAAAAAGAATAGTTTTAGCGAAAACGGCAAACGAATCGACCAATTTTTCTGTTTTTTATAATCATTTGAATTTTTGGACCCTGAACTTTAATGGCGCCTATCTCCTTCGGAAGACGTTTGGGACCCTTAGTTTCCTATTTAATATTGTTTGTCTTGATGTGTACTATCACTCCTTAAAGTTTGTACCATGAATTTAGAAACACCCTGTATACCAGTGACATACGTTAAAAGGATTTATTCATCTTTGTATGCTCTTTGTGTTTCATTCAGTTGGATCCTTTTACCGGACGTGCGAGACAAAGAAGTATGTAACATTTTAATTATTTTTAAGTGAATGTAATTAGTACAAGTATTTTTATTACATTACATGCAAGTATTTTTATTACATTTTTAACTTGCATAAATTCTTAATAAAGTTTTTCTTTAATGTTATATATCTGTCTTATTAACTTATTTTAACTCTAAAAAACATTTTTTTAAAAGTATGACAAATAAGAAATTTGCCAGCTAAAAATTACTTAAAATTCAAAATTCATTGAAAAAAGCTAATAATACAATGTTAAAAATTTCCGTTCAAAGTTGAGTTAATCCATGAAACAAAATAAAGAGAAGCACCGAAATATGGTATTTCTTATTTTTCGAAAATTTCAAGCTGGGCAGCATGATCTGTTTTACCATTTCTTTTTTCCTTATTCAGCAACACAATTTCTTAACGTTCCTTACAATACTAATGCATCGAAAGTCGCATCGCTCATATATTGAAGATTGGCGTCTAGTACGTTGCCTGCTTAAGAAAAAACGAAATGGTATAACGTATCGTGTGTGCGCAGATGGAGAAATTTTGGAGACTATAAATACCCCCCCCCCCACACCCGCGAATCACCCCCTTTCAAATTTTAGACAAAATTATCATAAAAGTAGAAAAAAATACATGCTTATTAGAAAAATATAATAAAATACCAAACAGTCAGTTGGCTTAGATTTACGGATAATCCATCGGTAAAACTACAAACACTGGTCCCTTTTCCTCTACCAATCTCATAAATAACTAAAATTCAAAAATCTTTTTCGCATACGTTGTTGGAATTTTAACGACCTCAGACCACAATCTTGATGAGCTCATAGATTTAGTAATTAACAATCCTTTTGTTCTAATTTTTAAAAATGTGGTAAAGTTCAAAATCTCTAAAAATCTTAAATCAAAATTTTAGAACCTATCTCACTCGACGTACTGACAATAACGCTATTTCGCCATACGGCGCAGTGTTGAATTCAGACATTTTTCTTCGAGAGTGACTTCTGTGGCTCCGTGGGGGGGGGGGGGGGGGCATTATAGAATACCGGGGGGAATGACACTTTTTCACCAGTGAAAACACAAAAACTATTTTTCTGGGGGGGATGCATTTCATTGTTTAGGGGGTTGGGAGTTTACCCCGGGCCACCCCATGAATCCAACACTGATATGGCAAGACTGCTATTTTTGTTAATAGAAGCGTCTCTCGTTACTCGAACTTGCCCTCCGAACGAAGGGGGCGGGGGGAGACGTAGAAATTCTTATCAACAGGACAAGTGGACAACATTTTTTCTCTTTTATTTGTTAGAAAATACAAGCTGTATTTCAAATAAATTTCACATAAGGTTTCTCGATCCTTGATTATACATATTTGCATACACATATGAAGATGAATAGGAATGTCAAAAGTTGGGGTATACCATATTTTAGAATTAGATAATTTCATTATAATTTAGGGATTTTAATGATAGCTTTTTATTTTCGCGAAAATAGATAACAGAATAAGAAAAAAACGTAATGTACTATTTTGAACAAAAAACCATGTTACAAAGAAAGAGATAATTTTTATTGGGTCAAAAATGATATCGATATCAAAAGGCAAATCCCCCCTCCCCCTAGAGATATCTTACGATATCATGTGTCAGACAACCCCTCATTCCTAAAATGATAATGTTATATATGCACCTAATAAAAAAATTATCATTCTTGTTTCTAGTAAAACCATCGTAATTATTGACTAATCAAAACATTTTCCTTGAAAATGTCTAAATTATAGGTAAGATAATGCAGCACATAAAAGTTATTTTCGACGGAAGTAATGGTGTTAGATTTTCGAGACCATAGCCTCCTTACGGGGCATAAGTTTCAGTATTTGCCAACCAACCAATCTATGACGTCAAATTGTTGATGTCGCCAATGGAAGAACTTGCGATTCCACTTAATCAAACTAAAGTGAGTTATTGGTTTATATTTCATGTTTTCCTTTAACTTACATAGTTAGATAAATAATTTGAACTATATCTATTTTAAATTTCTTTGTCTTAAAAGTATGTAATTCTTTTTTTGTCTACATTACCTAAGAATTAAAAAATAAATCAGTTTATGAAAAGTGCGCGTTGGATTAGATTTTGTTAAAAATAGGCAACTGACTTCTGTAAGTTTTAGAATATTTTCTATTCAACATTTCATCTATTTCTGTTTAAATTTAATCCTTTTTATTAGAATATTTGAATAGTATTAGTAATTTACATTTATCTTATTCAAAAGAAGGAATTCGACTTATTTCATTACTCCTTTTGCTAGCTTGTCCCATTTTCCCCCTTATCTTATTTTATGTTAAACTGCTTATATAAACAACAGTGCTGCTTTTAAATTTAGTTTACATTATGGATAATACATAATATTAGGTTTTCTAAATCGGGAAACTATTACAGCTACACGTAAACAAGTCATTAATGCACAGCAAAACCATTAAATTATATGAAGCAAATTTATTTTTTTTACTAAACAGTTTTTTTATACAAATCTAAGTTTATGCTCATCAGCAACTTTTTACAACAGAAGATTTGGTTGCTCCATCTCGGTGGCGTAGCTAGGATGGGTGACACCCGGGGCGGATGTAAATTGTGTTACCCCCAGCCCCCATGGTGTCATTCCCCCCCCCCTGCCGATCCGTTATATTTTTCTTTCACAATTATACGCTATTATAACAAATGACCACACCATTCCTCATTTACCTTTTGCTCTGCTTTAATGAAAAAAAAAAAAAAAAAAAAAAAAAAAAAACACAGGAGCGATTTTTTACTTAACCCATAATCCGCATAAATCAATAAGGTGTCTGTACCTAGAAGATTCTCTCTTTCTTTTAAAGTTTACTTTTGATACCCACTCGTTGGATAGGTTAGTTTTTGTTCCGTGATGCATATATCTTATTTAAACACACCAGTCTGCATAAAATTTCGACTTCTCTAAGAAAATTTACTCTATTTCGTCGTTACGCTAGAAATTAATTTTATTTCAGAACTCTTTTCCAAAATTGTATTAGATTATTATATATCTATTTGGAAATAAATATTGGGTGATACCCGGGGCGGACCGCTCCCTCCGCCCCCAACTACCTACATCACTGCGTCCATCTAATGTGATTGATGTTTAGAATAATACGTAACGAGGAAAATTTTCTGTCTATTCCATCCCATTCTCCCTTACTTACTAATACTGTAATAAATTTTAGTACTATTTATTACTAATACAGTGAAACCTCCAAATAAGGGACACTCCGAATAAGGGACACCTCTATTTAAGGGACAAAAGTTGCGGTCCCAAAAATGTCCCTTATTTGGAGGTTTCACTGTATTAGAACTAGTACTAACTAATATATCCCGTACTACTAATAACAATAATTAAAACTTGAACACATAGTATATTAACACACAAAAAAAATCATAAAACCCGATTTAAATAAAAATAATCCGATTTAAATAAAAATATACATATATATTTTTAAAACCATGACTGTTTTACACATTAGTTGCCATTTAAAAGCGTGCTTATTCATGTACCGGGTTCCAGTAAATGACTGACCCATTTTGAATGTAAGTAAAAAAACTATTTGAGATAAAAATGCGCGGCTTGCTGTATTGTTATTAGAATATAAATAAATTTTAAAATATGAACTTTGTTAATGTAATATAATAATATTTAAAATAATATCTCAGTCTCAAGACTGAGGAGGGGAAATGAGGGGGGTGGTTCAATCACAAATATTATTTTAAATCACTTTCCAACAAACGTACCCTATTTCTGAAGCTGATTCGAGAGTCGATTCAACATATAGATTCAGATCCAGCCGAAAATCTCATATTTATGAAATTTAGAGTCATGTCTGTATTCAAACAGCCTGTTATCGCCAGCGCAATATTTTTTTTCCGAAATTTGAACTGTATTAACAATGTACATGCTTAAAAATATATTGATTTTCTAATAACAATACCGCAAACCGCGCATTATTATCTCCCACCGTTTATTTGTATTTAAGTTCAAAATGGGTCAGTTATTTACTGGACACCCGGTATATGCCATTAATAATACTGGTTTTAAATAGAGTGAGAAATGGTGTTTATATTAAGACTTTCTTTGGTTTTAAATATTTCTAAAATATTAAGTCTCAATTAAATCTCATTAAAACTAGTGTTTGACTAAATAGTCGATCCGGTATTTTGTGAGTCGGCATGTTATACGAATATAAGTGTCATTAAATTAATAATAAAACTTAAAAATTTGTAACTTATAATTCAAATACTTCGCTAAATAAATGCGAATTACGGCCAATTTCGACCCCCTCCCCTCCTCTCTAGAAAAAAAAGCAGCCAGTTAAAGTCAAATTACCGGAGTAATATTTTTTTAATTTGTCTTTTTTGCATAAATAGAGAGTTTATTGAATCGGATTATCGGTTTATTGAATCGGTCTTTGTGTTAAAGTTTTTTTTTTTTTTTTTTTTTTTTTTTTTTTTTTTTTTTTTTTTTTTTTTTTAAATTGAGATGGTAAAAATAATGAAGTGACTGATTTTGCGAAGGGGCCTATTATTAAATGATTTTTTTTTTTTTAAATAGGCCCCAAATGTTGCTTTGAATGAGCCTGATTGCGTAACTTTACGCTCAAAATTTAGAGTTTTACACATATAGATTCTAAACCGGGGGTGCAAAAATCTACGCACCAGCGTTAGCGGTCACTCACCACTAAAATTTAATAGCATTCTAGCAAGAAATTTATACAAATTATTAGATGATACGAAACGAAATAAATTTATTAGTGAGAACATAGGCGCAACTGGAGAGAAGAAACTGGCGCAAAGACTTTTGCACCCCTGTCATAAACCAACGAGGTTTACCTTTCAATCCATATTTTATCACATGTTCTCAATATTAGAAGTTTTACGGGAAGTGTAAATTATAATTATCATCTATTTGACATCTTCGAAATCAGCCTGCGTAATTAAGTGATAAATATTAATAAATGTAAAAAACATTGATTTACAGCATAACTATTTAGTTTCTTGCAAGTCAAAACCTTGTGTGATGTATATATTTTTTTCAAATTGATTATTTAGAGAATTAAAAAAATATGGTTTTTATATTTTCGTTTTTTATGAAAATACATTTGCTTTTCGATAATGAGTAATTATAATATGACGGAAAAAAGAGGGGTCATCATCTGTTATTTTATTTATATTATTTTTCTTTTCATAGTCATTATCGCCCAAACTCTTCAAAATGTTTTGAAATTAAAACATGTTTTCACAGTTTTTGACAAGCAATCCAGAAGAAATGTTAATAAAATGGCTGGTAGGGTAAAATCCCCAGTAATTGCATGCACCAGTGATTGGCACATCCTACAAACATGTCCTAAAATAAGATTTATATCCAGTCTTTAAAAATGCAAGACCAGTTATATGCTCATTTATGCTAAATATTATAATTTTGATTGATGCTACTAGATGACAATAGTGCCTAGGAAAGAGAAACAATTATGGCTTGTATGAAATTAGCCATTTTTGTTGCAAATGCTTCTTCTTTGGCTTAAGGAAGACATGCTTTTCAATTCATTAATATCTGATTTATAATATATTTTAAATTTTAATTGACAATAGTTTTGTTTGGTTAAAAAGGGTTACTTTAATTGTGTAAAAGTATTTTCGACACAAATATTTGGATTTCTGAATTAATGATAGATGACAATTAATGGCGCTTCAATTTTGCTAGTTCCAAGTAATTGGCACCTATTCCACTTACAAAGAATTCACAAGGAATTTGAGGTTAAACCACTTATTTTGGAAGTACTTTTAAAGTTATAGAAAGTTATAGAATCTCAAAAACCTGGGATATGGCATCTTCATCTATAGTAAATTCATTTAAAGCGATTAAACCCAATTCAAAGAGTAAAGTTTTTTTGTAACATAAACTTGTGCCAATTACTGGATCACAAGGTGTCATACATTGGTGTTCTAGGTGCCAATTACTGGTGATTTCAGCAAGTTTTTATAAATATATTTTTAGAAAAATATTTTTTCAAATTTGTTTGCTTTTAGTGGGTAAAATAGATGCACAGATATGCATTCTTTGATTTAAAATATTTCCAAGTAAATATCTTGTTTCTTTGTAATGAAAATTGAAGTAAGTTTAAAGAAAAAATCTTAATGTGCCAATTACTGGGGGTGTTACCCTATAAAGACTTTTTCCATTTGGTATATTTAAGTAGTTAAGAAATAATATGTTTATTTTCAATAACAGGAAATTTGGAATGGAGGAGGAATATGGCTACCTAATTTCATTTTTGAAGCATGGTGGAACAGTAGACTTGGAACTACCTACTACCCAATGGCAAAAAAGATCTCGATGGTCTGCGACAGATACTAAAGAGGCAGAAAATAATCCATAGGTAAAATGTTTTGAAATTGCAGCGTTAACTAAACCCTTACTTGCAACGATTTTACGCGTTTTATTCACTTCTATTAATAACTAACTCAAGTTTTTGCATTAAGTAATAAAGTGTTAAATATAATACAAAGCAAAATAGATGTTTGATGAAAAAATAATCTGTAAGGAAGAAAAGAAAATCTGTAACACCTGTCTCCATTCTTTAACATTCTGCTAAAGAGCTTGCAATATGAATAGTGATTGCAATAAATATTGCAACAAATAGTGGATATGACTGAATATCAGCATTTTTTTATTGCACAAATACTAATCATAGTTTCTTTTTTTAATTTTTCAAAAAGAAATAAAATCAAACACAAACTAATGTCGATATTTGCTTTATTTTTTAATTAACGGCTTGATACATTTCTTATAATATTTCAAACACATATAGCTAATAATAAAAAAATGACCTTCAGCTATTACTAATAGCATAATTTTATTTGTCGGTACATTTAATTAACACATAATTTAGCTAAAATAGCGTCTCAGTATTATCATTATTAAACGCATACTTTTATTTATTTCTAGTTAGAATTTTTTATAAAAAGATTTTTAACCCCTCCTCCCTTCTCCAAATAAACCAAGTTTTTTAATTGATTTTTTTTCATGCCCTGCTCTTCATTATAATTACCGATTCACTGTCGCCAGATGAATGGCTAATGACAATGACATGGCTAATTTTTTGCTGCGACCTGTAACTTTCGGTGTTTAAAAGGGTGCGGGACACAAAAATATTCAAATTTTATTAAACAGTTCTATTGCATTAAAAAAATTCTGCTTAATGACGTTTAAAACCTTGTTTCGATTTTAACTGGAACAAGAAATATTATTTTTTTCGTTTTTGTTTCTTTTAAAACCTAGCTGTCAAAGCAATCATTCTCATAGAAATGACTTTCTGTGAAAATGCTTTTTTCTTCATGAGTTTTTTCACCATTTATTGTATTTAAATTGCTATAACTCAAGAAATGTTAAAAAAAGAACTTGTTTAAATTTGGAACAAGTCTTTTCAATTGTTGTACTTTAATTTTGATTCAGCAACTTAATTCTGATAATAATATTGATAATATTATATATATATATATATATTTAATTTAATTTTTTAATTTTGATAATATAATTTAATTTTGATAATATAATTTTAAAAAATCACATTTTTTTCAATTTTTTACTTTAAACATTTTTTAATTTTATTCAAATTAATGTTTTTTTTTTTTTCATTCCTAAGTCAGAATTAAAGCTTATATATTTCTGTTTATATAAATGAAAACTTGTTTAAATTTGGAACATGTCTTTTTCAATTGTTTTATTTTAATTTTGATTCAGCAAATTAAAATATGTATATATATTTAATTTTGAAAATATGATTTTAAAAAGTAATTTTTTTTTCAATTTTTTGCTTTAAATATTTTTAGATTTTATTCAAATTATTTGTTTTTTAAATTCCTAAATCAGAATTAAAGCTTATATATTTCTGTTTACATAAATGAAAAGAATTTCTATAAATAGTATTTCGAGTTATGAAGATTTTAAATTATCCCACTTTTTAATTACTTTTAAATTTAAAAATTAAAAAAACATTATGAGAAATTCTGTCACGTGTTTTGTTTCCAAATGACATGATAAACCATCAGAAAAAAAACTCAAAATTTTAATTCAATTAATAACAATTACTTGAAAATATTTGCGTTTGTTGAGAGAATGTATTAAATTAAGGATTTCAGCACCGACATTTCCATTTTTGTTTAAACACTTAGCCTACACTCGGCTCGGTAAGAAATGTTCAATCAAATATTAATCCTATAATAGTGTTATTTACAGACCTCTTAGACCCTTTTAATATTTTTAAATGTTTTTTTTTTTTTTTTTCACACAGGGTGCAGTATTTATTTTTTACTGTGCATTTCTACCTTTTCAATTGTTTGTTACAGTTTTTTGATATGCAGATGCTTCTACTTTGAAAGCAGTTCTGAAAATAAAACTATTCTCCCATAAAGAAATTGTTACAAAAGTTGAAAAAGTACATACACACAACAATAGATATCAATTTAAAGTATCGCATTAAAAACAAGTTGTAAATTGCACGTGAAGCGTAGCAAAAGGGGTGCGTTCGTACGATAACGTTATTACACCTCAGTAACATATATCTTATTCATAAAATGTGAAATAGTTTATTATAATTGAAACAAGCCCCAAACAATGTTTCCCCGTATAGCATTATATAGGGGAATACTTCTGTATGGCCCTTTAAATCAATAACAAATATTCTTTGCACCACAGATTATGCAAAATGTATATTATAATATGTACTTTATAGATGCATTTCAATTTTATTACGTTCGAATGAGTGTAACACCATTAAAATGCATTTGAAACATTTTCTCCATTAACCGTAATGTAACGGAACACTTTTGATTGCCCCTGTAGTTGAACTATGCATCCGATTTTGATAAAATTTGAAATAACTCGACAAAAGTTTGTAATAATTATGTATTTAAAATTTCAAACGATTAAAATGCGTTTGACACTTTTTCCCCCATTGACCGCAATGGAACGAAATACTTTTGATTGTCCCTTTAATTGATCTATCCATCCGATTTTCATAAAATTTGAAATGATTCGACAAAATTATGTAATAATTATGTATTTTAAATTTCAAACGATTCGGTTGGGTTGTTTTTGCGTTGTTATATGCGGACAGACAGACGGAGAGACGGACGGACTGAGCGACAACAATAGGTGCTACGTATTTACATAACTACGAACGCATCTAAGAAAGGGTCCTGAACGTTTTCTAAAAGAGATAGCCACCAGTAAAGTTAAGGGTCCAAAATTTCAAATAAACATAAAAAGCAGAAAAATTGGTCAATTGATTTGCGGTTTTCAAAAAAAATATATCTTTTATGTCGGTATTTCGTGAAAATAAATTATAAAGATAAATTTCAAAAAATGCCGATAGAGAGGCGCTTTAGACTTTGGAGCAACGAATAACTATTTTTTACCGTTATATTATCTTATTAAATGCTTTCAAATGCTTTGACTTAAATTTTCATCTCAAATTCTGAATGGTTTGGAGTGATTAAATAGCACAAAATTGAACTGTGTTCGAGGTGGTGGGAGAGGGTTAAATTTCAACTCTTGAATGCATTCAGTTTGCTCTTCTTAACCCCTCCCAACGATTCAGAATTTGAGCTCAAAATTTAAAATTAAATCTAAGCTTCCAAAAACATTTAATGAGCTTTTGCAAGCATTTAATTAGATACAAAAAATAAATGTTAAAATTAGTTGGTGGTTACTCTGAAGTTTAAGGAGCCCCCTAACGTAATTTTTTGAAATTTATCTTTAAAATTTATTTTCAAGACGATACTGGCTTAAAGAATAGTTTTATTTTAAACCGCAAACGAATCGACCAATTTTTCCGTTTTCTATAATTATTTGAAAGTTGACCCCCCCCCCCCCCATCCCCTTTGAACACAGTTCACTTTGCGCTACATAACAACTCCGCACGACCCTTGGTTTATTTAATATTGTTTGTCTTGCTGTGTACTAACACCCTTCCTCTTTTTTTTTTTTTTTTTTTTTTTTGGTAAAAAAAATTTAGAATCACCTTGTATAAAAATATTAAAATACAAGTGCGAATTTTGTAAGAAATTTTCCCGTTATTTTAACATTAATATTGAAAATTTGGCCATGGGACTTGTGTAGGTTCTTAAGAGTCGTGGGAAGTCCCACACTAGTCATGGATAGAAACGAAAACACTTATGTAAATTCTATGGGAGAGTTATTTTATAATATTTAATTATTAATATATTAATATT
Source organism: Maratus speculifer (assembly GCA_964019185.1). NCBI lineage: Eukaryota > Metazoa > Arthropoda > Arachnida > Araneae > Salticidae > Maratus > Maratus speculifer. The sequence continues at coordinate 248,145,618 of OZ025302.1, read as the reverse complement.
TTTATTATATTAATATTTATATTAATATTTTTAAATGACTTTTGTGTAGGATAACTGAAGGCGATCTATCCGGGGTAATTTTTAATTTTTCAATTTTTTTTTTAAAGTTTTCCTTCATTTACAGAACTGGTTCTGAAATAGAAACTACCTGTTATTTTTGTGTAGGATAACTGAGGACTATCTACCCGGGGTAATTTTTAGATTTTAGTTTAAGATTTTTTAAAAGTTTTCTTTCACTTACAGAACTGTTTCTGAAATTGAAACTACCCAAATCTGAATAAAAAATCTATAACTAAAATAGGAAAAAGAAAACTAGCCCACAGTTGCAGATCATCCTTATCTATTCTATGTAAAGATATATATATATATATATATATGTTAAAATCAAAGCGAGAAAATTGTAAATAACGCTCCCATAGGATTAATATTAGCATTCTTGTACCTTCTTGTGAATATTGAAATAACCTCTTAAAATGATTTTGTGAAACCATTTCTACAAATTACTTTTGTATTTTCTTTGATGATTTATTTTAATGCTTATATCCATGCTGAAAGAACCTTTTTCTTTAAGGTACTTGATGTTGATGAACCCTGTTTGTGATACAAACTGCAACAAATCAATTGGCGGAAAATCATAATGCTATAAAGTCGGCAAAGCTATAGGAATTTGTATACTAGAGTAAATGACACACTGTGTAAAAAAAATATTTACATAAATATTATAACTATGTATTATGATATAGTGTATTAATGTAATTTAATCATTGTAACAAATATCTTTTTTATATTCATATTGTTTGTTTTAAATATGTCTGAATCATAATGATATTAATTTATTTTGTAAATGTTCTAAAACTTTTATATTTTGAATTTTTATGTGATTCTCAAACCATCTCCTTATAAATGCAAAGCTTTGATACAATTTTAAACTTATTTTTAAGTATGTATGGATAAATTTAGTCTTGATTATTTAGAAATTTGGAATGAAAATATATTTTTCATTTTTTATTAATTATTTTTCGCGTTATAAGCAATTTTGTCCACAACAACTGTTTTTTTTTAGGTAGATTTCGTATGAAATACTACCTATTGCATTCTCTCCCATGTTGGAATTTCTGAAAAATTTTTGCGGATCTACACGAATCATGACTCCTAGACCCCAAAACCACCATCAGTAAAAAAGTTTATATATATATCTATCTATCTATCTATCTATCTATCTATCTATCGGTGTATATCACTTTCTTCTAGACACGATAACTTCCATAATTATGCTCAGATCTTCTTCAAACTTTTACATAAAATCAAGGAGCCTAAAATCTCGGTCGAGTTCGTTAATGGGCAAAATCGGACCAAGGGGGTGGAAATAGGGAGGGTTTTTGTGAAAACAGAAAAAAAGCGACAACTTCTTAATTAAAATAGATATCAAATCAGTTTAAAGTTTATATTACTTCTAAACGATGGGCAAAAAGTTTATGCATGACAGATTTTTGATAAAGTTAAAAATGGGCTCAAGGGGCGAAAAAAACAGGGTTTTTGGGAGAAAAAAAATCATAACTTCGTCAATTCTCAAGATATCAAATCCAACTAAATTTTATATAAATGTACTCAATATTATCTAAAACTTTTGTATTTACAAGTTTTTGATAGGACCAATTTTTACCGATGAAAAAAATTAAAAACGAAAAGGAAAAGGGGGGAGGAAAACGAAAAAAACCCATAACTTACTCAATTCTTAAGCAATCAAATCTAATTAAATTTATTTTACATCTTCACAATAAGATCTACAACTTTTATATTGACAAGTTTTTCATAGAACCAATTCTTATAGCAAAAATAAATTAAACAAAAATAGGAGTTGGAGAAAAAACCTTAAATCCAAACTGCTTATATTCTGACTCTTTTTAAAATTCATTTTTGATTTTAAACGCATCCAAATGACAGATCCTCTTATTTAGGAACTATATAATGCGACGTATTGGCCAATTTTTTGATAAAGGCAGAATATATTTTTAAAAAGGCTGCCAAAAAAGGTATTTTGAACAGATTTCCCGAAATTATCGTCATTAAAAATTGATTAAGTATAACAAATTGCGTTTTTTCTGAGTCATTTTTAAATTCATTTTTGTTCTCAAACTCATCCAATTTACAGGTCCTATTATTTAGGAACTATATAATGCGACGTATTGGCCAGTTTTTTGATAAAGGCAGAATATATTTTTAAAAAGGCTGCCAAAAAGGGTATTTTGAACAAAATTTCACGAAGTTAGCATGATTGAAATTTGAGGAAATTTAAAAAATTGCGTTTTTACTGAGTCATTTTTAAATCTTTTTTTGTTCTCAAACGCATCCAATTTACAGGTTCTCTTATTTAGGAACTATATTATGTGACGGAGTGGCCAGTTTTTTGATAAAGGCAGAATATATTTCAAAAAAAGGCTGCCAAAATGGGCACTTCGTACAAAATTTCCCAAAGCGATCATGATTAATGAACTGTGGGTATTCAAATAACAAATTGGTTATTTTATGACTCATTTTTAAATCCAATTTTGCTCTGAAACGCATTCAAATGACAGTTTTTTGTTACTTAGGAACTATATAATGTGCGTATTCTTCGATTTTTTTTATAAAGGGTGAATATATATATTTTTAAAAGCTGTCAAAGTAAGCACTTCGCAAAAAAATTTCCCAAAGCGATCATGATAAAAGAATTGAGGTTGTATTCAAATAACAAATTGTTTATTTTATGACTCATTTTTAAATTCAATTTTGCTCTCAAACGCATTCAATTGACAGTTTTTTGTTATTTAGGAACTGTGTAATGTGCCGTATTGGTCAGATTTTTGATAAAGGCTAAATATATATTTAAAAAAATCTCTCAAAGTGGGCACTTCGTACAAAATTTCTCAAAGCAATCTTGATTAAAGAATTGTGTATGCATTAAAATAATAAGTTGGTTATTTTATGACTCATTTTTAAATTCAATTTTGCTGTCAAACGAATTTAATTAACAGTTTTTTTGTTATTTAGGAACTATATAATGAGCATATTGGTCAATTTTTTTAATAAAATAAGAATATAATTCAAAATATGTTGCCAAAACGGGAATTTGAGTAGAATTTCGTTTAAGAGGATTTTGATAAAACCAGTTCATACAGAAAAATGAAATTAAAAATTTTTTAAAAGCGGTTGAATAAAGTAGTTAAACTGGGTTATCTCTAATCATTTATTTTTATTTTTATTTATTTATTTATTTATTTATTTATTTATTTTTGAGATGAAACTTTACGAAATCTACCTCCGCCTATAGGCCAAGCCAAAAGGGATTTTACTTTTCTTGATCTGTGTGGAGAATTAAAGTTTGTTATTAAGATTATAAGCTATCAACTATATATCAATTCTTGTAAGAATAATATAATACCACATTTCCATAAAATAAAATAAATAAATAAATAAATAAAAAATACAAAAGTGGTGATTTGCTAGACAGTGATATTCTTAAACATTTAACTGAATGTAAGAAAATTTAGATTTGTATGTTAAGAAATTAAAGAAAAAAAACAATTTCCAAGTAATTAACAAGGATATTAAAATATGTATATTTATGTACATAAATTTGACCACTTTTATTAATGTGGGATTAAAAAATAAAGTATTCAGCAATAAAAGATAATAAACTCAATGATTTAATGAACGTGATATCCAAAATGAGACTCGTATGATGATGCGTGGAAAGAACGAGGTGTTCTACAGGGTGAGTCATAAATATCGAAACAATAGGCTATCTCCTTAAATATTGCCCCTAGACCCATACTTCCAATTGCAAAGTTTCATAAAAAAAGGTGAATTTTTTGATAAGATAAGTTGCAACTCCATGGGGGGTATATTTTAAAAAATGCGAAAATTAAATTTTTATACGGCCCCCAGAGGATAAAACATCCAATTAGAAAAATTTTCCTTATTCATTCCTGGACTGAACAAAAAAAATTTCATCTTGATATCTTCAAAACTCAGAAAGTTATGACAATTTTAATAAATCGTGAAGTTTCAAGGGATCAGACACAAATTGAAATGCGTGTAATTGAAGAAACAATGTTGCTGTAATGGGGCCAGGAAACATTTTATTTATTTATTTATAAAGTTGGAATTTTGAATATTTTGTGATGGTTAACCATATAATTTGTAAGCATTATCACATCATAAGACTTCTTAATATTTAAAAAAAAAAAAAAAAAAAAAAAAAAAAAAAAAAAATTGAGTAAATTAAAATTGTTATAACTCAAAATATTATTTGTCGCGTTGAATTTTTTTCTTTTGATTAAACGAAAATGTCTAATTTTCAATTTTAATTCAGCATTTTAAATACTATGTATTTAAAAAAATAAAAGTATTTAAAATAGCAACATTAAAAAAAAGGTAATTTTTGTAAACAAATCACATTTTTAAAAGTAAATTTTCTGAGCTGAAAAGTTACCGTTACCGACGGTTATTGACGTATGTCAGTTTAAAAATGAGAAATACTGAAATACAAACAATTTGATGCAGTAAAGTGCATTTAGTTTTAAGATGGGCAAAGATGGGCTCCTAACGTTTAAATGCTGTATAGTTTCGATTTCAAATTTTGTTTAAGTTTTGCCATTTTCACCTTCTTTAATTACTGTTTAAATGCGTCAGTTGATTTAAACTTTATTTTTTTATCACGTCGATTTCAAATTTTTTCATTGTGCTGTGACTCACAGACAGACATTTCATAAAAACATGTTTTTCGGTATCTTTGAGCCCTAAACCGTGTGAATCCATCGAAAACCGGAATTCAAAATTTTCATGAATCCAATACTTTCTTCTTGTAAAAATAGAAGAAAGCAAAAAATAGCTTTAAAACCTTCATAAATTTTGGAACTGAATACAGTAAAACCTCTAAATAACGGACAAATCAGGAACGCAGAAATTGTCCGCTATTCGGAGGTGTCCGCTATTGGGAAAAACAAAGATATTCAAAAAGTGCTAAGAAACGTTTGACATTTTATTAATTGACTTTTATGTGTCCTAAAACCTCTTTTATATGATTAATCAGAAATTAAAATTATTTTTTAAGCAATGGGGCTAAATAAAACTGTACACACCTTCAGTCACTGTTCATTACATGCTTATGAAAAAACCCTGTTACAAAAGTTAACTTTTGCTTGCGATTACATGTAATTTGTTTTCCAAAGTGACATTATTGGACATTATAGAGTTCCGGTCGGGGAGGGGGATTGCACTTTTTGCTGTTAAAAGCATAAAATCTCAATTTTCCGAGGGGATATTTCAATGCTCTGGAAGATTTCCCTCCTTGGCAACCCCTTCAATTCAACTCTGAACGTGAGGGGGGGGGGGATTTTCCCCAGCTCATTTATCACAAAATTCCCTGATAAATTTAGAGGCCTGTTTACTTTTTTTTATTTTTTTGTCCTTAAAAAAATACTTTTTCATCCTTTATCGCCTTAAATAGTGTCCACTATTTGGAATGTTCGTTATTTAGAGGTTAAACAAGCACAAATTTAGGTTTTCAGAATGGGGATTGGACAATAGTCCGTTAAACAGAGGTGTCTACTATTCGGGAGTGTCCGTTCTAGCGGTTTAACTGTAGTATAAAGTAGATTTTTTAAAATATTTCTATGTAATTTATTAAAATATATTTCCATTGATTCCGCTAATAGAAGAGTCATTTTCGCTATCACTATATTTACTAAACTTATTGCCTGCGCCAATAAGTTTTTAAGACACTTTTGATGAGAGTTTAATTAATATTACTTAATTTGATAACACTTTTAATGAATGTTTAATAATGGTCCGTTTTAATGGTCCGTTCAATGAGTCGTGCCAGTTACGAAGGTGGCTGCAAGGTCGAAATATTGCAGACATCTAGTATATTTATCGAAGTTTAAAGCACAAACCTATACGCTTTTATTTTATATCTAAAAGTTTAAGTGTTGTCTTGGATCGACATTTAACAATACGTAAATTTATGGTCGATCCCTTAATTGTACTTCAAATGAACTGATTTTGCTGCTCTCAGAGGCATGCTTAAGTGGTGTAAGTCAGGAATTTTGGAAAATTTTGGATATTAATATCTTTCAGGGATTTGCAGATATCGAGATGAAATTTTTTTTGTTCAATTCAGGAAGGGATAAAGAAATTTTTTCTAATTGGAAGTTTTATTCTCTGGGGGCCGTATAAAAATTTAATTTTCGTATTTTTTAAAACAGACCCCCCATGGAGTTGCAACTTATCTTATCAAAAAATTCATCTTTTTTTATGAATTTTTGCAATTGGAAGTATGGGTCTAGGAGCAATATTTAAGGAGATAGCCTATTGTTTCGATATTTATGACTCACCCTGTATAGATTTCAGCGATGGCAAGTTTGATGGATTTTTAATCCAAAGCTCAGAGAAGCTTATTTATACTTATTTTTATTCAGTTCTACTGTTATTTTTGAATGCTACGTATATATTTTATGTCTATTAAACCTTTTTTATCTTATCAAGAATATTTGTTTTGCTTAAATCATAAGTTAATCACTCAATATCCCACAAGTTTTGGGGGTTCGTTGCCGGGATTTGAATGATTTCGCTGATTTATATTTGAATTTGAATTTCACGATGAAAGCTATTTTGTACTAAGAAGATCTAAGTCTAAGAAAAATGTTTTGTTTTTAAACTAAAACGTATTAAAAAAAAAAAAGGAACTGTTTGTTATATGTGTAATGATTAGAAATTATCCGTAATCAAGCCTGCAAGATAGTGCACTATATTGTTTTGTTGAAGTGTAAACAAAAATTATAATGTCTGTTCTGAATAAAGCTAGAAAGGCGGACTTGTTAACATTGTGTGATGATCTAGGTATAGTTGTGCCTCAGAGTCCAAGAATCATTGATTTGATAAAGTTGGTGACGGAATCGAAGGATTATGAAGAAAATTTTGTAAAAGTTCGACTTGAAGTCATTGCCGCGGAGAGAATAGAAAAAGAAAGATTAGAAGCAGAAAAAGAAGAAAGAAGACTAGAAGCAGAAAAAGAAGAAAAAAGACTAGAAGCAGAAAAAGAAGAAAGACGGTTACGGTTAGAGGAAAAGAAGATGGAGATGGAGTACGAATTACGAAAAATTGAACTTCAAGGAAATATGACAAGTACAAGTGACGGTTCGGCTGTAACTGGTTCAGGTAAGCAACCAGATTTGTCTAAATTAATATCACACTTTGATGGGAAGGGTGATATTAGTATCTATTTAGCTCTATTCGAGAGACAGATTTCTAGGATGAATATAACAAAAGAGAATTGGGTCATGCACTTATTAAGTTTAATGCCGCTAGAAATTGCTAATGTTATAACTAGAGAACCAGAAACATTAACAAATAACTACGATTATGTAAAAAACTTGCTGCTCAAAAGATTCAAATTGACGCCAGAAGAGTTTAGGCAAAAATTAATGTCGCATAAGAAAGAAAACTCAGCCACTTGGCGCGATCTAGCATTTGAGTTAAGGAATTATTTAGAAGAATGGATTACCGGTCTTGATGTATCCAATTTTGAAGATTTAAAAGAACTAATATTAGTAGATCAAATCAAGAGAAGGTTACCGATAGAAATGAAAGAACATTTTGTCGATGATCTTCCCAAAATTAAAAATGTTGATGTATTAGTTTGTAAACTAGATGATTACGAAACAGCAAGGCGTAATATTAAAACCATGAATAGAAATTCACACCACTTTGAAGATAGGAAGTCAAAAATGCGCGAAAACAACAACACAAAACCATGGTTAACATACCAACGTTATAATACTTTAAGAAGACAACAATTTAAAGATAATACAGATAATGTAAATGAATCTTCTTATTTAAATGAAAAGAACAGGGCACAAATTATGTGTTTCAAAAGTAATCGTCTTGGCCACGTAATATCGCAGTGTAATAATGGGAATAATAAACAAATAAAAAATGACAGCCAAAATCGGAGCCAAAACCCGCGATTATCCAACCACAAAGAGATGAATTCCGCAGTAATCAAACAAACCAACAGCGCCAAACCAGATTATATGAAAAATATTGATATTAACGGTGAAAAGACACAGATCTTCTTCGACACTGGAAGTGATATGAGTTTGGTGAGTTACGAATATTATACGAAAATAGGCTCGCCAAGATTATTTTCAAATAATATCTCTTTGTCCGGCATAAATAAAATAGTTGTTTATCCAAAAGGATACTTCCCATATGAATTTAATATTGATGGTTTTCTAATCAGAACAAATTTGTACGTGCTAGAATCTCTTGAATATGATATGTTATTGGGATATGATGTGATTAGCAAATTAAATTTGGCGATAGACGAGAGCGGAATTAGGATCGTTAGCAAACGCAACAACATTCAAATAGGTTACACTGAAATTCAGAAGAACTCTGATATAAAATTGAATCATGTTGCCAGAAATAGTAATGAGAAGAAAACTTCTACGTTAGATAATTCACGTGATGCAAATATTATAGTTGCAAATGAGAAAATTGCAGGAGGTAATCGCTTGATTAATTTCGCGAGAGTCATAGAAGATGAAATTGGTTTGAATCACGTGAGAAATTTGAAAATTAGAAAAGAAATAAATGAGAAAGAAGAAAATTTAATTAGTAAGAAAAGATTGAATGAAAGAAACGAGACATCACAAACAGGACGAATGAATGACCTAAAAGAAAAACGCAATTTATGTGCACGCGCCAGTGACAATAAAAATGAAACGAGGAAAATTGAAAAATATTATAAATGGAAAAACACGAGGGAAGAAAATAATATTGAAGGAATTAATGCAAATAAACAGAAATTTATCAGAAATTACAAGAAGCGTGATTACAATGATAAAGATGAAGAAAAGAAATATTATTCGATAAATAATTTTAATAGAAAATGTCACAAATATGAAAATTGGAGAAACAGCAAACAGAAATATTTAGAGGTACAGCAAACAGAAAGAAAATATGAAATTTTTGAAAAAGAAAGGGCTGAACCGTGTGAAAAGGATACTTTTAAATTTAAAGGCAAAGGAAGCATAAAAGCAAACTTTAATGGTCCACGTAGAAATCTATATTTTTGGAGTAATGGTAATTATAGAAAACAATTTAACATGATGAGAAGAGTACCTTACAGCTATGAATTAAATGATCCCGAGGTAATCCAAGAAACGCTGTATGGAACAGGACTGAAAAGGGGAAAATTCCATGGACCTTATAAAGTTACTAAAATAAAGTCAAATGATCGTTATGATGTAGAAAAAATTGGAGACCATGATGGTCCCAACAAGACCTCAACTGCTGCAGAATATATGAAGCCCTGGAGTAACGCATCTGCATAACGTGACATGTTTTTGTTTTATGTTTACCTGTTTTGTATGTGTAAATTTGTGTCTAAATTTTTATAACCAGCTGCCGAGGACGTCAGAAACGTCAGGATGACCGAGAATGTGGGATTAAAAAATAAAGTATTCAGCAATAAAAGATAATAAACTCAATGATTTAATGAACGTGATATCCAAAATGAGACTCGTATGATGATGCGTGGAAAGAACGAGGTGTTCTATAGATTTCAGCGATGGCAAGTTTGATGGATTTTTAATCCAAAGCTCAGAGAAGCTTATTTATACTTATTTTTATTCAGTTCTACTGTTATTTTTGAATGCTACGTATATATTTTATGTCTATTAAACCTTTTTTATCTTATCAAGAATATTTGTTTTGCTTAAATCATAAGTTAATCACTCAATATCCCACATTAATTTTACTTTATTTTTTGAAATTGTATGTGTTTGTATTCTCTTCACGTCCTTCTGATCCTTTAGCTTTTATAATTATGTCTTTCAAACAACAAAAGAAGTGTGAAATAATTTTTTAGCAATTAGTATTCTTGAATTATTTGTTAATATTGAATAAAATTTAGTAAATTTTTACTATTTAATAAAAATAATATAAGATCTATTAATTATTTAATGTTTTAATAGTTTATAGAAATGAAAGGAAGAAATTTAATATTAGCATTTTATTTTATCAGGGATCATCTCACATTATCATAGCGGTCATATGTAAATACTTTTTTGTTTTTTTAATTCTCTAAGTGCATACTACTTTTATAGCATCTTTATACCTTTATTTTAAAATAATAATTTTCGCTGTATATTTAAACCTGAAATGTGACAGTAATAACTGTTTTAAAATAGAGGTATAAAAAATAAATGTCTAAAAAGATGTAGTAGTTGACAGCTATGTAAGTGTAATTGCGCAATTCATTGTTTTTAGTTATATATTACCATATTTTTTTCAACAACTATACATAATGACAAAAAAAAAAAAAACTTCTTTAACAAATACAGAAAATTTAATATTTATAAAAAATAAAAAAAAATATTTTTTTGTTTTTGTAGCAGTATACATATCTTTGCACAATTTGATGGCCAACAAATGGTCTTATTAAAATTTTTATCAAAATATTTAAATGTATCCTCACATATCTAATATTTTCCGCCCAAATAAATTTTTATAATAAGTAAGACTTCATGCTTACCATGTATATTCGGTGATTCTAATTACAGAATAACACATAAGAATAACCCATGTTTGACAGGATAATATAAAACAAAAAATGACTGTAAAGAGAAACTTATTTGTTTTAAAATATAGAATGGGTATGACAAGAGTTTAAAATGACTATGTTTTAGAAATAATGCTTGGTAAGTGTTGTTCATTATAAGCGATGCAAATATCTAGACAATATCTGAAATATATCATCACCTAACATATTATGTCTTGTGGAAGCTGCTACCTCTGCTTGAGACAATCTTGAGACAAGACCTACACTCATTGTCACCTCAAGAGAGTAATTCAGGTAGAGTAGCAATTCTCCCACAAGACGGTGCGTTCGTGATGGTAGATTCCAGACATCGTCTTGAATTGTGCATTGCTCGCAATGGAAGACACTTTCCAGAAGTCATTTCTGTAAAATAGTCATTTTAAACTCTCGTCATATCTATTCTATATTTTCAACAAATAAGTTTCTCATTAGAGTCGTTTTTGTTTTTTTAACCTGTCAAATGTGGGAGGTTTTTTTTTTTTTGGATCATCCTGTATTTTTACGGTATATATACCGTATACTTCATTTACGGTACACATACTGATTACAAATGTTTTTACGGTACATATACCGCACATTTAATTTACGGTATATATGTTGTATAAATATTTTTACGGTACATATGTCGTACATTTAATTTACGGTATCTGTGCTGTAAAAATATTTTTTACGGTTCATATACCATATATTTAATTTACAGTATATATGCTGTAACGATATTTTTTTAAGGTACATGTACTTTAAATACTTTACGGTACATATACCGTGCAGTTAAATTACAGTACGTATACTTTAAATATTTTACGGTACATATACCACAAAATATTTAAATTTATGTTCAGTTAAATTACGGTACATGTACTTTAAGTTTTTTACGGTATATATACCGTGCAGTTAAATTACGGTAAAAGGAAGTGTCACAAAGTTGACGGTATAACCACCGTGATTTGTGACCAAATTTTTTTACAGTGATGATATGATTTTTGGCAGTTTAAGTACATTTGTAGCCTTATGTGTATTTCAAAAAACTGTTTTTTAAAATCTGTTCGTAATTATATAAATGCGCATTATTTGTAGGCGTAGTTAGTCCGTCCGTCTATGCGCATCTAACAGCTCAAAAACAACACAACCGAAAGGTTTAAATTGTAATAACTTAAAAATGTATTCATAAAATGGTCTTCATTCTACTAAATCCTATCATGTGTTATTAATTCAATTTCTTTTTTCTGCCTCAGCATCGTGTTTACAGTTGTCGAAAGAAATGTTTTAAAAAAAGTTGCTTTCCTTCCGTGTACAAATAAATATTGAAACTAGATAGAAATGATAATTAAGCATAACGATTTGATTTTTGGCAATATGAGTATATTTGTAGTCTTATGAATATTTCAAAAAAAATAATTTTAAAATGTGTTCGTTACATAAATACGCGTTACTTGTCATCGCCTGGTCCGTCTGTCCGTCTGTCCCCATCTAACAGGTCAAAAATAACGCATCCGAATTGTTTGAAGTTTAATATACATAGTTGAATCTAAGCTAAAAAAATATATTAATAAAAAGGGCCTTCATTCTGTTAAATTCTTTTAAGGGTGATTAATTATTTGATATCTTATGATAGGTAATGATTCCAGGTTGCCATGTTGCTGGCGGCCTACTTAAAATGGTGTCATATTATTTCCATATAATTGAATTTAACGCAAATAATTGAAATAAATTTTTGTTTAAATGTATTTTAACATATGCGTGAAACAGGTATTCCACCAAAATCTGAATATTTATGAAACTAGTTATGTAGTAAAAACGTACCTCATTTGCCATATTTCAAGAACATTTTCAAAGTTACTGTTATAATCAACTGTTTTCATATAATTTAAATTATCAATAAAAAAAAAAATAAATGAATAAATGAATCATCTTTTTAATTGTTAAATGTTACACCCACTTTCAACTTATTACCATTTCATTTCCCTGAGAAAATAATGCTTCGTGTTATTTTGAGTTTGAAGAAAGTTTATCGGATAGAGAAATATTACTAAATATGTGTTAATCTATTAGATCAGTATAATATGTATGCGATAAATTTTATCTTTAAAGACTCCTTAAAATAAAATTTACAAGAACATTATACTTTTGTTACAATCAGAAAATTGGAAGTCAGATTCAATATAAATAGATTTTGGTACTTCTAGGTTATCCCGTCGACCAAAAAATTATCGCTAAACTATAAGATTAAATGCCAATAATAGATGATCGTAAATGTCCCATTCAATGACATTAAATACGATTCACGTGTTTAAAATGTCAAGTGATTTTTATTTGTATTTTTATTAATATTCCACTAATTATTTGTTTTTCTGTTATTTAAAATAAAAAAATATGTCAATATGTATAATTTGGCTATTAGTTTGGCGATTTGTATAATTTGGCGAAATTGGTCGACGGGATAACAGAGAAGTACCTAGATTTTTTTAAAAATAGATTAATCTTTAAATAAAACTTGTCAAAATTACGTCATAATCATTTCTCATTAAGGGGGCTGGTGACTCAGCTTTTGAATTCCCTTCACTAACGTAAAGTGTATAACGCGTTTTTTGCATTCGTATATTTAACATGTTCACTGCCGCTTACGTGAAGATGTGATGATAGTTAATGCCGCACAGTAGAAGTGGGTTTTTTCCAGAAGCCGATTTACTTTTTATAACAAAGAATCAGTGAAAGATTTTCCCGCGCCAGCGCGTGACTAGCTATTGAGACATCATCCCACATCACTTGCTGGCGCGTGAGTGGCCCCTTAACATTGGCGCCATATCACGCGCTGACGCGTGATCGGCAGTGAATGAAACTATCTTCCCGAAAAATTAATACTTTTAACTTCTATTTTTTGTATATACTTTTTAAAAAATGTCTCTCTTTTTTTTTTCAATTTTTTTCTACTGTATATACTTAAATTAATGCGAAGTGTTAAAACTTTACTCACAGTTCATCAGCTTTTAACATTTAAAATATTAAATTCAGCATAGATTTTGGAAAGATTTTTAGAGCTAAGTAAAAAAAAAAAATAATAAAATAAAATAAACATCCTAAGAAGAATACACAGAAAATATGAGATTTAATATATTAATTCCCCAAAAGATACTTTAAATATACGAATACTTCAAACGTCCACAGATTTAACACTACAGAGGAGAATTCTAATTCTAGCCCCTTTAATATTTAGCAGTGGCAAACCCTGGTTACCATTTCGGATTTGTCGATTTCAGGTTTATCTAGTGTGAAAAGAAAATACAATACCTTCGAGTCAATAATAATGAAATCAAATGAAATAAATGCCTTAGCTCATATCTGTTTGTATATTTATTTGAGTTAAAGGAAGTTCATGGATTGAACAATTAATATTTCATGCAATTCAATTCTTTAATATCAGTATAATTTTACTGATTTAATATATTTTCTTTTAAAAAACTGCTTAAAATTTATTAAATTACAAGTTCAGTTTTAATCACAAATTATATGGGGCACAATTGTTAAGCTTTGGTTCAGTCGTTTTATAACCCCTTACACAAATATATTATCATTCTTCAAAGCATTAATAATGATCGGAAATATCACAAATGCCTTAGTTTGTAGATATTGTATGCCATTTAATATTCGTATATCAGTATAATTTTACGTATCGGATAAATTTTATATTAAAAGACTGATTAAAAGTAAGGCTTCATTAAACTGTAATATTGTTTAAATCACGAATTATAAAGAACAGAATTGAGCAACTTTCGTTCAATCGTCTAAGCCATTGGGGTATTCTAACGTATGATGCGTACGTTAGCGTACGAGGCGTACATATGCGCGTGCGATTGATAATACTTTTGTAATGAAGGCAACGTATGTTGCGTACTTGTTGGCAGATGAGGAAATATATTATTACTTCGAATCAATAAGAATGAACGGAAATCTCAGAAAAGCTCTCAGTTGTTAGCTTATTTATTTGAGTTAAGTGATGTTTATTGAATAAACAAGTAATATTTAATGCTATTAAGTATTTAAATATACGTTTAACTTTACGTATCCGATAAATTTTATATTTATAGACCACTTACAGATAAATTTTATTAAATTACTGTTTTGTTTCAATCACGAACTATATAAAACAAAATTAAGCAGCTTCGATTCTGTCGTCTAATAACTTCTTATGGAAATATATTACAACGTCAAATCAATAATAATGAACGGAAATGTCACAACTGGCTTAGTTCATGGCTTCTAGCGTGTTTATTTGAGTTAAGTGAAGTTTATGGAACAAGTCAATATCACTTAATATATTCTGCATATCTTACTCCCCTTAAAGTTCATATATTATGGACACATTACAAATAACGGTATAACCGGATATTGAATTAATGAATAAATTTATGCAATGAGTTAAAACAGGCCACTTGATTCACTGAAAAATTCCCGGATGATAATGTTAAGTGTATGGGGGCGTTATTTTCAAATATCTCGCTCAAATTTTAAAACTTTGACTTTTTTTTTTCTTTTTTTTTTGTATAAGAAAGCTGAAATATAACTATCATTTTGTTAGTTTTTACCTTTTCGATTTTGGTTATATATTTTTAATATTATGATAGTTTTAATATCGAAATCAATTTCAATCGGTTCCGAAATTTAAAGTAATTGTATTTAAAAATTCCGAAATCACAATAAAAAAAAAGTAAACTAAAAGAAAAGGAAATCACTAGTCCGGTTGTAGATCGTCCTCAGCTATCCTACCAAATATATAAATTAAAATTTGAGCGGGATATTTGAAAATAACGCACTTATAGACTTAACATTATTATCCGAGTCCTTTATAACGAATTGACTGGAATCTTAAAGATAAAGTTTATTAAATTACAATTTTGTTTCAATCACGAAGTACATAGGACAAATTTCGTCAGCTTCGGTTCAATCGTTCAATAACTTCTTATGTATACGTATTGTACCGTCCAGCCAATAATAATGAACGGAAATGTCACAAATGGATTAGCTTATGGCTGCTAGCGTGTTTAGTTGAATTAAGTGAAGTTTACGAAACAAGTCAATATTACTTGATATATTCTGCAAATCTTACTCCCTTTAAAGATCATATGACATAGACACCTTGCGAATAATGAATATAACCCGATATCGCATTAATCGATAAGTTTAGTGGAATTTGTAAAAGCAAGCTTTATCACTACTTTAAAAGTTTCAGATGCTTTTTTATATGGACGCCTTATGAATAATGATTATGACATGACATTTATGGGACAACAAGTCATTAATCAATACATTATTTAACATTTCATAACCTGAGATTCTGTGTTTTTGAAAAAAATGACTTGCCGATATAGAAAGTCTTTATTTGTATCTATGAAGGCATTTGTGGATTAAAACAGTATCATGTTATGTTTGTAAGGTCATATGTGAATTATATGTAACATCATTTTGATGCAAATATGACTTCATAGATACAAGTAGAACCTATCAATATCGATAAGTCATTTTTTTTTCAAAAACACAGATAGAACTTTATTATTCTCAGGTGACGATTTATTAATCAATGCCTTATCTAATGCTTCGTGTATGTTTTACTTAATGTGAGGTATGTAAATTTAAAACTAAACAATAAGAAAATGTTGTAAATATAGCCAGATCTTTTACACCATTTTGTTTAACTTGGGTATTGTAATTATATGAAATCGTGTAAATCATGCAAAAAATACAATAGCAGCGCCACTCGTTAGGTGATTTACAGCAAAACACTATTCAGAAAAAAATTATGTCAACGTATAAGTAAAACTGAAGTTTGATGAAAATACGTGCATTACTTTTTGAGCTGTAGCAAAAATCGTGAAAAATCCAATATAGTTGTGCCAGCTTTTTGATATATACACCAAAAAACTAATAAACACCAGTTTATATTAACGTCTAACTTTATCTCAAGTTTTACGAAATTCCGTGCATTGATTCTTGCGCTCAAAAAGTTATTTTCTCATAGATACAGGCATATTCACCGAGCAAGATACAAGTATTCTGTAAAAACCATAAAATCAAGTTCAAGACCTCCTAAACGTTTAAATTCATCGAAAATTAGAAGGCAAAAATGTTCACGAATCAATACTTTCTTCTTGTACAGATTGAAGAAAATAAAATTTATATTATACTACCTCTGACAATAGAGTTCAGTGAATGAATTCAGAACGACCGATCTGGCAACACTGGGTAAACAAAACGCTGCACCAGTATAGAGGTAAGTGTAGACCATCTTCCCCCCACCATTGTTCAGATGAGCGTCGTTTCGGTGTAAGACGTGCTTTACTAAGTGCTTGCTCAGTGTGTTGGTTCCTAACTGAGAACAGGAAAATGAACGAATAAAAGATCAGTTTAAAGTTTGGTTTTAAGCTTTGCAAGACACCGAAAGAAATTCATGAGGGATGGTGCAAATGGAACACTTACCATACTCGCCAGATCTCAATCGTCCAGACTTTTTCCTATTTTCACGATTCAAACTATCTTTGAAAGAGATTTGACCATATTGCTGACATCCAACGAAACGTGACGAACTTCATCCCAAAAAAAGGCTTCTTGCGAATTTCCCAGGACATGTATAGCAGATCTCAACGGTGCATAGTTGTAGGAGATGACTATTTTGAAGGATGGTATGGTAACTTTTGTAAATATTGCATCTGCATTAATGCTTACAGGACTATTCACCGAACTTTATTGTCAGAGGTAGTATTATATTTCCTTTATAAATTTTTTTAAAATTGCATTATAAAGTTACAAAGTTATTTACCTCTACTATTACAACACATTTTCTTGCATTGATAGAAGAAAGTAAAGACACATATTAAATTATCTTTTTTTTTTAATATTTTTTAAATTACATTACCATGTTTCACTAGTACCGTGTAATGCAAGTATTCTGACAAAGTGTTAATTTAGGCGTTATAAAGTTATTTTTTTCTATTATTACAATACTTTACCTAGTGAAGATAGAAGTAAGTAAATAAAAAATATATATTATATTACCTTTCCTTTATAATATATTTTAAATTACATTGCCATATTTTACTGTTATTGAGTAATGCAAACATTCGGACAAAGTCTTACTTTCAGAGTTACAAAGTTACTTTCTTCAATCTTTACAATACTTTTTCTTGCAAACTTAGAAGAAAGTAAAAATATATAATATATTTTATTTTCTTTAGAATGTATTTTAAATTACATTACCATATTTCACTATTATCGAGTGATTAAAATATTCTGAGAGAATCTAATTTATTAATAGCAGAACTCCAAATTTTCATTCGTATAAACGTGCGTGCACCTAGAGATGATTCTTAGGAATAATCTGTAATAATCATGACAAAACACGGAAAGTTAGTTTATTTAGCATATTACAACTGACAAATCCCACTCCACAATCACGGATAGAATTAAATGTAAGAGGCTTCCATGTCAGAATGATTATTTCCATTGTGTCATGTTTCAGCTACCAAAGTCATTGTCATTATACAATTTAACTGGATTGAGACTAATAATTAAGTTTACATGAACATGAAATTTTGGTTATGATTGAGAGCTACATTTACGTGTATGTTTTATTGGGTGTTAGTTAGGAAAATTGAAAACGAAACAATAAAGTAAAAAATAATAATTATAGCCAGTTGTTCTTTTACACCGTTTTGTTTATGTTAGGTGCTGTACTTATGTAAAGTTACCAACTTTTTGGCAATTATGGAACCTCTCTCTCTTAGACTATCATGCATCATATTTTCTCAATCCACGGCTCCCTAATACTATCGTTAATAAAAACAGGCGTAAATTTTCCATGTGGGTGAAAAAAGTCCGGGCCAGGATTCGAACTAGGGATGTATTGGCTGAAGCTCTTCCAACTGAGCCATCCCGGACACGAACATTGGCGGACTATTTCACCCACATAACCTCAACGATCATATAATCTGGTCTGATACTATGGATCAGCTCAACAGAATAAATCGAAGGTCAATATATGGAAACTGCAGAAAACGCTGCTATACTAGATTATACTAGATTAATTTATGACACTATTTTATCGTGTTCGAATCCTGGCCCCGTCATTTTTCACCCACATGGAAAATTTACGTCTGTTATTATTAATTTACCGATTGAAAAATCGTGTCATAAATTAATCTAGTATCGTTAATAATGTCAATTTTTTTCAGCACGCATACCAACTATAGTTACTGTTCAATCACATGTAACAATAAAAAACTGCACAACTGAATCGTTTGAAATTAAAAATATATAATCGTTGCATGAGTTTGTCGAGCATTTCGAATTTTTTTGAAAATCGGACATGTAGTTTAATTACAGGGACGATCAAATATATTCCGTTACAGTACTGTCAATAGGGAAAAATAGCTTCAAGTGCATTTTAATGATTTTACACTCGTTCCTACACAATAAAATTGGGTATACATCTATGAAGTAAAAATTAAAATATATATTCTGTACAATCTGCGGTACATAAAATATTTGTTTTTAATTTACAAGACCATACAAAAATATTCCATTACACAATGGTATAGGGGAAAACATTGTTTGTAACGCGTTTTAATTATATTGAACTATTTCACATTTTATGAAATTGGTATACGGTGCTGAGGTTTACTACAAGTTACTTTCTGTGTACTAGAAAACAGATAATAATTACAGGGACGCACAAACGATTTCAGATACTTTACCCTATCCGAAGTACTGTGTACTATTATAGCAAGATATGAATATAATTAAAATTTCTTTGTAGAACGAACACACCTTATTTGCCCCGCTTGACGTGCAAATTCTAACGTATTCATTCGTATAAACGTGCGTGCAGCTAGAGATGATTCGTAGATATAACCTGTAATAATCATGACAGAGCACGAGAAGTTATTTAATTTGGCATATTACAACAGAGAAATCCAACTCCCCAATCCCGGGTAGATTTAAATGTTAGACACTTCCATGTCAGAATGATTATTTCCATTGCGTCTTGTTTCAGCTACAAAAGTCATCTTTATAACACAGATTAACTGGATTGTGATCAATAACTAAGTTTAAATGAACATAAAACGAAACTTTGGTTATGAATGAGAGTTAATTCAAATTTTACGAGAACCGGATGTACAGTTCAATTACAAGGACAAGTATTCCGTTACATTACGGTCAATGGAAAAAATTTCTTTCAAGTGCTCTTTAACGAGTTACGTTGTTTCGAACATAGTAAAACTGATATTCATCTATTAATTATATACTAAAATATACTTTCTGTGCAATCTGTGGTGCAAAGATAATTTTTTATTAATTTACAAGGTCGCACAAAAGTATATCATTACACAATAGTAAGGGGGAAACATTGTTTGGAACGCGTTTTAGTTATATTTGACTATTTCACATTTTATGAAATTGATAAACATTGCTGAGGTTTACTACAAGTTACTTCATGTATAATAGACAGCAGTTAGTATTTACAGGGACACACGAAAGATTTCGGCCACTATACTGTATCCGATGTACTCCATACTATTACACCAAGATCCGAAAATTTTAAAACTTTTGTTAAAGTACGAACGCATATCATTTGCTACGCTTGACGTGCAAATTCCAACTTGTTCATTCCTTTAAATGTGCGTGCAACTAGAGATGATTCGTAGTTAATCTATTAGAACCATTACAGAGCACGATAAGTTAGTTAGTTTGGCATATTACAACAGACAAATCCAACTCCAGAATTACAGATAGAGTTAAATGTAAGGTACTTCCATGTCAGGATGATTATTTCGATTGCGTCGAGTTTCAGCTACCGAAATCATTGTCATAACACAAGTTAACAGGATTGTGACTAATAATTAAGTTTGTATGAACATAAACGAAATTTTGGTTACACTGTTAAAACTACAGGTGACACATTGCACCTTTTAAGGGTGAAAGGCTTGTCTCACTGGTGACACCCCTAAAAGAACCAGAATGGCTTCCTTAAATAGGGAGAAAAGTGGAAATCCAGAGTGGCCAATAATAAAAAAAATATATAAGGTGACTTTTGTCCCGTGAAGGATACGAACCCATAACGTCTGATTGCAAACTCAACGCTCTAACCGTTCAGTTACGAAGCTCACCTTTGACGTCTCCCTGAAATGTTTAAATGGCCTGAAATTTAAAGGTTGCTTTATATAAAAAGCTCACCAAAAGTTTTTTATCCGAACTTCTAGACAAAATTGGGATAGCGTAGGGAAAAATTGCTGTTATGATCCACCAGTGACGGCGAGTTGAAAGGAAAGGCGATACATCACAGAACATTTGCAATTGACTAAGGGGTGAAAATCTTCCAACAGTATGCATTGCGCGACACCCTAATTAGCGTCAATAACCCAGTGGAAGATCAAACGGCACCCCAAACACATTTTCAAGCCCATGGGTGCAAATGGTAACACCTTTTCATCCCTGGGCGCCAAATGCAACCGGTTTGTCACCTTTATTTTGAACAGTGTGTGATTTAGAGTTATATTTGCGTGTATGTTTTACTTCATGTTAGTTATGAAAATTAAAAATTAAACAATAACTTTTTTTGTGATTATAGCTAAGTGTTCATTTGCATGACTTTGTTTAACTGAGGTGCTGTACTTATGTGAAATCGTGTAAATTTTCCAAAATGTATAATATTAGCGCCAATCGATGGGTGATTTACAGCAAAACTCTAATCAGCAAAAACTTTTGTCAACGTCTAACTAAAATTGATGTTCGATGAAAATCCGTTCATTAGTTTTTGAGATAGAGCTATAGCAAAAATCGTTAAATATCTAGTTTAGAAGTTCCACCTGTTTTGAAATTACACTAAAAATTAATAAATCCAATTTATATTAATGTCCAGCTTAATCTAAAATTGCATGAAATTCCACGTATTAGTTCTCGACATAGATCGCCACCTGTTTTAAAGTATAAACCATACACATAATATGCACCAATTTATACAAAGGTCCAACTTAATGTAAAGTTTTATGACATTCCGTGCAATAGTTTTTGAGATAGAGAGCCCCAAATATATATATATATATATATATATATATATATATATATATATATATATATATATATATATATATATAATACCATTAAAATTAGACAAGATTCACCAATGGATTTTATCAATAAAACAATAAACCAAAACGAGGAATTAGAATTGAATTGAATTATAATAAAACAAAAAAATAGTGTAACGAGTAAATCTGAAAAAATAAATAAATAAAATGAATGCAAATAGAATTTGTAGCTCCAAAAGCAGAATCATCAGGCCCCAAATGCTCTGGAACTACAAATGAAGTGTGCGGTTTCATCCACGTATTAGATAGCAAAATAATACGTAATTGGGGCTACCAGCACACAAAAACCAAATTATTATACAAGGAACAAAGATATTTTACAAAAAGGAGTTGAAAGTAAGTAAAAATAATAGTTATCCATAACAAACAAAAAAGATAAAGCTGAATGGAAATATAATTGAACCGGAGAAAATAATTAATAATCGATATTAACATAAAATTAAATTAATAAAATAATTAAAATTAGAATTAAGAGATAACATTCATATTAACATATAACTTAAAATACCATTTTGTTACTTTAATCAGTAACATTTATTGTGACTTTAATCAGTAACATTTATTGTGACTTTACATGGTAAAAACTCATTATCTTAATATAGGATAATAAAAATTAAAAAATTAAATTAAATTAAATTAAAATTAAAATAAATAAATAAATAAATAAATAAATAAATAAATTAAATAAAATAAAAATAAGTAAAAATTTTAAAAAATATTAATAATAGTAATGATATTATTAATAATAATACCAAAAATTATATCAATAACATTAAAATTAATTTGATTATTAAAATATAGCTATTTAACTATAGATATAACTAGACAAATATCCATATATTGGTGTCAATTAAACAGTTTAAAAATTATGTTAAAATAAATAACCCACTCTCATTTTTTTAAAATAATTAACCTTTGCGTTTTTATCCAGACAACACCACCCTCCTCCGTACTCTAACATCTACCCACCCAACCAACCTATATATATATATATTTTTATTACTTTTTAACATTTTTAATTTTTTATTATTATTTTTATGTTTTATAATTTTTTATACATTTTTTATGCAAAGAATTAATTATAAGATCATGTAATATCTAATTATAAATTAAAGAATATATGAATTTTTTAGGATAACCATTATTTATAGCATCATATACAAGCTTTTTAATATTAGTATTAATTAAATGGGAAGAACATAGACATTTTATTCTATATAAATGGTTAAGTATTACATTACAATATACAGAATTATGAAGACATGATTTAAAATTAGTAAAGGTATTAACTTTAAAATTAAATTCTTTCCTTTTGTCATAAATATCAGTTATAAATTTGTTCTCTTTTAACATAATTTTAATATCTAAGAAATTGATTGTATTATTAAAAAGTAGGTTTTTTGAAAGTTCTAGATTAGAAGGATAATCAACAGGGAATTGAGATATACAGGTGTTATCAGTATCAATTAAAATTACATCATCTATATATCGATATAAATGTATTTTATTATTTAAATAATGACGTTCATACTAATATAAGTCAGATAATACACTAGATGTACTACCACCTTGTGGTATACCAACTTTTTGAATATATATATTGTTATCATGCATGATAAAATTATTATAGATAATGAAATTGGTTAAGGTATGAAAATAATCAGAATCGATATTATGTGATATATCCAACTCGTGTTGATATTTTTTAAAAAGCTCATTTATGATATTATGTAAATCAGATAAATCGATATTATTAAATAAATCCTTAAAATCATAAGTAGTGATATTTTTTATACATTTAAGATTTTTCACAATATGGACCAGTTCATAACTATTTTTTATGCAATGTGTATTATCACTATTTTTTGTAATATTATATATTTGATTAAGTATTACTAATAGAAGTTTATTAGCAGCATTATTGTAAGTATTGCAACCAATTGTAACAGTTCTGAATTTAACAGGATGCTTATGAAATTTGGGTATAAGGACTAGATAAGGATATTTAAAGTTAGTAGGGTTAATGTCTAATAATTTATAGAGTCCTTTAATTTTACGATTATTGGCAAGTAAGTTATCATTAATTTTTTGGAATGTGTTATTATTAGATATACTAGATTTAAGCAGTTGATGATAATAAGATTTACAAATAATTGCATAATTATTTGGAGATTTATCAACATAAGATATTACAAAGTTTTGTTGTAATTTATTGATTTGCTTAAACAGATGCTGTGTATTTACATATTCTAGGTGTGAAATATTATATTTTAAGGACCTGGTTAATTTATCGATAACTAATGTTTTCCATTGATTAAAATATTCAATGGGTTTATTATAATAAATTGCAAGTTTATAAATAAATATATCTATATCATAGGTAAATTGTTTTATGATAGATTTAATGTTTAATTTGGATGGAATTCTGTACTTGGTCCCATAACCCATAATTCTTCTAAGTTGTAAATCATCTACTAGATTAAGATTACCAGTAATAATATGTCCATGATCTTTATTTATATATTTTTGTAGAGAGGGGTCATTGCATATACAGGGTAATGTACTAGCATCAAAAGAAGATTTAGAGAAAGAATTATACTTAAAAATCGTTCTACCGATAGATATGGGATACTTAAAGGTTTTAGATATATGAATATTATTAATAGGAAATTGACAGTTTTTATCATTTAATATGGAATTAATATTGATTTTATTAAATATTGGATTAGAAAAAGTAATTACCATTTGAGTATTAGTTTGTAAATTTTTAGGTTTTTTTAGTAAATTTATATTGTAAAGGTTGACACGAGTCATAATGAGATCATAAAAAACATCTGAAAAATGTTTAGAGTAAGTTTTACTGAGAAAAAAACTTAAATATTGTACTATATGTTTCTTTTTTATTCCAAAAATATATTTACGTATTAGAAACCAATTGTAATTTTTTAAATAATTACGATGCAGATTATTAATTTGTTGAATTATAATGTTTTTAGGAGTAATACTAGAAGATGAACCTTTTCCTCTTTTGTTACGTGTTGTTTTAGGATTTATAAGATGATTTAAACTATGATAAATGGGAGAATAATCTGTAGTATCATTTATAGATGAAAAAACTTTAACAGATCTTTTAAAAACCTCACTATTAAGACCATAAGGATAAATTGTATTATAATATTTCATATATGAAGACTCTAAATATAGACGCTCAGATTTATTTTTCTGAATTTGTATTATTTCAATAGTGGTATTTTTAAATTTATGTTTATGAAAATGCTGTATTTCAGCTGTAGACGGTATATTTTTTGCTAAATTTTTATCAGAATCTGACCGATGTTGATTCATGCGTATATGAAGAGGACCAGAAGTTTCACCAATATATTTCAAATTGCAAATGTTACCTTTTATACTATAAATTACATTAAAAGCCTTACAAAAAATAGAAATATGAGGATTTGATACGATTTGTGACTGAGAAGCAGATGGACAAGTTTTAAATCGAATATCAGAACATTTCTGAAAATATAATTGAGGAGGAGGAGCATGTATATGGTAACTGGATGACGATCCAGAAGTAACCCTATTATTGCTCCTGTACCGGGCACTACACTGCAAAGAAGTATTATGTATCTTGCCAGGATCGAGATTTTTACTAAGTACTGCCATAATATAAGAGATATTACAAATATAATAAAAATAGAAAAATAGAAAAATTACAATTAAATAATCGAGTATCTTGACTAATATAATTTACTAAAGAAAAGGATCTAGAATAATACAACTATAAAATGAAAATAGATACAATATGTACAAAGCTTTAAAGCAGTACTCAAACCTCCAAAAAAGAAACAATACACGACCATAATACTACCATCCCATACCACATATAATAAGAATCATAGTACTCACGTACAATAAAGGCAAAATCACAAAATCGACTCATTCAAAAGTGAAATAATCTCCGTACATAATAAACCACCAACTTATCCAATTAACATTTTAGCACAATCCTCACATTGTTACTACATTTCACATAGGCTTAAATAATCATAATTTCAATGTATTTATTTGATATCAAAAATTAATAAATAATGATAATTTCAATGTATTACTTTAATATTAAAAAATAATAAATAATGAATATTGATGTTGACATTTAATATACCATGTATCAAGACAATGAATTAAACATAATAGCAAAATTAACAGTTATAATATTATAAATATACCATATATAATATTCATGATGAAACGATTTGCAACTCTTAATGGAAATCCTATGAAGTGGTAACGGAAAACTACATTGTAGAAATCTCACAGACAATACACAAAGGTTATGCGGATAGCAGCAATTACCTATGTGCACCATATTTATAAAATTGCTATTAGCAATGGATGTTATATATAAATTATATATAAGATACCACAATAGAAAAAAATTCATTATGACTATTCAAAATGAAAAGATATCAATTAAATATCAAATTGTATACATTCATAATTACACGCGCGGAGCAGCATAATAATTTGAATGCTAATATAATACCATTAAAATTAGACAAGATTCACCAATGGATTTTATCAATAAAACAATAAACCAAAACGAGGAATTAGAATTGAATTGAATTATAATAAAATAAAAAAATAGTGTAACGAGTAAATCTGAAAAAATAAATAAATAAAATGAATGCAAATAGAATTATATATATATATATATATATTTATATAAAGACAGACATACTCACAGACAGACAGACAGACTCGCAGACAGACATTTTCTAAAAATCATAAAATGGTTTTCAGGACCTTATATAGCATATAAATCCTTCGAAAACCAGAAGTCAAAATTTTTTTGAAAAAAAAAAATGTTTTCTTCTTGTAAAAATAAAAGAAAGTAACAACATATCTGTGTCTTCCAGTAATAACCAGGTAAGGCACATTTTTAATATTTTGAGTAATTAACGTTTAAAGTTTTCAAGAATGTCTTTTTATCATAACTTTTATAAAATAGATTAGCACTTAATAATTTTCACTACATTCAATTAGGATATAAGAACCTCTTTTTTTGCCAAAATAGTTATATAAAAATGATTTTTTTAATTGAAAACCAATTAAAATGTAACTTTTATATAGTTATTACCGTTTTACATTTATTTTTAATAAATGTAAATAAAATTAAATATTTATTTACATTTTAAACATTAATTTCACAACAATTAAATACATTTGTCAATTTTTTACTTTTTTATGTTATTATATTTTTATGTTATTTTTGTAGTTATAGACGATTTTAAGAAATAAATAAAAATCTTATCTGTTTATTACCGTTACTTTATCCACTTACCCGATTATTACTGTTTTTTCAATTTTTAAATGAAATTTATAGTCGTCCTATTACGGGCAGTATTCGATTTTCATTTTTCAGTACTATGGCAGATGAAAGTACTCTCTTAAAGCCACATTTTCCCAAATTATCTAAATTTTTTCAAAAATGTGCCTTACCTGGTTATTACCGGGAGCCAAAGATATGTCATATAAACTTTTCTTTATAATAACGTTTAAATTACGTCACCTTATTTCACTATTACCGACTGATTCAAATATTCTGACAAAGTCTAATTTATTAATAGCAGAACTCAAATTTTTCACTGCTATAAATGTTCGTGCAGCTAGAGATGATTGATAAATATAACCTGTAATAATCATGACAGAACATGACAAGTTAGTTAATTTTGGCATATTACAACAGTCAAATCCAACTCCACAATTACGGATAGAGTTAAATGTAAGGCATTTCTATGTCTGAATAATTATTTCCATTGTGTCGTGTTTCAGCTACGAAATCATTGTCATCATACAAGTTAACTATATCGTGACTAAAATGAAGTTTGTATGAACATAAAATGAAATTTGTGTTATGATTGAGAGTTATATTTGCGTGTATGATTTACTTGATGGTAGTTATAAAAATTTAAAACTAAACGATAAAATATATGTTGTAATTATAGCTAGGTATTCTTTTGCATCAAATTCTTTAACTTAGGTGCTGTACTAATATAAACAAGTTGGAAATTGTACGTGAAGCGTAGCAAATGAGGTGCGTTAATACGATAACGATGTTTTAAAAATATTCAGGTCTTGCTGTTATAGTACATTGTACTTCGGATACAATATAGTGGTCGAAATCTTTTTTTATGTTCCTGTAAATATACAGGAAAAAACTTGCAGTAAACCTCAGCCACCTATGTCATATTCATAAAGTGTGAAATAGTTTAATATTATTAAAACACGCCCCAAACAATGTTTCCCCGTACAACGTTATGCAGTGGAATAGTTTTGTGTAGCCCTGTAATTTAATAATAAATATTCTTTGCATCACAGATTGTACAGAATTCATATTTTAATATATATATACTTCATACCGTCATATATTCTATTATGTTCGAATGAGTGTAACACCATTAAAATGCATTTGAAACATTTTTCCCCCATTGACCTCAATGTAACGGAATACTTTTGATTGTCCCTGTCATTTATGTATGCATCCGATTTTCATTAAATATGAAATGAATCGACAAAATGATGTAATAATTATTTTTTTTTAAATTTCAAACGATTAAAATGCATTTGAACAATTTTTCCTATTGACCGTAATGTAACGGAATAATTTTGATTGTCCCTGTAATTGATCTATTCATCCGATTTTCATAAAATTTGAAATGACTCGACAAAGTTATAT
The DNA here is from genome assembly GCA_964019185.1 of Maratus speculifer. Lineage (NCBI taxonomy): Eukaryota > Metazoa > Arthropoda > Arachnida > Araneae > Salticidae > Maratus > Maratus speculifer. The sequence continues at coordinate 248,117,093 of OZ025302.1, read as the reverse complement.
AGTAATTCTATATATTAAATTTCAAACGATTCGGTTATGTAGTTTTTGCGTTGTTATATGTGGACAGACAGACGGACCGATAGACAGACGGACAGACGGACGGACGGACTGAACGACAACTATAGGTGCTACGTATTTACATAATTATAAATGCACCTAAAAAAGTGTAAATTAAAAAAAAAAAACATCAGTGCTATTCTTCGGGTGATTTACAACAAAACTCTAATGAGCAAATATGTATGTCAACGTATAACTAAAACTAAAGTTTGATGAAAATCCGGGCATTAGTTTTTGAGATAAATCTATAGCAAAAATCGTGAAATATCTAGTATAGCAGTGCTACCTGTTTTGAGATATACAACGCAAATTAATAAGGTCTAACTTAATCTAAAATTTTTTTGAAATTCCATGCATTAGTTCTTCAGATAGAGCGCCGCAAATTTTCTTTTTCACATAAAGACAGACATACAGATTGAGAGGCATACTCGTAGACATAAATTTTGTAAAAATCATAAATTGGTGTTCAGGACTTTCTAATTATATAAATCCTTCGAAAACCAAAAGTAGAAAATTTTCACGAATCTAATGCTTTCTTCTTCTAAAAATAGAAGAAAGTAAAAATATAAAAAAAAAATGTTTGAAAGTAAACTAAACTTATTTAAATTAAATTTATCTAAGGAAGATCAACAAGAATTTTTTTTTAAAAAGTATATTTGACAGAAAAAGTATTTTTTTTAAATTTCATTCCATCGCCAAACATTGAAATATCGCCAAATATCGAAATTTTCATTATTTTTTTTACGGACGCTGTATGGAAGTTCCTTCGAAAATATTTTTGTAGGTGTACATATCCTCATGTGAGGAACATTCTGTAACTTTTTTCAGATTTTTTTTGAGTACTTCTATATGGAAACTATCCTTATAAGTTTGCATGAACATGAAACGAAATTTCGGTTATGATAGAAAGTTACATTTATACGTATGTTTTAGTTGAAGTAAGTTATGAAAAAGTAAAACTAATCAATAAATTAAAGGTTGTAATTATAACCAAACGTTCTTTTACACCGTTTTATTTAACTTAGGTGCTGTATTTATAAAACGTTATCAACTTTTTGGCAATTTTGGAACTCTTCCCTTTCTTACTCTATCATACGTATATTTCCTCGAACTGTTAAGATGCGTTTAAATAGACTTTGAAATATTTACAAAGAGCATCCTTTTGATAAATAAATGCATTTAGAAATAAACTTGTCTATTCTGACAAAGTTTAATTCATTGTTAATGCTGCTCCATTTTTTATTCCTATAAACGTGCGTGCAACTTTAGAATATTGATTGCTAACCTGTAATAATCATGACAAAACATTTCAAATAAGTTACTTTCGCATGTTACAAGAGACATCTACAGCCCCACACAGAATGAACTTTAGACTAGCATGTCAAAATAGTTATTTCCATTAAATATAATAGATGTAAATTTTCCATTTTTTGGCTGAAAAAAGTCCGGGCCAGGATTCGAACCAGGGATGTATTGGCTGAAGCCGCCAATGCTTTTTCAACTGAGCCATCCCGGACACGAACACTGGAGGACTATTTCACCCAATTAACCTTAACGATCACTTAATCAGGTCTGATAATCTGGATCAGCTCAACAGAATAAATCGAAGGTGATTGGATCGCAGGATTAAGTGATCGTTGAGGTTAATTGGATGAAATAGTCCTCCAGTGTTCGTGTCCGGGGTGGCTCAGTTGGAAGAGCATTGGCGGCTTCAGCCAATACATCCCTGGCCCGGAACATCGAATCCTGGCCCGGACTTTTTCACCAAAAAAAATGCAAAATTTACATCTGTTATAATTAATATACCGATTGAATAATCGCGTTTAAAATTAATCTAATTCCATTAAATAGTGTGTCAACTAAGATACCATTGTTATAATACAAATTAAGGGAGTTATGAGCAATAGTTAAGTTTAAAAGAGAAATTAAAACGGGATTTTAGTAAAACATTTATAATTCAAAGTTTTATTTGTATGTCTTTATCTGTCTTACTTATAAAAATCGAAAATTAAACAATAAAATAAAAATTTTAAATATGGCGACGTGTTTTTTTTTTGTCTTATGTATATATATATATGTATATATATATATATATATATATATATATATACATAAATACTGGTGTGCAAAATTTAAGGACGAGTCCCAAAATGCCAATTTTCAAGGGATTTTCAAGCGATAATTTTCATGCGAATATTGGAAATAATATAATTCGAATAAAGGAAGTGATATAATTCGAATAATTAGTATTCCTGCATAACTGCTAGTCCATATAGCATCTTATTTAGGTCACACATGGTCACAAGAGTCACAGTCACTACGGCGAAAAAAAAATAGGAAATTCCATATGTCTCTTTCATGAGTCTCAAATGACTACTATATGTGACTTCGTTGACAGGTCATTGTGTCTGCTGATTTGTGACGAGTCTTCAGGTGACTTTACAATGCTGTTTTATTGAGACTCTCGTTTGACCTCTCATCTGGAGGCTCAATTCCAAAATCATTGTGAACATAGCATTGTGATAAATTACCAAATAATGTCCCATTAAAGTCACATGGTGACTTTTCACAGTGGTTACCTCACAGTAGAGTCTTTGTCACCATTTGACCAAGTCTTGTGACAGAAAGTCACCATGTGACTTTAATGTGACATTATTTGATAATTTATTTTAATGCAACATTCACGATGACTTTGAAATTGAGTCTCCAAATGACAGTTACATGAGAGTCTCAATAAAACGACATTGTAAAGTCACCTGGTGACTCGCCACAAAGCAACAGTCACAATGACCTGTCAGTGGAGTCACATATACTAGTCATTTGAGACTCATAAAAGAGACGTTTGGAATTTCCTATTCTTTGTTTCACCGTAGTGACTGTGACTCTTGTGACCATTTGTGACTTGAATGAGATGCTATATGAACTAGCTGTTATGCAGGGATAGTAATTATTCGAATTATATTACTCTCTTTTGAATATTCGCGTGAAAATTATCTCTTGAAAATCCCTTGAAAATTGGCATTTCGGGACTCGTCCTTAAATTTTGCACATAATATGCTTATATATATATATATACACTATATTGCCATTGATTATGGGACACTTGCGATTTTAGACATTTTACTAAATATCTAGAAAAATACATGAGGAATCATCTCGAAACTCTTAGTGTATAAATATAATAGTATAAGTCATACATCTCCGTGAAGATTTTTTTCCCGAAACTCTAAAGGGGACCGTCAACAAATTAAAAAAGAATGAATATCTTTTGAATAACCCTGTCAAAACTAATGTAGCAAAAGCGCTCAAACTCTAGATTGTGATTGAATGCCTTATTGTAATAAGCCTTGTTCATTTTTATGCAAATAGCATGCATACTCGCAGAGTAATTAAGGTTTTTATAAAAATGATCCCAAATTTTTCCAAGTTTTTTCCTTATAATTTTCAGAGTTCTTAATATAAAATATTATTTTTTTCAGAAAATATGACAAACAACATTGCGCACAGTACCCTGTAATCAGAATTAAAAAATAATGAAAATTGTATAAAAAATGAGTTGGTTTACTAAATAATTTTTTACTGCGCATGCGTCAACGATATCAAAATTTCATTTGCATATTATGTTAGCTAAATGTATAGAGCAACTTTTGTGAAAGTCACAAAATCATAACTTGAAAATTCTGACAATAATCGTCAATTGAATAAGTTGAAAATCCGTTATTCTCAAAATGATGTAAAAACAAGAGGGGTTGTATCCATATATTCATTGATTAGTGTCAATATAGAATACACAATATGGGATGTACTACTGTATTTGGATAAAATCCCTCATTTTTTTGCTTCATTTTGGAAACAACGGATTTTGTCCTTTTTCTATAGACGATTACTTTCAGAATTTTCAAGCTATGATTTTGAGACTTTCACAAAAGTTGCGCTATACATTTAGCTAACATAATATGCAAATGAAATTTTGATATCTTTGACGCATGCGTAGTAAAAAATTATATAGTAAACCTACTCATTTTTCATACAATTTTTATTATTTTTTAATTCTGATTACAGGGTACTGTATGCAATGTTGTTTGTCATATTTTCTGAAAAAAATATTATTTTATATTGAGAACTCTGAAAATTATAAGGAAAAAACTTGGAAAAATTTGGGACCATTTTTATAAAAACCTTAATTACTCTGCGAGTGTGCATGCTATTTGCATAAAAATGAACACAGTGTATTACAATAAGGCATTCAATCATAATCTAGAGTTTGAGCGCTTTTGCTAAATTAGTTTTGACAGGGTTATTCAAAAGATATTCATTCTTTTATAATTTATTGACGGTCCCCTATGGCGTTTCGGTAAAAAATCTTCACGGAGATGTATGACGTATACTATTATATTTATACACTAAGAGTTTCGAGATGATTCCTCATGTATTTTTCTAGATATTTAGTAAAATGTCTAAAATCGCAAGTGTCCCATAATCAATGGCAATATAGTGTATATATATATATATATATATATATATATATATATATATATATATATATATATATATATATATATATATATATATATATATATATATATAAGCATATTAATTTATCCATAAAATTCGTTTGAAAAATTATGAAATATATTTCAATACTGAAACTATCTGGACGAATTTTATGGATAAATTAATAGGCTTTTAACTTGAACTTGGAAATATCATTATCATCGTTTTTAAAAGATTTTAAAAGACTCCATGCAATATATTTATTTTTTAAAGGAAATATGAATTGGATTTATTGTGTGTAATAAATTATACAGAATACTACATTAATAACTGATGAAGTATAAATAAACTTGTTGAAATATACAGAGAGTATTATATGTCAATAGACTATTTTTTTGAAAAAGAATTTTGGAATTTTTTTAGATAGATGAACGTAGAAAACTACCCCATTTTAAACTTACTATAATACCTGATATAATTGGTATATGTACAGATGTATAAAATGTGAAATGTATATAAAGAACATATTTTTGATATATAATTGCATTTGGAAATAAATTCGTCTATTTTCTCAAAGTTTAATTTATTATTAATGCGGTTACAATTTTCTTATTCCTATAAACGTGCATGCAGCTTTAGTGGATTGATTGCCAATCTGTGACAATCATGACAGAACATTTCAAGTTACTTAATTTCGCATGTTACTAGAGACATCTACAGCCCCACCCTCACAGTTAGAGTTAACTGTAAGAATTGCATGTCAGCATGGTTATTTCCATTAAATAGTGTGTCGACTAAGATATCATTGTTATTATACAAATTAAGGGAGTTATGAGCCGTGATTAAGTTTAAAAGAAAAATGAAACGGGATTTTGGTAAAACGTTATAATTGAAAGTTTCATTCATGTGTCTGTTTTAATTTTCTTTCTTATAAAAATTTAACATTTCAGTTTCAATATGCGCTTTTAAATTTGAAAAAATTTTTGCCTGTTACTCGTTGTGTATTAGTTCTATACTTCAGAGTTTCACAAAAGAATTCATATACAATTCTCCTTATCAGTTGAAACTGCTTAAGGGGAATTTTTAATTGTGATATTTATTACTTACCCATCATACGCAGTATAGGGAAAGTATTGCAATCGTTTTGAAAATCGAAAATTTTTTTGAGGATTTAGCTACTGGAGATTCCGAAAAACATATTTTTAGAAAAAAGAATTTGCCGTCCGTCCGTCTGTGTGTGTCTGTCTGTCTGTCTGTAACCGCTCTATATCCCGAACAAATCGAGATAGAGACTTGAAACTTTGTATGTGCTTAGCATGTAAAGATGGGACGAAGCCTATTTAATATCAATAACCTCGATTGTCCGGAACTATTTTTTTCGGACTCTCGAAAAATTCGTTCTGATGAAAGGTATACAAAAATTTCCGAAATGTTTTGTTTTAAGGAATGGACGTAAACAACAATAAAATGACACAAATTTTACATAAAAGACGAAGTTGATCGGATTATTAGTGGCCGAGATATGTGTAACTTTGTTTTCCACATTCTTCGATTTCTCATGACCCTGTATTTCATTCAAATTTCAATTTAAAGTTATATTTTTATTGGAAATGAAACGCTTAATCCAACTCAGTAAATTATTAGTTAATATGATTATTATTTTTGGAGTTATAAGGATGTTTCTTTTACGCAATCCGAATCTACTTGAGTATTTTCGCGTTTTATATAATTTGTCGAAATCGACTCATCAGCAATTCATTGATAGAGCATTACTATGTATATTGAAACTATTTAAATATGCGATTAAATTTTATTTTGGAATTGCGATGCATTTTATAAATAGTTTACATGCGTTTTATTTTCATATTTTATATTATGCATAACCATGATGGGTAAGTATTATGGTGGTCCCTCAACGACTAATTTTCCTAGTGCTCTAAATTTTTTAATGCTTGTAGTTTATGGATACATGTCTATATATAATATGCAGGGCTGCTCAAAGAATTTTGATCATTTTTCGATTGTAGATGGAAAATGCTGAAATTGTTATTCCAAATGTGTTATGCGTTTCTAAATGGTTCAATTATACATCTTATTTTATCTTATTAAACGTTGTAGTTTTGTTACATTATTCTGAATGTATTGGAAAGGGTTTTATAGTTCAAGCTTGACGCTTGATGTTTTCTTTCTTGTTTTAAATTTAATGGGGATCAGGTATTTGATCGATACGGAAAAACATGTAAACAGAGCTCTCGCTTCGAGTCCATATAAAAACAGAAGTATTCAGTGTAATTAATTTAAACTTTCTGATATTTTAAAGGTATGTTTGTAGTCTTATAAAATGATAAAATGAAGTACTTCAATGTAATATAATAATAAATATAGAAAAATTTATGTAACACAATTTTCGAAAAAAAATATGTGTTATATCACCAACACCAAGATATCTTAACGTTGAATTGACATAAGAACCTAATTTTTGCTTTAAAATGATCCGGAAACTTTACTCTATAGAATGAATTAAGGATATAACTATCACTCAAAAACAACATTGTTAAAGAAACTCTCAAATTTGAAAATTCAAAAAACCCCTAAAAAATACAACTTTTTTTTCATTAAAAATACTCAAAATATTAAACTATGTAAAATATATTAATTCATTCTATAAATAATGATGTTATATGCATGCAAAAAAAAAAAAAAAAAAAAAAAAAAAAAAAAAAAAAAAAAAAAAAAAGCCATTCCATCAAATAGTTTTTTTTTAAAATCTTGGTGTTAGTCGATAAAAATAAAGTTTTGAGAAAACGCGACTTAAAGTTGAAATTATATGGATGCTGCTATGAAAGTTTTGATACATAAATGCTTATAACTCCGTTAAAAATGCAAATATTTTTTTACGGTTTTTTGAATTGAGTTAAGAATTAATTGAATAATCAAACTAGATCATAAAAAAATCGATTTTTCGAAAAGTTTTTAACCCCTGAGCCCCTTTAAGAACGATAATAAAATTGTCATCAATTTCATTCAGAGTTTATTTTTCTGAACGCAACAAAAGAATGTTATCAATCTATTTTGTAATTTTTTCATATCGATTTGAAAAGAATTTCCAAGCTATTTTAAAAATAAACATATAAAAATTACAAATGAAGTTCTTTGAATTCCTTATCGGTAAACATTAAAACCAAAAAACACCATTTTTCACAGAAGAAAAATAATTAGAACTACTTAATTTCACGCTTTTATGATGTTGAACAGCAAAAACCTAATAAATCTTTGAGAAAAACAAACAACCTGCTTCCAAAGAATGTACAAAATCACAAAAGAATCTTAAATCTTAAAAACTGCAATTTCAAAAACAAATTTCCCAGTACAATGTGTTTTGTGTTCGAAAACAAGCGAAGAAAAAAAAAACAACTTCTTTCATTTTTCTAATAAAAGCAGTTGAAAATTAGTTTTGCACCAGTAAAAAATAAGAGAAAAAGTGAACTAAGAAATTCTCCCTAAAGCGAATAACTATTTTAGCTCCATTTTGAAAAGGTTACCGCGAACAAATATATAAAAAAAAATATTACTTCATTTAATTTGTGCCAAATATGCTATCAAAAAACACATAAAAAATAATTCCCTAAAGAATTTAAGCGACAAAGAGTGAGTGACAAAAAAAGCTAAGAGAGCTTTTCCGCGGTCATTTTCTTAATGCTCTCAATTTGGGGTTATAAAAAACGAGAAGGGGAACAATTTCATTGGCTAATTCTATTTCCTATCCGAGCATATTAAAAAAAACGTCAAGGTGATAATGTATTTTCAGGGGTGTTGCTAGGAAAACGCTGATGAGGCGTGAGCTAAAAAAGGAAAAATAAACCTGGTGGAAAAGCATATGTTTTTCAAAAGGAAGCGATCAAAGGGAACATGGGTTGGCTGAACCAAGATTACCTTTCATGGAAAAATCTTTTTTTTTTTTTTTAGTATTATTAGAAATTTTTACAATGTAATATGCATTATTTAAAAATTGAAGTTTTAGTAAAAAGCATTAAATAAGTTAGAAAATTTACAATCTCCTATCAATAATGCAAAAATATTCACATTTTATACGAATTTTAATTAATATTTAATTTAAATTATCAGAGAGTGTGATAAGTTTTATCTCTGTAATGTATTTTTCGAATGGAAAATCAATATAATTTCGAAAATGCGTAAATAATATGATTATAGAATAATGCTGAAATTATGCACAATGCGACATCAATAGAGTAGAAAAATTGTGTTTTTACTGTTAGCATTTCGTCAGAACTTTTATATTGAAAATTTTTATGTTGCTATTTTATCATATATGAATATTATAATTTATATTCCACAATCATCTTCCTAAAGCTCTGAAATTGAGGTTATATAAAAAAGAGCAGAACAGTTTCATTACCTACATGTAATTTCTGACTGGCGATATTTAAACAAGGGGGTAAGTGTGATCGCAGATCGCGCCGAGGGTTTCGTTTAATATCTCCTTCAAAACATTTTATCATTAAATTAACAAACGAAAAGTGTTTTTCCGGTGCCATTTCGGATTTATTTACCAATCGCCCCAACCAGAACCGAATACTGAATTTTCCCCCTAAATGCTGCTTTGATCGCATAGATTTGTTGATTTCTCCATCAGTATCTATAGATTTAGTGAAAGTACGCAAGTAAATAAAATTATGTATAAAAGTAAAATGTTACAAAGCTTAGCATAATTTTGAGGGAGACCAAACCGGTCACCAGAGGCGGCTAGTAATTTAAATGAATAGGAATTTAATAAATACAAAAAATATTTCACTTTGCATGTCAAAATCGAGGATAAATATGATATAATATGATGAAATAAAAACTTTTCTCACCTGATTTATTTAAGCCATTAATTTATGTTACATACATAATAATTTTATTTAAACTTCCTTGCAATAATTAGAAGAAATGAAATTTAAATTTTGAAATGTATGCTACTGCAAATTTTTAAACTTATAACTATCGCATATTTTTAATTTTTAATTGAAGGTGTCCTGGGCATATAAACTTGCTAGTCGGGCCCTGATGAGACATGAGCTAAAAAGCAAAATAAACCTGGTGGAAAGACATACCTTTTCAAAAGGGAACAGGGAATGGTTGAACCAAGTTTAATTTTTATGGAAAAATCTTTTATTTATTATTAGAAATTTTTACAATGTAATATGTATTATTTTAAAATTGCAATTTTAGTAATAACATTAAATAAGTTAAAAAATTTCTTACAATCTCATATTGGGAATGTATAAATATTCACATTTTATATGAATTTTAATTTATATTTAATTTGAATGCATCAGAAAGTGTGTTAAGTTTTATCTCCGTAATGTATTTTTAAAATGGAAAATCAATACAACTTGGCATAAAGACATATATATTTTTTTTGAAAAAAGAAGCTATAAAATAAACATAAGTTGGCTGGGCACATATGTCATATATGCACCACATTTGCACGTGCTTTTCCCCCCTCCAATTTGGCATTGCACATCTGTGCCAAGGAGAATATCCGTTTACTAAATTTATAACAACTAAGAATGTATTTGTTAAAAATACAAATTTATAACAATTGTTAGCAAAATAAAATGAGAAAAGTTAAAGATTTCAATAAAATGTGCTGATTAAATCATACAACTACGTGTATTCAACATAGCTATAAGTAATACTATTTACGATGTATTGTAAAAATCATGTTTACTGTTTTGTTACTTATTCAGTTTATTATTTATAATTGTTTAATCGTTTCCTTTTTTGTTAAATTCATGCTTATTTACTGTTATTTTTTATTTTAATTCTTTAAATTATTTTTATTATATACAATATCAATAATTATTTATATCAAACTATCATTTATTTACTTTTATTATTTCCTTTCTTAAAATACTAGGATCTCTTTCATTTTTTCATGTTATTTTATTTTTACATTGCAATAAAAAATCGTGTCTTGTTATCGCTTGTAATTTTTAACTTATATTCAAAAACAAAATTTTCGCCAAATTGGCGGGGGAAAAAAGCACGTGCAAATGTGATGCGTATATGACATCTGTGCCGTTGGCTGAACCAATGCTATCTTTTGTAGATTTTTTTTATTTATTTATTATTAGAATTTTCTACAATATAATATGAGGTATTTAAAACTGAAGTGGATGAAGCCATATTTCAAATTTCGAGATACGTCGATTTAAGGGCACACACTACTTTTGAAACTCCGGAACATAAAGGGTTAAACACAATGTTTTTACATTGGTCTAATGGCGATGTTTAGAATACTGGAAGAAATTCTCTTATTAAGCGGCATCGCGTATTATCTATAAGCGTATTAATCTGGTCCGACTATAAAATGAATGAATTTCATATTTGTACCGTAGAAAAGAAAACGGCAGAATATCTTCAAATTTACTTTTTTTTCAGCTGCCAATAATTACAGAGCATTAATATGCTTCCTTATGAACGCTGTGTACATTTTCTTAAAACATCTGTACCCGTAAAGCATGGTGACGTCACTGCAACGTCGTTGTGAAGTCACATTGTGACTTTGTGACCATCGATTGTCTATGTGACGTCACGTGACGTCGATGTGAAGTCACAGTGACTAAAATGTGAAGTCGTTATGGCCGTTTTAGAGCTCTTTTGTGACGTGTCACAAAGTGGTCACAATGTGACAAATTTGTGAAAAATGTGTCATTTGTGACTAATTTAACATTAACATTGTGACGAAACTGTGACAAAAGCGACGATATTTAAATTGCCAGAAACATGTTTTTTAAAGTAAATAACATGTTTTGAAGGGTATTTATAAATTTCTAAAGATTTTTAAGAAAGTCGCATCTCAGTCACAATGTGACATCACTGAGTGGTGGCATTTTGGTCGCAGATGTGATGTGACCAAAGTGACTCACAGTGACGTCACTGTGACCATGCATGCTATTAGGATACATACATTACGCTAAAGTATGTGGCACAAAAATAACGATTATTTGCTAATTGTTTAATGGCAACATCCAAATGAAACACATCTTATGGGTTACTATGCAAAAGTCGTTTGGTAAGATTTCTGCTGTGGTAAATTAGATTTATTTATGTTTTATTCCTTCGCTGCAATTATGAAGCTTCTAAATATCATTTTTTTTTTTTTTTAGCTAAAAAAGTAAATAAAAGTGATGATTTTTAAACTTTTCAGTTTCATATTAAAGTTATGTATTATAAATGAAATGAGTGATTTATCGTCTGCGCCGGGCTAGCACAAAAATACCGAGTTCTTGATTTATCAGCACAGATGTCGTATATGCTCCTCATTGGCGCGTTACTTTTTCTTACGCCAATTTGGTGAAAATTCTGTATATAAATACCAGTTACATATAAATTTAAAAAATAATTTCTAATTTTTTTTAAAAAGGAAATAATAATTTAAAAAAAATGTTTAGTTAATAATTATAAAATAAAACAAATTATATCAGTTTAAAAAAGAAAATAAAAGCAAAAAAAAAAAAAAACAGTTTCTTAATAAATAAATAACAATAGACGGGTTACCATGTGCGGCACACAGAATTGCCACTTTTCTGCAATCGCGCCAATGTGGTGCGCATATGGCATCTGTGCATATTTCTCTTGCAGAATCTTCTAATTTGGCTAAATATGAACAATTAAAATAAATTATGAATAAAAGCAATATTATTTAATGCTTTTTACATATATTCAAGGGAGACTAAACTGGTCGCCAAGAGCGGCTAGTATTATTAAATTTCTCAGAACATTATTATTTTTTAAGAAAATGCAATGTATATCAATTATTTTCAAACTTGCAGCAGACCATAAATACAAAGAAAAAAATAGTTTCAATCTACGTCATTTTTTAGCACTTTCCAACAAAGTTGAAAAGTGCTTATGCATTCGGTTTGTCTGTCCGTCTGTCCGTCTGTCCGTCTGTCCGTCTGGCCGGATGGCCGTCTGTCTGTCTGTCCGTCTGTCCGTCTGTCCGTCTGTCCGCGCTCTAACTCCCGTAAATATACTCGGATTGCTATGAAATTTTTATACGTTATTGAGGTTTACCCTAGCACAAACCCTATTGAAAATGAAGCATCTACCATGATTAGTTTATCTACAGAGAGAATCAAAAGTTTCCCATTACACTACGGCCAATGGGGAAAAATCGTTAATATACTCGGATTGCCATGAAATTTTAGGACGTTATTGACGTTTACCCTAGCACGAACCCTATTGAAAATGAAGTTTCTCTTATGATTAGTTTATCTACAGGGCGAATCAAAAGTTTCCCATTACATTACGGCCTATGGGGAAAAATCGTTAATATACTCGGATTGCCATGAAATTTTAGGACGTTATTGACGTTTACCCTAGCACGAACCCTACTGGAAATGAAGTATCTACCATGATTAGTTTATCTACAGAGAGAATCAAAAGTTTCCCATTACATTACGGCCTATGGGGAAAAATCGTTAATATACTCGGATTGCCATGAAAGTTTAGGATGTTATTGACGTTTACCCTAGCACGAACCCTATTGAAAATGAAGTTTCTATTATGATTAGTTTATCTACAGGGCGAATCAAAAGTTTTCCATTACATTACGGCCCATGTGGAAAAATCGTTAATATACTCGGATTTCCATGAAATTTTAGAACGCTATTGATGTTTACCCTAGCACAAGTCCTTTCGAAAATGAAGTTTCTACCATGATTAGTTTATCTACAGGGCGAATCAAAAGTTTCCTGTTACATTACGGCCTACGGGGAAAAATCGTTTCAAAGGAATTTTAAAGATGTTATACCCTGTCAAACATATTAAAATATGCATTCTATAAAATATAAGGTGAAAATGTAGCTATTATTCATTTACAGGGCCACACAAAAGAATTCCATTAGATAATGGTAAAAGAAGGATTTGTGTGTGACATATTTTAAATATATTAAGCTTTTTCATGCATAATAAAATTGATATATGTCACTGAAGCTTAATATAAATTATACGCTACTGTCTTGCATAGTATGAAGTACATAGCATTTACAGGGCTACACAAAATATTTCAAATAGTATATTCTTTCCGAAGTACCGTATATGTGTCCAATGATGGCTGATGGAGGGATGAAATGCATTTTAATTATGATATTCGCGTTTATATTTCGCTAAATATATGCACATTATATGGTGTGTATAAATGTTATAGTTGATATACAGGGCTACCTAAAAGAGCTCACCAATGTTACTGAATATGAGCGTAAATTATTTAAACGTGGTTCTTAAATAAGCTATGCATTTTTACGCTGAGCTGCATTCAATTTACTGAGAAATGTTTGCAGAATATAGATAAAGGGATATACAGGGCCACGCAAAGAATTCGGTACATGGACGCCTATGAATGAAGATTTACGAGAATGTGATTTCAGTTGTTTTAAAAGTGTTTTAGTTTACAATAATTTTTAGCCTAATCCTAACGTGTAATAAAGGTACAATGTAAACTACAGCGCTGAACAAAAGTATTCAAGTATGTTTCCATCTAATAGTATGAATTGCTGAAAAAGAAATTTCAAGCTACTGGGTATTTTCTTGCTGAGCTAATTTTTCCCATTATATGAACTGACATATGAAATGCAGGGCTGTTCTAATGTACTGGAATACATATTTAGGTATATTTGTCTATACACTATTATTTCCCTAAATAACAAAATTTTGTTAAAGATTTCATTAAGTGTTGGAAAGTGCTTCATAATCTATGCTTAACGCATGATTTTTCTTACTTGTCTATTTTCTAAATTTAATTCGCATAATTGCATTTATCAAAAGCAATTTTTTTTTATGTTTATTTTAAAATTAAGTAACACACACACAAAAAAAAAAAAAAAAAAAAAAAAAGCGGCTAATTTAAGTTGTTGTTGTTTTTAATCTAATAACACAACCTTCTAACACCTGAATGAAAAAATTATGACCTTCAATTAATTTTCGAGTTTAAAAAGGGGTTACATCTGACAAGCGTCATGTAATGTTATTAAAAGCATCCATAAGGGGATCGAAAAAACGACTGAATAAAATTTCGAAAAAGTTGCTTGTTCTTTCCAAAATTAATAGACATTAATAAAACAAAATAAACTTCATTATTTTTTTTTATAAATTGGAGATTGGTTGGTAGAAATTCTTGATTTATTAAAATGGATATAATTTGTTTTACATAATTTAAATTATATTGGAAGAAAAATATGTAGTTTTAACATAGAATGCATTTTACATCTGTCACTTCTTTTCAATAAAATAATAGTTTTTTTCAAATAATTGTAAGAGGGTTCAATTTTGTAGATTTTTAAGAAAACTAGAAGCAAAAAAAGAAAATTTACTCATTTTAATGTTGTTTTTACCGTTAAAATGTATGACTTAGCTTTTATATTATAACAGTGCCAACTGTTATCAAAAGCACTTTTGAGAAATTGGTTTTTAGGTGCGTTCGTAATTATGTAAATACGTAGCATCTATTGTTGTCGTTCAGTCCGTCCGTCTGTCCGTCTGTCTGTCTGTCCGCATATAACAACTCAAAAACTACCCAACCGAATCCTTTGAAACTGAAAATTTATAATTATTAGATAATTTTGTCGAGTCATTTCAAATTTTATGAAAATTGGATGTATAGTTCAATTACAGAGACAATCAAAAGATTCCGATACACTACGGTCAATGGGGAAAAAAGTTTCAAATGCAGTTTAATCGTTTGAAATTTAAAATACATAATTATTACATAATTTTGCCGCGTCATTTCAAATTTTTTGAAAAACGGATACATAGATCAATTACAGGGACAATCAAAAGTATTCCGTTACATTACGGTCAATGGGGAAAAATGTTTCAAATGCATCCTAATGGTGTTACACTCATTCGAACATAATAAAATTGATATGCATCTACAAAGTACATATTATAATATACATTTGCGTAATCTGTGGTGCAAAGAACATTTGTTATTTATTTACAAGGCCACACAAAAATATTCCTTTACATAATGGTACACTGAGAGCATTGTTTGGTGCGCATTTTAATTGTAATTAACTATTTACAATTTTATGTGATTGATATATGAGAGTGATGTTTTTAAAACTTCGTTATAGTACGAACGCACCTCATTTGCTACGCTTCACGTGCAATTTCCAACTTGTTATTTTATGTGTTCAAACAAGTAATTTTCTTTCGGGTTGTAAATTTAAATTTAAATTTTCTAATATTCGAACAAACATCTTGAATAATCTTTTAATTAATTTTAGACATGCGCTACTTCAAGTCTTAGAATTTTTAAATGTATACATTACTTTGTTACTAAAATAATTACAAGCTGTTAATCAGTGTATACTTAATAAAATTTTACATTAAAACACCAAATCAGCCGATTTTGTGAAGCATCCACAAGATATTTATTTTCAACATAATTCATCCAACTATCAATGAAGATGACTTTAAAGATAATGTTAAAATGTCGGGTATATTAAATTATTGAATTTTAGCAAACTATCCGCTGATTATTAGTTTTTAAATATTTTAGCATAAATATTACGCGTAAGTCCAGTTTTATATTATATATATATATTTTTTTTTTTTAAGAAAATAATTTTATCATATTTATATAATATGCAATTTCCAATGTATAGAGGGTGTCCCAGAAATAATAGGACAAAACTTTAAGGGGAGGTAAAGGTCATCACAAGGATTCAGATTTACATAGCAATCCATGGTCGGAAACACTTTCCTGGAGCAGTAGTGACGACACAAAACACGTGAAAGAAAAGACATGAACAGGGAGAGAAATCATGTTTATTATTCTTAGTGCTGCAAAAATACTGGGATAGCGCTGGAAAGTTCTGAGGAACTAGTTGTATGGATCGTTGCAGCTACTGGGAAAGTTCAGGACATTCCTGGTGTTTTCTGTAGAACATTAAATCTTCCATGCACCGGAGATGCGCTTGCATGCATCAGGGTCTTAGGTCATAATTTCGAACACGTACTTTAATAACGATCGGTGTTTTTTTAATGTTCTTTTTTCTTACTTTTCTGCTGTACTAAGGATAACAAAGATATTTTCTCTTCTTATTCGTGTCTTGTGCTTCTTGCGTTTTTTAGCTCACAGGCTATCATAGCCTGAGAGCTTATGTGCCCGTCCGTTCGTGCGTAACGCGATAACTCATGATAAAAATATCCGATCCACTTGAAATTTTGTATGTAGGTATATCCTGACAAGGCGCTTCCCTTATTAGTTTTTGGAGTTCATTCGATATGTATAAGAGGGGGAACGGAGGGGCTGATGCCCCTCCCCTTAGTTGATTTAATAGGATTTTCATGCAGAATTATGTTTTCGTTCAAAATTTAGATTAGGATCATTCTGATGAGGCGATTCCGTGACTGTTATTAGGTGTTCATTGAATAAGTATAAAAAGGGAGAACAGGGGTTCTAATCCCCCCCCCCTTAATTTATATAAATGGGTTTTTCAAGCAGAATTTTCAGATTTCGTTCAAATCTCTGAATAGTTTTGGAAGTTTAATGGTTAAGTATAAAAGAGAGGGATAACTCCTTTTAAATTATATAAATGCTAAATGGGTTTTTATTATGAATTATCTCATTTGCTCTGAATTTTAGATATAGATTTTTTATATGATAAATCATGTCTTTGATAGTATAGGAGGTTCAATGATTAAGTATAAAAAAAGAGGAAAGGGGAGAGTTGTTTCCCCTTCTTAATTTTTTTTCGAACGGAATTAACCCTTAAAAATATAAGGCTTTAATGTACAATTAGTATTTGTAGCCTGTGAGCTCAATGCCATCAGTTTAACTGGGCAGCATTCTTTATTTGTCATTATTACCGTGCCAAGAAAGCGTTTTCTACGATGGGTTGCTGTACAAATATGAATCCTTGTGATGTCCCCTACTTCCCCTTAAAGTTTGTCCCAATATTTCTGGGACACCCTATATAAAGTGTGGAAAATGTTGTGGGAAAAACACGGTAAAAAAAAGTTTAATACCAGTATTTTTTTAAAGAGAAACTCGCTTTGTTTAATCCCTTTATATTACTGATAAATAAAAATAAAATGGCGAAAAAGTCGCTTGCTCTTTCCAAATTTAAAAGATGTTAATAAAACAAAACAAACTTCATTATTTTTTTTAATAAACTGGTGATTGGTTAGTAAAGATTCTTCATTTATTAAAATGGATGTAATTAGCTTTACATCATTTAAGTTATATTGGAAGAAAAACTTGTAGTTTAAACATAGAATGCATTTCACACCAGTCACTTTTTTTCAATAGACTAATAGTTTTTTTTTTCGTTTTCTTTTCTCTTTTTCTTTTTTTATAATCGTAAGAAGCGTCAATTTTGAAGATTTAACCCTTTCGAGTCTGGTGTACTATTAATGGTACATGCCTTTTAATGAAGCATTATTTTGTATTAAGAAACACTTTTGCTATTATATACATCTAGTAATGTTAGTATATATCTATGCATTTAATATATGAATTCTTTTATATTTAGGCATTTACTACTAATAATAATAATTATTTGCTTAATTCTCTTTGCGCTGTTTGCGACTCTTTTATTTTCAATGTATAATTCATTCTTTACATTCAAAATAAAAGTTACTATCCTGAAAGAATCATTTGTAATAAAGTTCAAAAAGCATTAGAAAGTTGTAATAATATTTAAATCTTTTTGCAATACAAAATTTGCTAAGCAACTCCAAAAATTCTTCCTTAGCTTATTGCCATATGAATATTAATTGAATAATTTGTAAAAGAACAACATTCATTATGATTCAGACAAATGAAATATTCGTTAAACACCAATTAATCCATTTTGTTAGCTAGTATTGATGCTATTAACGCAAAAGTAATTTTTTCTAAAAACTGAAAAAAAATTTGGACCCGAAATCGTAAAAAAAAAAAAAAAAAAAAAAAAAAAAAAAAAAAAAAAATAGAAGCAAAAAAGGAAATTTATTCATTTTAATACTGTTTTTACCATTAAAATATTTGGCTTAGTCTTTATGTTATAATTATGACAAATGTTATAAAAAATACGTTAAAGAAATTGATTTTTATTTTTAGTGCTTCAGAGGTATATTTTTTTTATTGCTGGTATATTTAAATTTAAATTTACTAATATTCAAACAAGCATGGTTAAATTATTTTTAAAATTAATTTGAAATATTCGTTACTTCAAATCTTAGAATCTCTAAATGAATACATTACTTTATTACTAAAATAATTACAAGCAGCTAATCAGCGTATAATTTGTAAAAGTTTACAATAAAACATCCAAATAGCCAATTTTGTGAAGTATCCACAAGATATTTACTTTCAACGTAGTTCATCTAACTACGAACACAAAGAAGATGACTTTGAAGATAAAAAAGTTTCATATGCATTTAATCATTTGAAATTTAAAATACATAACTACTACGTAATTTTATCGAGTCATTTCAAATTTTATGAAAATCGGATGCACGGATCAGTTATAGGGACAATCAAAGTATTCCGTTGCATTACGGTCAATGGGGAAAAAAGTTTCAAATGCATTTTAATCGTTTGAAATTCAAAATACATATTTACTACATAATTTGTCGACTCATTTCAAATTTTATGAAAATCGGATGCATAGATCAATTACAGGGACAATACAAAAGTATTCTGTTACATAACGGCCAAATGGAGAAAAAGGTTTCAAATGCATTTTAGTGGTGTTACACTAGGGTGGACCTTATTTTTCAAGTTTCAAAATGTAATCTTCTCACCCTCTAAATTTGTTCCTTATTATGAAAAAATAATTCTGGTAAAATAATAGGTCAACTGAACATTATTTAGAGGTAGCTCAATGATGTAGAATTTTTTAATGTATGAGCAGTGATAAACATATGCGTACTCGTATGCTATGTCATAGAAAATAAATTCTATCTTCTAAAAGATTTTAAAATGCATTAAGCTTTACATTTTGTTCATAGATGTCAGTACTATGCACAATAAAATTTAAAACAATAAACTGCATTTAGCAAATAGCAGTCTTTGAAGCCATTGAAGACTGGGGAATAGCAGATAATATACGTGAAATGTACTTTGACACTATCAGCTCAAACACTGGTTATAATTCTGATGCATGTGTTCTTTTAGAACATAAATTGAAAAAAGAGCTCTTATCATTTGCTTGCAGACGTCACATTATGGAGCTAATAATTAGTACTGTATTTGAAGTATGCATGGGCGTTAAATCTTCACCTGAAGTTGCATTATTTAAACGCTTTCAGGAATATTGGAGCTTAATTGATAAAGACAAGTACGAAACGGGAATTTCATTTGATGATGTTGCAAATCTAGTAGAAGATATTAGGCAAGAGACTATCAACTATGCAATGAAGTACCTAGAAGAGCAAAGAGAAACAAAGCTAAAAGGTGATTATAAGGAATTTTTAGAACTTGTAATTATATTTCTAGGTGCTGTCCCAGAAAGGGGAATCAGATTTATGTCACCAGGTGCAGTGCACCATGCCCGTTGGATCTCCAAAGTAATATATTGTCTCAAGATCTGGATGTTCAAGGTTTAAATTGACTGTAAAAGAGGAAGGAGGTATACGTGATATGTGTGTTTTTACAGTCCGTGTATACTTGAAAGCTTGGATCACTGCATCGCAAGCTTCATGTGCCCCATATAATGACTTGTTGTTTCTCAAATCACTACTTGACAACGCATCAATACATTCAACTGTTTCCAAGTCATCATCACGTAAATTTGCTAATCACTTGTGGTATTTGTCAGAAGGACTTGTTGGTTTAGCTTTATTTGACAGCCGTGTAAGTTTATTAATAAAAGACGCATGGTTATAGCATTACAGAATGAAGCTAATTCTAAAAAACAAGCTCAAATTTATTCCAAACGAGTCAGTGTTGCTCTACATTCATTCAAGGATAAAATATTGGAAGATTTTGTCAGCTAAGTCAATGATGTTGTTTCAATTGTTAGAACTTCCGGATGGATTTCTTGCAGTAGATCCTGAATTGTGGAAGTTAAAAGAAGACTATAAGCAGGCAAAAGAGGTAATAAAATCTCTACAAGTAGTAAACTGCCGAACAACTGCCGAACTGCCAAACAACTGCCGAACAACTACCGAATAAGTGCAGTTGCACTTATTCAAGAATACAATGGATTGTTAACTCATGATGAAATGCAACTACAATTTTTACTACAAGTTATTGAAGATCATCGTAAAATGTACCCAGATAGCAGAAAAATGTGTCTCTCTCAACCTGCACAAATGCAATAAAATTTTAAAGTAACATGAAAACCTAATAGTTCTGCTGTAAATAAAATAAATTGTCACAATTAAATCATTAAAACATTTAAAGTACTAACTTATTTATGTAGCTAATATTCTGATTTTTTTCCTAATTTTATAAATTTCAGGTCAATTGAGCTACCTCTAAATATTTTAATTTATCGCTCAAACTTTTTACATAATGTTTTTGTATCAAAAGGAACAAAATAGGAGGGTGAGACTTGTAAAAATAATCATTTAAAAAAATCATAGCATTTAAGGTCCACCCTAGTGTTACACTCATTCGAACATAATAAAATAGATATGCATCTATAAAGTACATATTATTATATACATTTTGCATAATCTGTGGTGCAAAGAAAATTTGTTATTGATTTATAAGGCCACTTAAAGTATTCCATTACGTAATTGTATCGGGAGAGCATTGTTTGGTGCGCATTTTAATTGTAATTAACTATTTACAGTTTTATGAGATTGATATATGAGAGTGTTATTTTTTAAACTTTTTTACCGTACGAACGCATCTCATTTGTTACGCTTAACGTGAAATTTCCAACTTGTTTATATATAATATTGAGAAGTATCAATTTAGAAAAAAAAACTAGATGCAAAAAAGGAAATTTATTCATTTTAATGTTCTTTTTACCATTAAAATATTTGACTTAGCTATTATATTATAATTATGACAAATGTTATAAAAAATACGTTAAAGAAATTGGTTTTCATTTATTGGGCTTCAAAGGTAAGTTTTTTTTTTACCGTTGGTATATTTAAATTAATATCTATTATTATTTAAACAAACGTGGTTAATTTTTTAATTAATTTTAAACATACGTTCCTTCAAGTCTAAGAATTTTTACATTACTTTGTTACTATAAAATAGTTACAAGCTGTTAATCAGCGTATATTTAATAAAATTTTATATTAAAACACTCAATCAGTCGATTTTGTGAAGTATCTACAAGATATTTTTTACAACTTAGTTCATCCAAGTATCACAGAAGATGACTTTGAAGATAAAGTTAAAATTTTGGGATATTTAACCATTGAATTTTAGTAAAGTATCTATAGATTAGTAGATTATAATTATTTTAGTATAAATATTACAGCATAAGTCCTCTTTTATGTTACAGCATGTTTCTTTTTTAGAAAAGAATTTTCATCATATTTACGTCATACGTAATTTCCAATCTAATTTTGGTTTTATATATGTTGGTAGTCTTATATTCGTATTATTTTGCTTTTTCATGGCAAATACGAAGATAAAACTGCACGCTTAATTTGTACTTTGAAAGTATTTGGTGCCTGAAGATTCTGCTTTGGTTGTAGAAATTCCATTTGTATTCATTTTGATTATTTATATTTTTTCTTCATGTTCAATGTGGTATAAGTTATTAAATTCAATCGTTCATATATTGTAATACAATTAATTGTTATATATTAATATATATATATATATACAATTTTTTTAATTATCTTTCTCTGAAGTTATAATGCTGCAATATTTTTATATATTTATTAAATGATACTTTTATAAAATTCTTTTTGAAACTTGTTTCTAACAAAATAAATTCGCAAATGTATTTTATCAGTAAATATATGTAATAAAATGACGGCGATGTTCTATAATAGTGTATAAGCTTGTAGAATACTACAATTCACTAAGACTCAATAGTGGGATGAGCAGTCGTTCTAGTAAGTGGATAAGCCATGGATTTGTTCTCGTAGGCGTTTCTCCAATAACAATGCAAGAAATCAGTTTTTTAGTTCTTTATTATTTAGAGCACGAACTTAAGTTACTCCACAGATCACCGTTCCACACATCTATCACTACGGCCTTCGCTCACTAAGCTGCAACATTCTCGGCGTTCTACATTCTCGGAAAAAATGACATGGCTTCCGAGTAGTTTAAAGGAAAGATGCATTCTGACCTCCTAAAAAACCAAATGAAAATAATCATTTTCACGACAAAACTAGCGCCCTCCTACTCCTCGAGCCTCAAACGGACAAAAATGATCAATTCTAATTGGTCGTAGTAGGCGGTCCTTGGCAAGAACTATTTTTTTTCCTCGGAAGTACAAGCCCTTTAGCAACGCGTAGTAACACCTGTCACGCGATGTTAAAATAAAAAATAAAATTAAAATCCCAGGAATATTCCAGAAAGTAAAAAGCTTACGAAATACCTCCCGCCTTTTTGAGAAGCAAGCAATAATTTATTAATAACTAAAGTAAGAAAAAGAATTTTAGCTGTTACAAGTTACGAAACTAAGATTGAAATATGTTCCACAAATTTAGAATTGAAGTTAAGAGAGAACAAAAAAAAAATGGCGCAAAATTTTTTTTATTTTATTACATATATATATATGTATATGTTACCGGTCAAACCCAATTTTATGCCAAACAAGTCTATCCTAACGCCCATAGGATAAACTATTTTTTCCTAGGCCAAACTAGTCTATCTTAATGGCCGTAGGATAAACTGGTTTTTCCTAGTCCAAACTAGTTTTGCCTAACGCACATAGGATGAACTAGTTTTACCTAGTCCAAACTAGTTTTGTCTTTTGCACATAGGAAAAACAAGTTTAGCCTGCTATTCATTGGTCTGAACTAGTTTATCCTAGGTCAATCTAGTTTATCCTAGGTGAATTCAATTTCGGGGGATTTTATTGAATTCAATGAGTGCCTCAGCGCAAACATTCTTGTTTATTCTAAACTGAACTAGTTTATCCTAGGCTGATCTAAGTTATCCTAGGCTGATCTAGTTTATCCTAGACCAATGTAATTTTACGTGTTTTAGCTCACAGGCGTGAAAGCCTGAGACTAATGGGACATTAAGTCCTGTATGTATGACTGTACGTATGCATGTACTTATGTATGTACGTACGTAACGTGGTAACTCTTCATAGGAATATCCGATATATTTCAAACACGTTTTCAAGTTTATTCTGATAAGGCGCTTTGCTGATTAGTTTTGGGAGTTCATTGGATAAGCATAAGAAGAGGTGCGAACGAAAGGCTACCCCCGCTATGTTAATTTAGATAATTGTGTTTGCAGAATTATGAGATTTCATTCAAAATTAAGATACAGTATCATTCTGACAAGGCGCCTCCGTTATTACTTGTTGGTGTTTATTTTTTAAGTACAAAAAACAGGAAATGGAGATAACCCGCATAATTGAGATAAATGGGTTTTTAATGCATAATTTACGGATTTGCTTCAAATTTTGGTATAGGTTTTTTCTGAAAAGGAAAATCCCTGAATAGTTTGGGGGTTAACTGGTTAAATAGAATGAATGTAATGTATGTAGTAGAATGAAATGTAATGGAAGAATGAAGGATTGCCACATTACCTAGGAGAAACAAGTTTATCTTACGGGCGTTTAGATAAACAAGTTAGGAATAAAATCGAATTCGGCCGGTATCAAACGTCTTTCACGAGAATGAATGAGTGTGACGAGCCGATGCTTATAAAATCAATACAGAAATTTAACATGTCTACCGTAGAGACATGGTGTCTGCTTATTTTATTTATTTTTTTAAAGCAGATTCGTACCGCGCTGAGATCAATCTTGCATTTTTTTTTTTTTTTTTTTTTTTTTCATATTCGAGCCAGATCGGAAATGAACATAATTGTTTTCAGGATGTGAAGAGCAAGCAATATGCTTTCTAGAAATATAACAGCGGCTTCAAATTCACTGCTCAATAACACGAAACATTGAATCATCTTCTCACTAATTTTTAACTGTAAAAGAAACAAGCCTGACAATTGAAGGGATTTGGAATCGAACAGCGTTTTTTCATTTTTGATAAATTACCTGTGGACATATAAGATATTCTTGTCATGGCATCAAATTGTTCTTTCCCGTGATGTCGATACCGTAAATTCACTTCAAAATTTAGTAGTATTTTCTTTAATAGTATTTAATAGTATTTTCTTAAAAATTATTAGATTTTATCAAAAAATGGTTAATGCCGTTTGATTACGTAAATTCTAAATGAGAGTGCTTATCAATCTTATGCATTTCCGAAACGGAACTAATTGAGAAATATATCAGAAAATACCTCTTTTGGATTTGAGAAAAGATTTGAGGAATGACAGAGAAATATATTTTCAAATCTACTTTCTATTAGACGGATTCAAGAGGTATGATGTTTATAGTCCTCCTTTTTGTCTTTTATTTTAAACTATATTAATTATTTAATGAATCCCTATTTGAATGTTGAAACGTGTAAAAGTCTAAGTGACCAATAATACATTGTGTATTTTCTGTCTTGAGAACACATTGTAATTTTAAAATACATTGTTATCCCATGTATGCAGTATTCGTTAAAGGAATCTTAATAGCATGTTGAGTAAAATCTGAATATTTTGCAGAAATTGAGTCGGGCCAGATCGGATCGGACCGGGCCTCTTTTCATTGATTTCTGTACAGGTAGGGCTCGGGCTGACCTTTTAAATTTTTTCGCCGGGTCCGGACAAAATAACTTTCCATCGGGAAGGACTGGGCCCATACCTCGAAATTCCGCACCTCGCAGACCTCTAACAGTATCCTAGTACCCCTGGAATAAAATATATTATACAGGGGAGATAGCAAAACCACTTTGCACAAATTTAGCAATAGAGCGGCAGTCTGGAACAATAATAAGAAGAATGTTGCCAGTTAAATTGATGGCTTTGAATTCACAGCCTACTTACACTAATTGTTTACTAAAGTCTTATTATTATTATTATTATTATTATTATTATTATTATTATTATTATTATTATTATTATTATTATTATTATTATTATTATTATTATTATTATTTTGAAGAATAAACCCACCGAAAAACAAAGTAAGGGGGATTAGTTCCCCCTTTTCCTAAATTATACTTTACCATTGAACCCCCAAAACTAATCACATATATGCTTTATAAAATTGAACAATTAGCTAAATTTCGAAGCAAATCGGATAATTCTACACAAAAACAAATTTATCTAATTCAAAGGGCAGTAATCCCCATTCATCCCTTTGTACTTCATCATAAAACCCTTAAAACTATTCAGTGATTCACCGCATCAAAAAAACTGTATCCATAATTTGCGGAAAATCGGATTATTTTGCATAAAAATTCATTTATCTAATTTAAGGAAGGGGATAAGTCGTTTGGTGCCCCATTATACTTAACCAAAGAAACATCTAAATTAATCAATGAAACGCCTCATCAAAATTAACTTATTTACAAAATTTGAAGCAAATCGAATAATTCTGCATAAAAACCCATTTATCTAAGATAAGGAAGAAGATAAAATGTCCGTTTCAACTTTATACTTAGCCAACGAGTCACCAAATCAATCAATGGAGCGCCTCATTAGAATGAACAAACCTCAAAACTGAAGCAAATCGTGTAATTCTGAATGAAATACTCATTTGCCTAATTTAAGGGGGGGGGGGCGTTCTTCCATTTATACTTAACCAATGAACCCCTTGAAATTATTAAGGAAGCGCCTTACCAGAATAAACAAATATCGAGAATTTGAAGAAAATCAGTAAATTCTGCACAAAAACCATTCACAAAAATTATGGAGGGGGGTGTTAACTCCATAATTCCTTCTCTTTATGCTTAAACAATGAACACCCACAACTAATCATGGAAGTGTCTCATAAGAATGCTCCTATATCTAAAATTCGAATGAAATCTGCTAATTTTGCATGAGAACGCATTTATTTAAATTAAGAGGGGGGGGGGGGCAAATTAGCCGTTCTTCAACCCCTTTATTCTTTTCCAATAAAACCCCAAAAGTAATCAGGAAATCGTCTCATTAGAATAAACCTATATTCGAAATTTGATGCAAATCGAATATTTGTATCAAGAATTGTTGCGTTACGTTCGTACATACGTACATGCATGCATACAAAACCTGCGGGCACATTAGTTCTTAGGCTTTGATAGCCCGATGAGATAAAAAAACACGTCAAATTACATTAGTCTAGGATACACTAGATCAGCCAAGGATAAACTAAAAAGTTTGCACCGAGGCGGTCTTTGGGTTCAATAAAATCTTGCCAAATTGAATTGGACTAGCATAAACTAGATCGGCCAAGGATAAACTAGTTTAGACTAAAGAGTAGCAGGATAAACTAGTTTATCCTATGAGTGTTCTAACTCATCTCTTGAGGGGCTAAACTATTTTGGCCTAAGAAAATCTAGTTTATACTACGGGCCCTAGGATAGACTAATTTGGCCTACGAAAATCTAGCTTATTCTACGGGCCTTAGGATAGACTAATTTGGCCTACGAAAAACTAGTTTATCCTATGGGCGTTAGGATAAACTAGTTTGAACTAGGCTAATCTAGTTTGGTCCAAAATCCCGTTTGGCCGATATCATATATATGATATAAACAAGTAAGAAAAATCAAGCGTTCAGCATAGATTATGAAGCACTTTCCAACACTTAATGAAATCTTTAACAAAACTTTGTTATTTAGGGAAATAATAGTGTTTAGCCAAATATACCCAAATATGTATTCCAGTACTTTTGAACAGCTCTATATTTCATATGTCAGTTGATATAATGGGAAAATTTAGTTTAGCAAGAAAATACCCAGTAGCTTGAAATTTCTTTTTCAGCATTTCATACTATTAGATTGAAACATACGTGAATACTTTTGTTCAGTCCTGTAGTTTACATTGCACCTTTATTACACGTCAGCATTAGGCTAAAATTTATTGTAAACTAAAACACTTTTAAAACAACTGAAATCACATTCTCATAAATTATCATTCATAGGCGTCCATGTACCGAATTCTTTGCGTGGCCCTGTATATCCTTTTATCTATATTCTGCAAACATTTCTCAGTAAATTGAATGAAGCTCAGCGTAAAAATGCATAGCTTATTTAAGAACCACGTTTAAATAATTTACGCTCATATTCAGTAACGTTGGGGAGCTCTTTTGGGTAGCCCTGTATATCAACTATAACATTTATACACACCATATAATGTGCATATATTTAGCGAAATATAAACGCGCATATCATAATTAAAATGCATTTCATCCCTCCATCAGCCATCATCGGACACATATACGGTACTTCGGAAAGAATATACTATTTGAAATCTTTTGTATGGCCCTGTAAATGCTATGTACTTCATATTATGCAAGACAGTAGCGTATAATTTATATTAAGCTTCAGTGACATATATCAATTTTATTATACATGAAACAGCTTAATATATTTAAAATATGTCACACACAATTTCCCCTTTTACCATTATCTAATGGAATTCTTTTGTGTGGCCATGTAAATGAATAATAGCTACATTTTCACCTTATATTTTATAGAATGCATATTTTAATATGTTTGACAGGGTATAACATCTTTAAAATTCCTTTGAAATGATTTTTCCATATAGGCCGTAATGTAATGGGAAACTTTTGATTCGCCCTATAGATAAACTAATCATGGTAGAAACTTCATTTTCAATAAGGTTCGTGCAAGGGTAAACGTCAATAACGTCCTAAAATTTCATGGCAATACGAGTATATTAATGATTTTTCCCCATAGGCCTTAATGTAATCGAAAACTTTTGATTCGCCCTGTAGATAAACTAATCATGGTAGAAACTTCATTTTCAATAACGTTTGTGCTAGGATAAACGTCAATAACGTCCTAAAATTTCATGGTAATCCGAGTATATTAACGATTTTTCCCCATAGGTCGTAATGTAATGGAAAACTTTTGATTCACCCTGTAGATAAACTAATCATGGTAGAAACTTCATTTTCAATAGCGTTCGTGCTGGGGTAAACCTCAATAACGTATAAAAATTTCATAGCAATCCGAGCATATTTACGGGAGTTAGAGCGCGGACAGACGGCCAGACGGACAGACAAACCGAATGCATAAGCACTTTTCAACTTTGTTGGAAAGTGCTAAAAATGACCAGGCTTTTAAAGCTCGAACATCTGGATATTTTTTTAACTGAGACTGCGATGTGACTATGTTCTTTTTGTTGTAGCTTGTGTGATCTTTCTGTTAGGAACAGGACGGCGATAGTACACTTCCAAGTAAAACTAATGTATGCCTAGCAGATGATAGTGTAATATTTCACTACTGGTAATTACAATGAAACAGCAAGTAAACATCTTTCTTCCCAATTTCCTCCAATTCTTTTTTTTTTTTTTTTTTTTTTGAGTTTCGTTGTTAAAGAAAACTAAAATGGCTTAACATACCAATTCTATACTTTATAAAATTGTTAATATTTTTAATATTTTTAAATTTTAATCATTTAATGAATCAGGAAAATCTGCGTCCCTTCGCGTCCTTAGCGTCCCCCTTGTGAAAAAGAAGTAAGGGGACGCTTGAAAGAAAATAAAAAAGTAAGAAAAATCATGCGTTAAGCATAGATTATGAAGCACTTTCCAACACTTAATGAAATCTTTAACAAAACTTTGTTATTTAGGGAAATAATAGTGTATAGCCAAATATACCCAAATATGTATTCCAGTACATTAGAACAGCCCTGTATTTCATATGTCAGTTCATATAATGGGAAAATTTAGCTTAGCAAGAAAATACCCAGTAGCTTGAAATTTCTTTTTCAGCAGTTCATACTATTAGATGGAAACATACTTGAATACTTTTGTTCAGCCCTGTAGTTTACATTGTACCTTTATTACACGTCAGCATTAGGCTAAAATTTATTGAAAACTAAAACACTTTTAAAACAACTGAAATCACATTCTCATAAACCATCATTCATAGGCGTCCATGTACCGAATTCTTTGCGTGGCCCTGTATATCCCTTTATCTATATTCTGCAGACATTTCTCAGTAAATTGAATGCAGCTCAGCGTAAAAATGCATAGCTTATTTAAGAACCACGTTTAAATAATTTGCGCTCATATTCAGTAACGTTGGTAAGCTCTTTTGGGTAGCCCTGTATATCAACTATAACGTTTATACACACCATATAATGTGCATATATTTAGCGAAATATAAACGCGAATATCATAATTGAAATGCATTTCATCCCTCCATCAGCCATCATCGGACACATATACGGTACTTCGGAAAGAATATACTATTTGAAATCTTTTGTATGGCCCTGTAAATGCTATGTATTTCATATTATGCAAGACAGTAGAGTATAATTTATATTAAGCTTCAGTGACATACATCAATTTATTATACATGAAAAAGGTTAATATATTTAAAATATGTCACACACAATTCGCCCTTTTACCATTATCTAATGGAATTCTTTTGTGTGGCCCTGTAAATGAATAATAGCTACATTTTCACCTTATATTTTATAGAATGCATATTTTAATATGTTTGACAGGGTATAACATCTTTAAAATTCCTTTAAAACGATTTTTCCCCATAGACCGTAATGTAATAGGAAAGTTTTGATTCGCCCTGTAGATAAACTAATCATGGTAAAAACTTCATGTTCGATAGGACTTGTGCTAGGGTAAACGTCAATAACGCCCTAAAATTTCATGGCAATCCGAGTATGTTAACAATTTTTCCCCATGGGCCGTAATGTAATGGAAAACTTTTGATTCGCCCTGTAGATAAACTAATCATAAGAGAAACTTCATTTTCAATAGGGTTCGTGCTAGGGTAAACGTCAATAACGTCCTAAAAGTTCATGGTAATCCGAGTATATTAACAATTTTTCCCCATAGGCCGTAATGTAATGGGAAACTTTTGATTCGCCCTGTAGATAAACTAATAATGGTAGAAACTTCATTTTCAATAGAACTTGTGCTAGGGTAAACGTCAATAACGTCCTAAAATATCATGGCAATCCGAGCATATTAACGATTTTTCCCCATAGGCCGTAATGTAATGGGAAACTTTTGATTCTCTCTGTAGATAAACTAATCATGGTAGATACTTCATTTTCAATAGGGTTCGTGCTAGGGTAAACCTCAATAACGCATAAAAATTTCATAGAAATCCGAGTATATTTACGGGAGTTAGAGCGCGGACAGACGGACAGACGGACAGACAAACCGAATGCATACGCACTTTTCAACTTTGTTGGAAAGTACTAAAAACTGAAAAATATACCATTCAGCAATCATTAATTACAGAAAATCAATATTTTTATTTAATAAACTCCGTGTACAATAAGTATTTTAAAAAAAGAAAGAAAATAATACGTGAATTCCAGATTATGAAACATTTTCTAGCACTTTCCAAATAAAGCTACAAAACTTCCCCGTTTAGCCTTCTGAAATATGTAACTGTATGTCTATTAAACGTATTAGGAAAATAAAAGTAGGAATTTTTTCGCACTTATTTTACACACTATTTTGGCGATAGTTAATTTTTTGGCATCTTTTATTCTTCATGTAAAGAACAGGAAATTGAACTCAATTATTTAGAACACTTGCAGCAGACGATAAAATGGACACACACAAAAATAAATAAATAAATAAGTATATAAAAATAAATAAATAAATTATAATAATAATAAGATTTCAATCTACACCTTTTTTTTTTCCTTTCTAATCTTCATTTTAATAGAATATTTATCTAGAGACACTTTTTAAAAGAATAGTTTTAGAATAAATAGTGCAAAAAATACACGGCTAATTTAATTACTTTTTCAGGAAAATCCAATAACATAACCTGCTTCTAACACTTCGTGTAAAAAATTAAGACCTCAATTAACTTTTCAATTTAAAAAGGAATTACTTATGACATGCAACATATGATGTCATTAAAAGCTTCCATGAGGGAATGGGAAAAACTTGCAGGAAAATTGGTTATATACAATGAAAAAAAAAATGGCGTTAAGAAAACAAATAAATCTTATTATGTTTCTAACTAATTGGAGTTAGGTTTGTGAAACTTCTTGATTTATAAATATTTAAACAACAAAAAAGAATCTAATTTTCTTTATTATATTTAATATTATCTTGAGTGAAAAGGTTGTGGTTTGATTTCTTTAGAGAGTATATAACTTTAGTAAAATTTTGTTTTACACAATGCCATATTTTAACTTAAAAAAAAATTGGCAATAGACAAGGTAAAATATTGAAAGGCTTTTTAAAACTCCAGTTGAACTTTTAAATATTTTTATAAAAAAAATAAGGAAATAGATTTAAATTATTCTTAAAACTTGCAGTAGACAATAAAACAGACACAAAAATAAGATTCTAATCCACGCCATTATTGTTTCTTTCTAAACTTAATTTTTAATAAAATATTTATCTAGAAATGCGTTTTAAAAGGATTGTTTTTAGAATAAGTTGTGTTAAAAAGAAAACGGCTAATTTAAGTAATTTTTCAGCAAAATCCAATAACACAACCTTTTAACACTTGGCGTAAAAAATTAAGACCTCAATTAACTTTCCAGTTTAAGAAAGGATTACTTATGACATGCAACATATGATGTTATTAAAAGCTTCCATAAAGGACTAAAAAAAAAAAAAAAAAAAAAAAAGGAAAACTGGCTATATGCAATGTAAAAAAAAAAAAAAAAAAGAAAGAAAAAAAAAGTCGCCGGCTAGTTAAATAATTACTTGGCGTTAACAAAACAAAAGAAATCTTATTACGTTTCTAATTGGGATTAGGTTTGTGAAATTTCTTGATTTATTGATATTTAAACAACAACAAAAAAAATACAATTTTCTTTAATATAATTAAAGTTATCTTGAGAGAAAAGGTTGCAGTTTTATTTCTTTAGATTGTATATAACTTCAGTAATATTTTTTTTTTTTATACAATGCCATTTTTTAACTTTTTTTTAATTATTATATATTTTTTTAATTTGGCATCAGACAAGGTAAAATATTGAAAAGCTATTAAAAACTCCAGTTGAAAAAGAATTTCATCCATGTTATATATTTATCATTTTTAATGAAATATTTGATCTGACTTTTATGCATTATTATAATTCAAGCATTGTTAAAGTTATTTTTTTTAAATTAACAAGAAAAAAAAATTAAATTTAAATAATTTTTTGGTGCGTTCATAATTATAAAAATATGTAACACCTGTACTCATTGTTTGGTCCGTCCGTCTGTTCGCACAGAATAGTGTAAAAAAATACCCAATCGACCACTGAAAATTTTTGTCGAGTCATTTAAATTTTTTTTAAATCGAATAAAAATCTCAAGATGCAAATAAAAGTTTTCTTCAGTCTATTAAATCCTATCGTACGTAATTAATTTAATGGTATCCGATGATTTGTAATGATTCTAGGTTGTCAAATTAATTGCGTCCTACTTAAGCGGGAATCCTATATTTCTGTATT
This sequence comes from Maratus speculifer, assembly GCA_964019185.1. NCBI lineage: Eukaryota > Metazoa > Arthropoda > Arachnida > Araneae > Salticidae > Maratus > Maratus speculifer. The sequence goes on along the minus strand of OZ025302.1, from coordinate 248,083,942 downwards.
ACAGAATCTGACACATAGAAGCGTAATAATATTTGCACTTATCATAAGAATGCAACAGCTGTTGCACCTCAATCTGAATACTTATAAAACCAGTTATACTAATACGAACGCATATCATTTGCCGCGTTTGACATACAATGTCCAAGTTGTTTTCTTTTTTTACACTTATTGTACACTGTAGTATGATTATGATTCAATTTTTAATATTTTTATTTAAAAAAATCAGTAAATTATTTATTGCTCTGTAAATTAATTATTGCTATTAGTTATTGCTGAAATTAATTATTGCTATCAGTAAATTAATTATCGCTATAGCTAATTATTACTCAATTATTTTTAGAAATTGCAGCAGACGATGAAATAGACACAAAAATAAGATTTCAATCTATGCCATTTTTTCTTTTCTGAAATTAATTTTTCATAGAATATTTATCTAGAAACACGTTTTAAAAGGCTTGTTTTTAAAATAAATAGTGCAAAAAATACGCGACTAATTTAAATTCTTTTTCAATATAATACCATAACATAACTGTTATGATTGATTTTTAATAGATCTTGTGCATGATAGATGGCGCCTCTGCGGCGCGCTTGTATGACCGGCAATCCTACACGGATTCCCGCGCGATCGGCAGTCTTGCACTAGCCGCGATGTAGTAAGGTTGTATGTTCTTTAATAAATCTATGTTATTATCTTAACAGCCTACCGGCATGATTTCCCGCATCACCACAGTAACATAAACCTAACACTGGCGACGAGCATGGGATATGGTGATGCGAAGAGAATTTATTTTTTTTTCTTCTTTCGGCGAATTTACAACGCCGAACGCCGATCTTTGACGCGCGATGTTAAGCCTAACACGCGGTCGTGAGATTTCCATTTGCCGGTAGCGCAAGCTCGAACGAAGTCCAAGCAGAAAGGCGCGTGTTCTTTGGAATTAAAGCCTTCAAGAAATAAAGCTAAGATGGGCTCTTTTGGCCAAATTAAAGAATTTGATTCGACAGCCGAATCATGGACATTGTATACTGAAAGACTCCAGCAGTTTTTCATCGCAAACGGGATTGAGAACGACAACCGGAAAAGAGCTATTTTTCTCACAGTCGTCGGCCCCTCTACGTACGCTTTAATTCGGAATCTCTTGTCACCAGCGGCACCGGATACGAAGACATTGGTAGAAATAATCAACGTTTTGAATTCGCACTTCGACCCTGCACCTTCCGTCATTGTGGAACGATACAGATTCAACAGCCGAGTTCGGCGTGCCGGCGAATCGGTCGCAAATTTTATTGCTGAGTTACGTAGCCTGGCTAAGCATTGCAGTTACGGCACATCGTTGGACGAAATGTTGCGGGATCGGATTGTTTGTGGAATTCAAGATGAAGCAATCCAGAGAAAGCTTCTCGCAGAAAATCAGTTAACCCTAACGAGGGCTACAGAGATCGCGGTGACGATGGAGACAGCGGCTAGAGATGCAAACAACTTGCGTATGACATCCGGTGCTGAAATAAATACAAACAAAATACATTCAAAGAAGAATAATGGGCCGAGAAGTCCTAATTCTCGTACAACAAAGCAGAATTTTGAAAAGTGCAGCCGATGTGGATCAAATCACTTGTCAAACGAATGCCGTTTTCGGAATGCAACTTGCCATTCTTGCAAAAAAGTCGGCCATATCGCTAAAGTATGCCGTTCTAAGAAGAAGAATTCCAGTCCTCGGGTACATAATGTGCAAGTGGAAGAAGTAGAAAATGAAGTGCCACCAGTATACACGTTATTTAATGTCTCAGGTATGGAAGAAACCTTACCTCCTGCTAAAGTGGAATGCTTTCTACAAGGTAGGCCTTTCATTTTTGAAGTGGATTCAGGGGCTCCTTTTTCTTTGATGCCGTTAAATGTTTACAATAGAGTAAAAGAATGTTTTCCTCCTTTGGAAAATACTTCAATAAGGCTGAATTCTTACACAGGGCATCCTATTGAAGTGATTGGAATAGCACAAGTGAATGTATCCTACAAATCCAAGTCCTGCCCTTTACCTTTGATGATTGTTGAACAGGGAAAAATTAATTTAGCCGGACGTAATTGGATTTATCCATTAAAATTGATGAAAGTGTTCGAGAATCCAAACCAGTCTTATGCCATAAACAATTTGCCAACTCCAGAATTGAAGTTACATAAAGTTTTAGAAAAATTCAAAGATTTATTTTCACCAGGGTTAGGCATGCTAAAAGATGTCAAAGTGCACCTGATTAAGAAAGATTCTACAACGCCCAAATTTTTTAAAGCACGCCCAATCCCTTATGCTCTTTTGGACAAGGTTGATCAGGAAATAGCTCGCCTCGTTAAGGAAGGCATCCTCGAGCCAATGAAGACCGCTGAGTCTGCAGCGCCAATAGTACTTGTCCTAAAGCGTGATGGACGCATCAGAATATGCGGTGATTTCAAATTAACTACCAACAAGGTGACTGAATTGGAGCAGTATCCACTGCCGAACATCGAAGATTTGTTTGCACAGCTTTCAGGAGGAGTTGTTTTTTCTAAATTGGACCTTCGTGATGCATATTGCCAGCTGCAACTGGATGAAGAGTTCAAAGATCTAGTAGTGATAAATACCCATAAAGGACTTTTCCGGTACACTAGAGTTCCTTTTGGAGTTGCCTCAGCTCCAGCGATGTTCCAGAGAGAGATTGACAAAATTCTGCATGGTTTGAAGGCTGCTTGCTATCTCGATGATGTTTTGGTTTTCGGAAGAGATGAAGCAGAACACCTACAGAACTTGACAGCAGTTCTAATGCGTTTACAGGAAGCTGGAATGAAGCTTAATTCCAAAAAATGTGAATTTTTGAAATCTTCGGTGGAATATCTGGGTCATCGTATTGACAGGGAAGGACTTCATCCCTTAGAGTCTAAAGTGGATGCTGTAGTCAAAGCTCCTGATCCGAAGAATGTTGATGAGCTACGTTCCTTCATCGGTCTCATTACTTATTACAGCAAATTTTTACCAAACATGGCTACCTTATTAGCTCCGTTATATGAATTATTGAAAGGAAAAACGAGATGGAAATGGGAGACACCACAGAAGGAAGCATTTTCTAAAGTGAAAGAGGTTTTGAAGAACTCATCACTATTAATACACTTCGATAACAAGAAAGAAGTTGTTTTGGCTTGCGATGCTACTCCCTATGGACTTGGAGCAGTATTGTCTCACAAAACCGAAGATGGTGATCGTCCAATAGCCTTTGCTTCCCGTTCCTTAACAGAAGCTGAAAAAAATTATAGCCATATAGAAAAAGAAGCTCTCTCCCTGGTCTTTGGTGTAACAAAATTTCGAAAATACTTGTTAGGACGAACATTCACGTTGCTTACTGATCATCGTCCTTTAGTTAATCTCCTTTCGTCAGAGAAGCATGTACCAGTAGTAGCTGCTGCAAGAATTCAACGTTGGGCTCTGACCCTGGCAGCGTATTCATATACAATTGAGTATAGAAAAGGCAGCTTGCACGCATACGCAGATGCTTGCAGTAGATTGCCATTGGCTACTAAGTATGCAGATCCACCAGTTCCAGCAGAGTCGGTGTTATTATTAACACAGTTAGATGACACTCCAGTGACGAGACACCTAATTAGTACCGAAATTGACAAATGTCCTGACCTAAGGAAGCTGAAATCATATATTTTAAAAGGATTTCCTAAGAAAATCGAGAAAAATTTGCATCCGTTCTTCAGAGTAAAAGATGAATTATCTGTCGAAGAAGACATAATTTTGAGAGGCACACGTGTTTTTATTCCTCCAAAATTTAGAAAATTCATTCTAGATGAGTTTCATTCATCTCACCAAGGCATAACAGCAATTAAAGCACATGCTCGTTCCTATGTTTGGTGGCCAGAGCTGGATAACGATTTAGAAGCAAGAGTCAAAGGCTGTGTTGCATGTCAGCAGAATGCTTCAGCACCTCCATCAAAGTATGTTCCTTGGCCTATGCCTGAGAAAGCATGGGAGCGGATACACATTGACCATGCAGGTCCAGTGGAAGGTCAGATGCTGCTTATAATTGTAGATGCCAAGACAAAATGGTTAGAAGTTGCACAGGTATCAAGTACATCTGCAAGTGCAACAATAATGGTTTTGCGTAGCCTGTTTTCTCGTTTCGGCATTCCAAAGAGTGTGGTCAGCGACAATGGTCCTGGTTTCCATAGTGAAGAATTTGCAAATTTTTTATCTTGCAATGGCATTGCTGAAGTGAAGACGCCTCCTTACCATCCACGTTCGAATGGCTTAGCTGAGCGAGCAGTCCGAACAGTAAAGTCAGCCCTGAAGAAAATGACTGGAGGGACTCTTGCCGAGAGACTGTCTAGGTTCCTCTTCAACTATGGCAATACCCCATCAGCAGCCACTGGATTATCCCCAGCCATGGCTATGTTTGGTCGTCCTCTCCGAACTCGTCTGGACCTAATTAGAGATCCTATCAGTCAGACGCACAAGAAGGAAGAGACCAGTTCCGGAAGTTTTGCAGAAGGCACTCCAGTTTGGGTGCGTTCATTTGGCCGTGGCCCACCATGAGTTAAAGGCAATATTTTATGTTCCATGGGGAAAGTTATGTATAAAGTGTCAACCCCTTTGGGAAATTGGACACGCCACATTGACCAGTTGAGGCTCAGACAGGAGAACCCGATGAGTGATGTTCCGACTCCACTCGACTTGCCAATTCCTGCAGCTACAGCTACAGAACCAGTCGATTTGCAAATCGATGTTCCCACAGGTACCCCCAAACCTCCTGTGCTCCCCTTAGAAGTGACTTCTCCAAGGGTAAATAACAAGCCACCTGCAGATCCCCCAGTTCTATCATCACAAGTGTTAACTCGTGATGCAAGTACCCCATTGGTCAGACGTTCAGAATGAGTTAGAAAAAAACCAATACGCCTCCAGTATTAGTCTATTTTGCTTGTTCCTGACAAACTGTTTTTAGTCGTGAGCTGTTTTATTTTTGAACTATCTCGATGAACAAGACTCTATGACATTTTGCATTTTCTTTAAGAAGGGAGGGAATTGTTATGATTGATTTTTAATAGATCTTGTGCATGATAGATGGCGCCTCTGCGGCGCGCTTGTATGACCGGCAATCCTACACGGATTCCCGCGCGATCGGCAGTCTTGCATTAGCCGCGATGTAGTAAGGTTGTATGTTCTTTAATAAATCTATGTTATTATCTTAACAGCCTACCGGCATGATTTCCCGCATCACCACAGTAACATAAACCTAACAATAACCTTCTAACACTTCGCGTTAAAAAATTAAAACCTCAATTACCTTTCCAATTTAAAAAGGAATTATTTATGACAAGCAACATATGATGTTGTTAAAAACTTCGATGAGGAAATACAAAAAAAAAAAAAAAAAAAAAAAAAATGCTGGAAAATCGACTATATACAACTTTAAAAAAATCGTTTGCTAGTTTAAAAATTATTTGGCGTTAAAAAAAACAAAAGAAATCTTATTATGTTTTTAATAAATTGGAGCTAGGGTTGTAAAACTTTTTGATTTATTGATATTTAAACAACAAAAAGAATCTAATTTTCTTTATTATATTTAATATTATCTTGAGAGGAAAGGCTGTGGTTTGATTTCTTTAGAGAGTATATAACTTTAGTAAAATTTTGTTTTATACAATACCATATTTTAACTTTTAAAAAAATTGGCATTAGACAAGGTAAAATATTGAAAGGCTTTTAAAAACTCCAGTTGAAATTTTTAATATTTTTATTTAAAAAAAATCAGGAAATAGATCTCAATTATTCTTAAAACTTGCAGCAGACAATAAAGCAGACACAAAAAATAAGATTCGAATCCACACCATTTTTGTTTCTTTCTAAACGTAATTTTTCATAGAACATTTATCTAGAAACGCGTTTTAAAAGGATCGTTTTTAGAACAAATAGTGCAAAAGATACACGGCTAATTTAAATACTTTTTCAGAAAAATCCAATAACATAACCTTCTAACACTTCGTGTAAAAAATTAAGACCTCAATTAACTTTCCAGTTTAAAAAGGAATTATTTATGACATGCAACATATGATGTTGTTAAAGCTTTCACGAGGGAACACAAAAAATTTCAGGAAAATTGGCTATATACAATTTAAAAATATTGCCAGCTAGTTTAAAAATTATTTGACGTTAAGAAAACAAAAAAAAAATCTTAATATATTTTTAAGAAATTGGAGTCAGGTTTGTGAAAATTCTTGATTTGATATTTAAACAACAAAAAAGTCTTTAATTTTTTTTTTTTTTTTTTTTTTTTTTTTTTTTATATATTTAAAGTTATCTTGAGAGAAAATGCTGTAGTTGTAGCGCCATTGTTGTTTCTTTCTAAACTTAATTTTTCATAGAACATTTATCTAGAAACATGTTTTAAAAGGATTGTGTTTAGAATAAATAGCGCAAAAAATACATGACTAATTAAACTTATTTTTTAACAAAATCCAGTCTTTTAACACTTCATGTAAAAAATTTAAACCACAATTAACTTCCCAATTTAAAAAGGAATTATTTATGACATGCAACATATGATGTTGTTAACCTTTTACAGGCCAAATTCAGATCCAGGCATATTTTAAATTACTTTTTTGTACATTATGCCTTCTAATGCTTTAGTTAAGAGATATTAGTGATTAATATGGTGGAATTTTTTATATATATATAATTTTCAGAATGTTCCCAATTGGGAACATTGGTCACTTCCGGTGGTCATTTTCCAGTGGCCATTGATAATTTTTATGATTTTCTGTAGAATTCCTCATAAATGATGGGAATGTAACTTATATTTCAAAAAATCAAGTTATTCTAATTCGAAAAATCTATTTCAAAAAATCATTTTTATGACTGATCATTTTCGAGTGGTCATTGGTCATTTTTATGATTTTCTGTACCTTGCCTCATTAATGATAGGAATAAAACTTCTATTTCAAAAAATAAAGTCATTCTTTTACTATTTCTGCTAATTTTTTTTTGGTCGATTTTGATTAAATTAAATTTTTAATAAATGCTTAAACTTATGTTCCCAATTGGGAACATTGGCCTGTAAAAGGTTAAAAGCTTCGATGAGGGAATAAAAAAAAACTTGCAGGAAATTTGGTTATAGAAAAAAGAATTGCCAGCTAGTTTAAAAATTATTTGGCGTTAAGAAAACAAAATAATTCTTATTATGTTTTTAATAAATTTGAGTCAGGTTTAGGAAACTTCTTGATTTATTGATATTTAAACAATAGAAAAGAATCTAATTTTCTTTATTATATTTAATATTATCTTGAGAGTAAAAGTTGTGGTTTGATTTCTTTAGAGAGTATATAACTTGTAAAATTTTGTTTTATACAATGGCATATTTTAACTTTTTTTAAAAAAATTTTGGCATTAGACAAGGTAAAATATTGAAATGCTTTTTAAAACTCCAGTTGAAATTTTTAATATTTTTATTAAAAAAAAAGAAAAAAAAAAAAAAAAATCAGGCAATAGATTTCAATATTCTTAAATCTTGCAGCTGACAACAAAACAGACACAAAAAATAAGATTAGAATTCACGCCATTTTTTATTCTTTCTAAACTTAATTTTAAATAGAATATTTATCTAGAAATGCGTTCTAAAAGGATTGTTTTTAAAATAAATAGTGAAAAAAAAAAAAAAAAAAAACGCGGCTAATATAAGTAATTTATCAGCAAAAACCAACTACAGTACGAACGCATATTATTTGCGACGTTTGACATACAATATCCAAGTAGTTTTCTTTTTTTTACATTTATTGTACACTGTAGTATGATTATAATTCAATTTTTAATATTTTTATTTTTAAAAAATCAAGAAATAGATCTCAGTTATTCTTGAAACTTGCACCAGACATTAAAACAGACACAAAAAAAAATAAGATTCGAATCCACGCCATTTTTGTTTCTTTCTAAACGTATTTTTTCATAGAATATTTATCTAAAAACGTGTTTCAAAAGGATTGTTTTTAGAATAATTAGTGCAAAAAATACATGACAAATTAAAATTATTTTTCAACAAAATCCAATATCTTAGCCTTTTAACACTTCATGTAAAAATTTAAACCTCAATTAACTTTCCAATTTTAAAAAGAATTAACTATGACATGCAACATATCATGTTATTAAAAGCTTCCATGAGGGAATGGGAAAAAATTGCAGGAAAATCCTCCTTTTTAAATTTGGATTTTTCTTAATAAATGTTATTAGAAATCATTTGTATCTATTAGTAACTGCCATGCCAAATTTCATGAATAACTCCCTTTAATAACACAAAAATCGTATTTTTAGAAAGTTTATTGCGTCTACACCTTCTTTGGGGTAGTGGCAGCTGACATTAAATATAGCCTATATTGCGACAAAGGCTGTCAGAAACACTTTCCCACCATTATTTTTAAATAAGTTCAGTTATTCCTAAGAATCGCAATTTCGAACTCCTTTTTTAGAATAATTTTTCTGCATTTTCCACCTTTTTAAATTTCGGATAGATTAGGAAAAGTTTATAAATAATTACTGTGCCAAATTTCATATTTCTAGATCTATCTGTAACGTAAAAAACAGCAATTTAGAAAGTTTTTTGCTTTTGCAACCACGAGTTGGTAGTGACATCAACGTAAAATAGAGCCTATATAAAAACAAGGGCTGCCACAATCATTTTGACGCCATTACTATCAAGCATATTTAACGAGCACTGTGGCCGAGCGGTTAAGACCCCTCCCCCATCTGTAGGTGGGGAAGGCTCTAAGCTGTATGTTGGGTTCACTATCCAAGACGAGGGCAATGAGGTTTCGTGTTCCTTATGAGCTTTTTTTTTTTTTTTTTTTTTTTTGAGTCCCTGTAGCGCCGTGAATAGCGCATTGCTCTTTTTATCCAAAAGACCCGTGTTCGAATCCCGACAGAGATGTTAAGCTGATTTCAGACGGAAATTCGTCTGGTTCGAATCCTGGTAGGCATAGATGTCGCGCTGTGCCTTTGTAATGATACATGAAAAAAGCAATGGATACAATTCTAATGGTTCTGATTGGTTGGATTGTGTAATGGATAAAAATTCTGATTAGTCAGATTGTATAATGGATCTTATGATGTTCTTGCAACACTGTAAACGGATTCGGCTGTAGTGTGCATTTCAATAAATAAGTAAATTGTCTTGATACTTCCTGAGATTGCGTTGAAATCGTCCTTTAGAAAAATGTTTAGAATGCTTTTGTGAGTATTTTCACCCTTTTAAAATTGCGTATTTTTGAGAAATTTTGTTAATTTTTGGGCCTTTTATAACTTATAGGTAATAACTAGTAACCTAATTTTAAGTTTCAAGGACATACATTGATACAAAACTCGCATTTTTAGAAAGTTTTTTACTCCTTCATCCTCTTTGGGATAGTTACACCAAATAAGATAAAGCCTATGTTGGAGGAAGGATTGTCACCATCATTTTGATATCATTATTTTTTAAATCGGTTTGTTACTCCCCGAGATTTCTTAAAAATCGCAATTTAGAACGTTTTTCTATTGCTTTTCTTGCATTTTCAAACTTTCTAAATTTTATATTTTTTAGGAAATGTTCTTAGAGACCATTAATATCTTATAAGTAATTAACCTGCCGAATTTTATGTTTCTGTGCCCTGTAACGCAAATATCGCACTTTTTAGAATGCTTTTCCTGCATTTCACTTTGGGTTAGTGACGTCGACAAAAGATTTCTGAGGGAGTGATCTTTGTCATAAAGGCACTCTAGTATTTCTGAGAACGTGGCGTCAATAATTTAACATGTGTAAGCGTAAAAGCGACATCTATCTTCTCTCTTTTACTTTAACTTTCAAGAGTGTGTGCGTCTCTTTCGGATTCTGCAGTTAGGCTCGCGGTTAGTAGTAATATGTAAATTTGAAGTATCTCAGTTTGCAGCATATAAAAGCTTGGAGTTTGAGTGTGTGTGGGTCTCTGGCGATAGCCAGCGGAGTGTCTCTGGCATTAGCCAGCCACGACTGAGTGTATCTAGCGATATTAGTCAGCGAAGTGTGTTTCTAGCGGCGATTTCCTGCTGGTGTTTAGCAGAGTGTGTCTAGCGGCGTTGATTGATCCAGAGAGAGTAGTATCAAGTAGCATCGAGCCTCCAGTGAGTTGAGAAGGTGTTTTGGCATTTGACTCGAGAAATTGGCCAGTGGTAAGAATTTAATAGTAATTACGTTGATTATCTAAAATTGAATAAAGAAATACATACAGCCACGGGCTGTCTAATTAGATTTTATCTAGTAGTTTAGCTGAAAGATAGCTGAGAAGTAATCAGAGGTGCCCTGATTGAGCTAGTCCAGAGCTGTGAGTATGAGTTTAATCTTTTAGTAGTATTCTTAGTTGTGAAATTTACAGATTTGCTCCACTCTCCTTGAGCCCTTATAGTTTTAATAAACTGTGTTTTTATCTTAATTCATGAGTATGTCTGCATTTAACTCCCAGCACGAGCACCCAACTGTTACAGATTTAGCCTACATTTCAATAGGCGCGAAAATCATAATTTTGGTACCATTACTTTTGAAATCAATTCAGTAGTTCAGTAGATTGTCTCCTACAAATAAACAAACTTTACCTCTTTATCAAATAGGTATAGATAATTATTTTATTCATATCCTATGATAAATAATGATTCTATGTTTCCATGGTGATGATGTCCTATTTCAGATGGAAGTATATTATTTCTGAATTTAATATGTATAAACGTAATAAATTTTATATTCATGCTCCAAAATCTGAATATTTATAAAACCAGTCATAGTACGAATGCATCTCATTTGCCACATTTGACGTGCAATTTACGGCTAGTTTTCCTTTTTTACACTTATTGTACATCATGTTATAACTATAGTTCAATTTTTGAGATTTTTATTAAAAAGAAAAAATAAAAAGAAGATTGCCCAGCTAAACTGATGGCATTGAACTCACAGGCTACACATACTAATTTTACATGGCAGCCTTATATTTTCAAAGGTTAATTCCGTTTGAAAAGCAAATTAGGGGGGGGGACTCTCCATTTCCCCGTTTTATACTTAATCATTGAATCCCTTTAACTGATCACGGATATCTTTTATCACATAAAAAACCGATAAATCTGCAAGAAAAACCCATCTATATCAATAAAGGGGAGGGGCATGAGCCCCCGTTCCCCCTCTTATACATATCAAATGAGCTCCAAAAATTAATCAGGGAAGCGTCTTATCAGCCCTTAGCAAAAAATGGCATAGGATTTTTTATGGAAACACATGGTTTTATATGGAAAATCATAAAAAAATTATGTCATTATATGTAAACATATTGTATTCATATGGTAAACATTCATTGCTCTATGGTATTGCAGAGCAATGTCTATGGTAAAGTTATAGGATAATGATATATACCATACATTTTATGGTATCCAGAGAAATGTGTATGGTAAAGTTATAGAATAATGATATACACCATACATGATATGGTATTCCATAACCAGGTGTATGGTAAAACTACAGGGAAATGAAATTTACCATACATTCAATGGTGTTCCATAGCGTGATGTATAGTAAAATAATACATAATTGTTTGCACCATAAATTGTATAGTATTTCAAAGCATGGTGTATGGTAAAATCTTAATGCCTTTTGAAAGTTTATAATATATTAGATTTTGTGTAACTATAATATAAAATTACTCGGTTGTGGTCATCTCAAAACTTTCTACTATCTTTATGTATGTCTTATGCACTTCTAAAAAATAGAATCATAGCAACGCCACTGGTTAGATAGTTTAAACCAAACTCTATTTAGGAACAACTTATGTTAACTTATAACCAGTCTAATGAAAATCCCTTGATCTCAAATTAATATAATATAAAATAACATATTATTTTATTCTTATATAATTCATATATATGAGTGTGCAAATGCGTTAAAAATAAAAAAAATCTTGAGAAAAATAAATTATTCAGTAAAAATATATAACTGACATATTTCCTATAAAATACTAACAGCGATTAAAGGAGTCAGGGACACACATAAAAAATACTGCATTAAAAATTTATCTGATTTTTTATGCTTATAATGACATTTTTTTTTAAATCATATTTAGAAAAGGAAATATTATGTTTGTTTTTTTTGTTTTGTTTTGTTTTTGTTTTTGTTTTTTTTTTCGTTTTCAGCATCTAGTTTTTAAGCATTGATTGTCATCAATAAGACTTCTTGTATGCGTTTTTCTTCATGATGGGTTTTCACAATTTCTCACATTTAAATTGTTATAACTCAAGAACCGTTAAACATAAATGCTATAAAATTAGAACATGCCTTTTTTTTAATTGCTTTACTTTAATTTTGATTCAGCAAATTTGAAAAAAATATTTATTTTTGAAAGTTTTTTATTTCAAACTTTTACTTTAAATAAGTTTTTTATTAATATTTTTAAAAAGGCTGAATCAAAATTAAAATGTAGGTGTTTTTGTTTATTTAATTGCTAAAAAACTAAAATTCTACAATTATTACATTGAGTTACAATAATTTTTAATTTCCCTCCATTTTTTTTTAATAAATTTTAAAATAAAAAAAAATAGAGAGAAGTTTTATCATGTGATTTTGTTTTAAAATGGTATGTTTAATATCACAAAAAATTGCGAAATTTTAATTCAATAAAAGATTTTTTAATGTGTCCCGGACCCCCTCAAAATAAACAAATTGTCAAAAACAGCCTATAATTATTTAAAGAAAATCTTTTTGAATTTATTTTAAAAAGGACCTACAAATATTTGAATCACCAAAAGAATTTTTGAAATATCTTTTAAAAATATTAACAACAAAATATTAATACATATATATTAATATAATATATTATAATATGTTAATTAAATATTAATAAACTTAATAGTAAAAAAAAAAAAAAAAAAAAAAAAAAAAAGGTTTATAATTAATTCACGTTATTTGATAATTTTAAAGTCATTTTATATGGAACAACAAGGATTTTTATTTTATTTAAAAGTTAAAAATCATTAAAAAGATTAAAAATTATTTTACGATGTATAAAAATATCAAAAAATGTACCGATATTTTTATCGACCTCAAATTATGATAATATATGAAATAATAGTGTTATTATTTTGTTCTTATGGTATTTCATATATGTGAGCAGAGTCTATGCGTTATAAATAAAAAATCCTATGGGAGAAATAAAATGATTTAACAAAAATATATATTTGATGACATATTTCTTATAAAATTCTAACAGCGATTAAAGAAGTTTGTAATTACAAACTTCAAAATTACAAACTTCTGTAAACACAAACACATTCTTAAAAAAACTGCATTAAAAATTTCTTTATTTTTTCTTATGTTTATAATGATGTTTAAATCATGTTTTCTATTATTATTCGAAGAGACAATAGTCACACAATAGTAGTATTTTTTAGTTTTGGTTTTTATATTAATTTATATTCATTTTATATGCAACAACAAAGTTTTTATTTTATTTTATTTAAACGTTAATAATTATTGAAAAGATTAAAAATCGTTTTACAATGTATAAAAAAATTGAATATATCTATTAATCTTTTTGGTATTAAAATTTAAAAGAAAGATTCAAAATTTCCGTAAAAAATATCTAAAAAATAGTAATATTTTATTTTTATTTTATTTTTTTTTACTTTAAAATTAAAAAATGCTCGTAAGTAAGGAATTAATATAATACATTAATATAATCATTAAAAATATATTACATACTAAGTTATCAAATGATTTCTTATTCTTATTAAATATTATTTCTTATCGACTATCTATTTTTTTAAAAATTAATTTTAATAAACAGAAAATAGTGTTTACTTTAATTAATTGGATTTTATAACTAAATAATATTTGCTACGACATTTACTCCATTCATTAAAATAATAAAATAACTTATAAATACACGTCTATAAAACAATTTATAAAAAAACCCTTTAAAACTACCTTCTTTTGTCAACCATTAACTTAGAACGACAAATAATGATGATTTACCGAAACGCTTTATTCATATAACGTTTTATAAGCACAGCTCATCACCCCGCATGGCCGAATGGTTAGGACGCTCGTCTCCCATTCCTACCGTCCGTGGATCAAATCCCACTGCTTCCCAAGGTCGAAGTGCATTAGTAAGCTTAGTTCCCCGTATTCCTAAAAGAGGGCGCCACCAACGTTGATATCGTTATTATTTTTTAATATATAGTACCATAAAGAATTACCATACACTTAAGGGGTCAGGTACCTTTCAAATGGTCAAAATTTCGATTTTTTTTTATTGCTTTATATGAAAGTATAATCTTTTAGATTCATATTAAAACAAACCCCATAAAAAAATTCGCATTAGAAACGAAGTTATGGGCAAAATAGTAAGGCCTCTTTTCATGAAACAGCGATATTTAAAGGGCTAGACTGTTTGTTTACATTTTGCACGCAGCAGGCGCCGGCCGTAGCTGATAAGATTCAAGGATTTCTACTCTTATTTTTCTTTACTCTGTGGTTATTTATTTTCCCTTTCCTTTCAGGAAATCAAGCAGAAATTAGCAACTGCTACTTCAACTTTAGATTCAAGCTATTTAGCTTGATTTAGAAATAAATCTATGCACGTTGTGTTGTTAACTCTTTCGATGCTGAATTTCTGATTTTTTTATAGTGATTTGTTTGCGAATAAGTTTTATTTTAGCTTTAAATTAATTTTATTTATTTCGTTAATAATCTTCTGCTACAATGAGTGAAGTTCTTAGCGAAAACACACCTAAAAGAGCTTCTGGGATACGACCGAAAAAAAGGAAATTTACTGGTAATATATATACCAGAAAGTTGGCGAAAAGTGAAAATGATTCACTGAATAACAGTGCTTCACAGAGAAAACTTTCTGTAAACAAGGAGTTTGAATATAATTCTAGCTTTGATGGATATCGTATTATGGATGTCAGTCACATGTTTTCCATTCTGGAAAAATTTTTATGCTGTAAAGCTTGTGGTGGTGAAGTAAGTATAACAGAAGAAATTGAATGTGGCTTATCATCTAAAATTTCGATTTTATGTGAAAATTGTGCTGAAGTTATTAAATTTAAGAATTCTAAGAAGATCGGCGAAAATAACAAAATTTCAGAAATTAACAACAGATATATTTATGCCATTAGATCAATTGGACTGGGGTATGCAGCAATGAAACTGTTTTGTGGAATCATGGATCTGCCTCAACCGGTTTCCAAAAAATCTTACAATGCTGCGATAAAGGTGCTACAGAAATGCTCTGCATCTGTCGCAGAAAGATCTATGATATCTGCAGCTTCAGAAGAAGTAACTCTGACTGATTCTTCATGCTTAAACATCAGTGGTGACGGTACATGGAAAACTCGGGGTCATACTTCACGAATAGGTGTGTGCACTGTCATTGGTGACAAAAGCGGCAAAGTTATTGATACTGAAGTCCTTTCCTCATTTTGCAAGTCATGTGATACATGGAAACTAAAAAAAGGGACGCATGAATATAATTCATGGAAAAAAACCCATGAAAATGATTGCCTCAATAACCACGATGGATCTGCTGGAAAAATGGAACTAAGTTTTATGGTTCGAATATTTCAACGTTCAGAAGCCACAAGAAATGTAAAGTACATTGGATATATAGGTGATGGTGATGCCAAAACTTTTCAAGCCATATCAGAGGCCAGCCCATATGGTTCTGATACAAAAGTTGAAAAAATTGAATGCGTGGGTCACATTCAAAAGAGAATGGGCACACGCTTACGAAAACTTAAACAAAACAAAGTAAAATGTAGTGAAGGTAAAGCACTTGGAGGAAAAGGTAGACTTACGGACAACATCATTGCTAAGCTAACAGATTATTATGGAAATGCAATTCGACAGAATAAAAACAATTTACATGAAATGCGTAAAGCTATCTGGGCTGCATATTTTCATACTCGTTCAACGGATGCCGAGCCTCTACATTCATTTTGCCCTACTGGAAGTGAATCTTGGTGCAAATATAATAAAGCAGTTGCTTGTGGTACCATTAAAACATTTAAACACAAGAACACAGTCCCGACTAGTGTAATGGATACTATAAAACCAATTTTTAATGACTTATCGCAGCCAAAACTTCTGTCTAGGTGCTTAGGAGGTAAGACCCAGAACAACAATGAATCGATAAATTCTTTAATATGGAAATTATGTCCAAAAACACAAGGAGTAGGTAAAAGGATTGTGGAAATTGCTACAAATGAAGCAGTTATTTTGTTTAATGATGGCAATCAAGGAAAAATGAATGTAATGCAAGAATTTGGCTTGACAGTTGGTGCACATGCTCGAGGATGTTTGAAACAGTTAGACGACCAAAGGATTGCAACTTCTAATTTACGCTTTCTTCAAAACACAAAAGAAGCAAGAAAAAGTAAGCGAATGAAAGAAATTGCTCAGAAAGATAAATTTCTCTTGCAGGAAGGTGAAATTTACAGTGCCGGTGCTTTTTAAATGTGTTAAGTTTTGTGAAAATCTTTGAGCAAAGTTTTTTTCCATCTGTTATCCCATGCGATGATACTTATCAAAGTATATGTATGTAAATTAGTGTTCAAATTTCTAAAAGGTTTATTTATGTCATGCAATAGAAAACATCAGAATGAATTTATAGATTTTTGTTTCACAAGTCTTCTAAAAAGTTTATCAACCTAATAATCTAAGTAAACAGATGATGTAGTATTGTTCTTGTAAAGGTAAATTTATTTTTATTTCTACTTTTATTTTTCTTGATTTAGTACACAATATTTATTATTTAATAGTTATTAAATTCATGTGTATAAATAAGATAAGTAAATAATTATATAAATTACTGCAATACTTAAAAATAATGTTTCATAATAAGTTTCTAAGTCAATCTTTTCTTTCAATTGAATTTTCACAAAAATAATTTTCGTTTTTACGCTTAGGATTCAATAGCGCACATGATTTCTCCGAAACTGTTGGCTAAAATTTTATAAAAAATTAACAGCTCATACAAAACATTCAAATGTTGAAAATGACGAATTGTTATCAGTGTCATGTAAGGATTTATTAAATAATGAATGGTTATTTAGAAGAATGATATGAGGAAAAAATTTTTCGTTTTTATGTTTACGATTCAATAGCGCGCATGATTTCTTTGAAATTGTTGGCTAAAATTTTATAAAAAATTAACAGCTCATACAAAACATTCAAATGTTGAAAATGACGAATTGTTATCAGTGTCATGTAAGGATTTATTAAATAATGAATGGTTATTTAGAAGAATGATATGAGGAAAAATTATTTTCGTTTTTACGTTTACGATTCAATAGCGCGCATGATTTCTTTGAAATTGTTGGCTAAAATTTTATAAAAAATTAACAGCTCATACAAAACATTCAAATGTTGAAAATGACGAATTGTTATCAGTGTCATGTAAGGATTTATTAAATAATGAATGGTTATTTAGAAGAATGATATGAGGAAAAATTTTTTTCGTTTACGATTCAATAGCACGCATGATTTCTCCGAAATGGTTGTCTAAAATTTTATAAAAAATTAACAGCTCTTACAAAACATTCAAATGTTGAAAATGACGAAGTATTATCAGTGTCATGTAAGGATTTATTAAATAATGAATGGTTATTCAGAAGAATGATATGAGGAAATTTTTTTTTCGTTTTTCCGTTTACGATTCAATAGCGCGCATGATTTCTTTGAAATTGTTGGCTAAAATTTTATAAAAAATTAACAGCTCTTACAAAACATTCAAATGTTGAAAATGACGAAGTATTATCAGTGTCATGTAAGGATTTATTAAATAATGAATGGTTATTTAGAAGAATGATATGAGGAAAAAATTTTTCGTTTTTATGTTTACGATTCAATAGCGCGCATGATTTCTTTGAAATTGTTGGCTAAAATTTTATAAAAAATTAACAGCTCATACAAAACATTCAAATGTTGAAAATGACGAATTGTTATCAGTGTCATGTAAGGATTTATTAAATAATGAATGGTTATTTAGAAGAATGATATGAGGAAAAATTATTTTCGTTTTTACGTTTACGATTCAATAGCGCGCATGATTTCTCCGAAATGGTTGTCTAAAATTTTATAAAAAATTAACAGCTCTTACAAAACATTCAAATGTTGAAAATGACGAAGTATTATCAGTGTCATGTAAGGATTTATTAAATAATGAATGGTTATTCAGAAGAATGATATGAGGAAAAATTTTCTTCGTTTTTCCGTTTACGATTCAATAGCGCGCATGATTTCTTTGAAATTGTTGGCTAAAATTTTATAAAAAATTAACAGCTCATACAAAACATTCAAATGTTGAAAATGACGAATTGTTATCAGTGTCATGTAAGGATTTATTAGATAATGAATGGTTACTTAGAAGAACGATATGATGAAAAATTATTTTCGTTTTTACGTTTACGATTCAACTGCGCGCATGATTTCTCCGAAATGGTTGTCTAAAATGTCATAAAAAATTAACATCTCTTACATAGCATATAAATGTTGAAAATGATGAAGTATTACCAGTTTCATGTAAAAATTTTGTAAATAATGAATAAATATATAGAAAAATGTTGTATCAGTATATGTTATTTGTGTATTTATATTCATTTTGCATGTTTTATAGCACACTATTTACTATTTTTTTATAATGAAACTTATTGAATTTATGTTTTTATATAAATAGGTAAGTAAATAAATATATGTATACTTAAATATCTAAAGATATTTTGCATAATATGTTTTAAAAAGAAATTTTATCTTTAAATTGGATTTTCTCAAAATGCTATTTTTTCAACTTGCGCGCATGATTGCTCGAAAATGGTTGGGTAGAATTTGATGAAATTTTTACAGAAGTTACATAACATATAAATGCTTAAAATGACGAACTACTATCACTTTTGTGTATGAATTTTTTAAGTTATGAATTATTATTTACAAAAAAAAGTGCTAAATTTTGTTATTTTTCATATTTTTATGTATTTTTTATACAAAGACATAATTTAAAGTAACTAGGGTTCGTCATTTTGATTATTGACTATTTTTCTTTATATATAAAGTGATTTTAGGTCTTTATGATATTTTTTATGCATGTCAAGCTGCGCGCAAGACTATGTATGATTTTTCTTCGAGAAAAAAAGACCTTTTGTAATTTTTTAATTTAATTTTATGGTGAAGGTATAAAAATATTCCATGACCTGTAACAGTTACAGGAAGATTATTTAAATATGTGTTAAAAATTTGAAGTTCTTAAAAGCGATAGATTTAAAGATATTGAGATCAATACTGTATGCAAATTTTGCTTCTATTTTAATCGATCAAAGGTACCTGACCCCTTAACGTTTATATGGTTTTTCATAAGAATTGCCATACACTTAACGATTATATGGTTTTCCATAGAATCACTTTTACCATAGGCAAAAATCCATATGATTGCACTTATGGTGTTTTTTTTATGGTAATTCTATGCCTTTTTTTTGCTAAGGGAGAATATACATACATCCAAAATTTCAAGTGAATCGGATTATTTTATCATGAGTTATCGCATTACGCACATACAGAACGGACGGGCACATAAGCTCCCAGGCTTTGATAGCCTGTGAGCTAAAAAATAGGAAATGAATCTCCAATTATTTTTTTTAATTACAGCAGACGATAAAAACGAAAAAAGAAAGTAGGATTTTAATAAACACCATTTTTTTTTTCTAAACATAATTCTTAATAAAATATTTCTGTAGAAACAAGTTTTTTAAAAGAATGTTTTTAGAATAAATAGTTGAAAAAAGTACGCGTCCAATTCAAGTTCTTTTTTTGGCAAAATCCAATAATAACATTCTAACACTTCTTTAAAAATTTAAGACCTTAATTAACTTTTCAAATTAAAGGAATTACTTATGACATGCAACATATGATGTTATTAAAAGCTTTCAAGAGGGAATGGGAAAATCTGTAGAAAAATTAGCTATATGTACAATAAAAAAATCGCCAATTAATTGAAAAAATATTTGGTGTTAAGAAAAAAAATAAATCTCATTATGTTTTTACTAAATTGGAGTTATGTTTGTGAAACCTCTTAATTTATTGATATTTAAGCAACAAGAAATAATCTAATTTTATTTATCACATTTAAAGTTATGTTTAGAGAAAAGGTTTGCTTTCTTTAGAGCGTATATAACTTTAGTAATACTTTGTTATGTTTGCGTATACAGGGCTACGCAAAGGATTGGATACATGGTCGCCAATGGATGATGTTTTTTGGAAATGTGATTTCAATAGTTTTAAGAGTGTATTAGTTTGAATTAAATTTTAGTTAAATACTGGTATATAATAAAGGTACTAGATAAGCTACAATGCTGAACAAAGGTATTCATATATGTTTCCATCTATTAGAATAAATTGCTGAAAGAGAAATTTCAAGCTACTAGGCCTTTTCTTGCTAAACTAATTTTCCCCATAATATAGCATATATAACAACCGACACATCAAATCCAGAGCGCTCATAAGTATTGAAATGCATATTTGGCTATGGACTGTAGTACCTTATTCCCCGAAATGAGGAAGTTTTTGTTAAAGGTTTCAGGAAGTGTTGGAAAAGATATCATAATCAATGCTTTGTGCGGGATTTTGTTTTAAAATGGAATTATTCAGAGTATTGATTAAGAATCAGTATTTTATTTTAAAACAATTTTCTAACAGTTCATTAAAAAATTAAGTTCCCCCATTTAATTTTTAAGTTTTAAAGGTAATTACTCATGTTATCATGTGATGTTAGTAAAAATGTCCATAATACTATGAAAAAAAAAAAATGTCGACATCCTGTCAAAATAAAATGGTGAGAAAGCATGATAATTCAAACGTAATTTTCTTTTAACCCTTCCGGTTCTGGTATATTATAGTATTTTCTTTCAATTGAGTTTTATTTTGTTTTAACAATAAATTTTGTTCCTATTTGCATGTAATAACATTAGCCAGTGTCTATGCAATTATTATATTACTCCATTAATGTTTAGACAGTTAATAATAATAATAATAATAACTAGCTGCACCCGTCGAAACTCGACGGAAAAGAATATATATTAGGTATGATATATATCAATTTTATATAGACAGTAAAATACTGAGCGAAATAAACAATTGCCACCTCTTAAAATAGGGATAACATTAGCTTTTCATGATGAAGATTAGCAAACTTCAGAAAATAACAAAAAATAAGGAAAACAACTCATAAATTATTATGTTGGACTTAACTTCAGCTACAAATCTTTTTTTTTAATGCGGTTTCTAAACCTTAAATATTATTTAAATGTCAAATTATTTAGGAAGTTAATATTATACCCCGGAAGACGAATTCAAATATATCTGCATAGTTTATTTTTTCTCCGTTTAAATATCGCTTGATAACTGTACAATAATTATAATATCAATGAAACATTTTAATTATAATAGAAACAGGGACTTACTAAACTGCCTAACCAACCCACTACATATTTACAGCACTTGCAATAAATTTAATTTATTTATTGGTTTGTATCCTCCATGAACTTGCAAAAAATAATTTTATTGTTATGGCAACGAAAAAAAAAAAAAAAAAAAAGATATCTCTGTTATTAAAAAGAATAAAATTTTTGTATTTGTTGCTGAAATGCAGATTTTTTTTTAAACAATAACTTAATACAATAAAATGATTTTAATTATTTTTTAGCTCACAGGCTATCATAGCCTGAGAGCTTATGTGCCCGTCCGTTCTGTATGTATGTGCGTATGTGCGTAACGCGATAACTCATGATAAAAATATCGGATCCACTTGAAATTTTGTATATAGGTATATCCTGATAAGGCGCTTCCCTAATTAGTTTTTGGAGTTCATTCGATATGTATAAGAGGGGGAACGGGGGGCTCATGCCCCCCGTTAGTTGATATAAATGGGATTTTCATGCAGAATTAAGTTTTCAAAATTTAGATTAGGATCATTCTGATGAGGCGATTCCGTGACTGTTATTAGGTGTTCATTGAATAAGTATAAATAGGGGGAACAGGGGTTCTAACCCCCCTGTGAGGTAATACATATTCTATTACATATATTTCTATTATTTTTTCAATTATGAGTCCTCCCCCCCCTCTTTTAAAATTTAATTTTAAAAGAAAAGCATTTTTAATACGTATTTTTTATCGTGTGTTCGTCTCCAAGTGCATATAAAATAATATTAATAAATAAAAAGAACAAATAATAAATTAGTTTTAAAATATCATTCCATTTCTAGATTTTTCTTTCTTGTTCTTCAGTTGATTAAATATCAAACGACTGTTTTATGTAACTGCTATTTTTTATTTCCCAATGATTTCATTTTGTCTTGTATAAAGAACTTAATTTGTTACCTGTTGTGAAATTCCGTTTAGGGTTGCCGGCTGCTGCACGTTCTCACCACGAGCGATAAAGACTATATTCTTGACAACACTCATTTTTAAATTTTCCCATTTGTTTATCATGTAACGGCCCTTTTTACCTGTACATTGTTTTGCTTAGATTGGGAATCTATTCTATGCCAAAAGACTTTTTTTGGCGTTTGTGAAATCTGAAATTTTTGTCAGTTTTACGTTTGTCACTGCTAAGTAAAGATGCACGATCTCTGTCGTCAGCGATGACTAATGTTTTCTATATTATGTTCGAAGACATTTCATATTATTGTGCTGTTTACTGACTAAGGTTTTTTGTATAATGTTCAATGGCATTTTATATTACCGTGCTGCATACTTAACGTTTATGGATATTCAATTTCTTGTGCTTTGAGAAATAAAAAAAGTAGTCAAGATGATTCTCTGAGAAGTGATTTTCATTAGTGAAAATGTCTTCATTTTTTAACTTCAGAAACAAATGTAAAATCAGGACCTGGTGTTCATCACAACATTTGTACTACAATCTCGGCCTAGCAAAAAAAACGTGCCTTATATTTCATCTTTTCCGGCGATCTCGGACACACACATACGAAATGTGTCCTAATTTTCATATTTTACTACCATAGAACTATAGCACAAAAAAAGGTGGCCCTTTATTCCAAACTTCGCCACCTCAGAACTATTTTGCCATCACCGAACTTTGAAATGTGCCCTTTATTTTCCTATCTTGCCACCATAGAGCTATGGTGCCGCATGAAGAAGGGTTTTTTGTTTCTGGAGAAGTTGTCCAAGTGTAAACAATGTGATGAGACGAAAATGTGATTTGTATGTGCACCGTATTTTGCTTCGAATTCCGGATGGTACGGTAAAAAAAGTGTTTTCGAAAGAATAGTGATTACGACATTTATAGTTTCTACTGGTGCTAGTGGTGTTCGAATACAAGACATGTGAGATATGCTGCACGAAAATACGACGTACAATCCTGGAATGTTTCAAAACGGAATTTCAATTCTACAAAATTATTGTCTACAGGGTCGTTCTAAAAGGATGTGTCGTGGCTTTTTTGTTCTGTGTGGGAGCAGCTAATTCAATTGTGCTTAATGTGGACATCCTCCCCCCCACCTTCAGAATAAAAAATTTTAGGAACGCTGAATAAAAATGCAACGATACCACAATAACTTTTGATTTAAATAATAGTTTCCGAAAGAACATTTTTTTTTGTTTCTCGTTATTCCCCCCCTTCCCCCCCCCCCAAAAAAAAAAGGAAATGTATTTATTTTTTTCTTATGATGTTGTTTTCAGCTTAGAAGAAAGGTAATGTACAGATTCTTTTTCTTTATTTTCTTTTTGTGTTTCATATTATATATTTGCTTTTATGTTATTATTATTTGTAATTGATTATGATATATTTGAACAAGCTTAAGTATTTATAAGTATATATATATTTTTTGAAAATGTCTTCATCAAAAAATAACTTTAATATTTCTGTACCTTGCTATGAAGGTGATCCAACCACTTTGGATTTTTTCTTTGATATAGTTAGTAATTATGCAAAAATACAGAAATGGACAGATGATCAGGAGGTCTTGTTTCTCAAAACAAAATTAGCAGGACCTGCCCTAAAATTTTTTCTTGAAAATGACAAAATTAGAAATTCAAATAGTGTGAAACTAATTAAACAGGAACTTTCACGATTTTTCTCTAAAGAATCTCAAACAGTTATAGATATCGAATTTGATAACATAAAACTCTTACCTAATGAAAGTATCAGTAATTTTTCCCATAGATTGAATACTTTGGCCAATAAGGCTTTTAAAACGAAAGATCCTGAATTTCTTAACGAAATAAAATATAAGAAACTTTTGCAGTGTTTATCAACTGATATTCGAATAAAAATTAAGGAGGAAAAAATTGATGACTATGACAAAGCAGTAGAAAGAGCAGAGTTTTTGCAAAATATTTTGTCAAATGAAAAATTAATTAATATTCATAATGAATATTCTAATCATATTGATTTTTCTAAACAGATATCTGAATTATCAGAGAAAATAAATGCTTTGTCATTTGTAAACAATACACAGAAAGATGACACTAAACAAACCCAAACACGTCCTAGTTTTAAGAAGGACACTCGTGAGTTGTACAAATCAAAAAACTCTAGAAATTTTGATTTTAAGTTTCAAAATAAAAATAACAGAAAGGTAAATATTTGTCAAATTTGTTCTAAGCGAGGTCATTTGGCCCTCCAATGTTTTAAGTATAAGAATTTGTGTAAGAGAAAGAAATCTTATGATCAGAATTATTATGGACAATATAGAAATACTAATTTTGATAATATTGGTTATAACCAATTTCAGCCTTTAAACGACCAGTGAGACGCAGTACAGCTGATGAGCTGTTGTCTCAAAACTGTCTTGGGTCATCAGCAAATAAATTTAAACTGTCTGATGAAGGACAAGTTAAATCCACTTATTCACAGACATCTAAGGAAATTCAGATTTGCAACAATCAGTCAACACAGACTGATGAAAAAGTAGTTATTTATAATGTATATGATAAGTGTTCGTTTTTACCTATTATTTCCAGTAAGTTTGGCAAATTTGAGGCATTTTTATTACTGGATACAGGAAGTTCAATTTCAATTTTATCACTTAATTTCTTTAATGAAATAAAAAAGGATGTTTGTTACAAACATTTAGCTTCTTCAGTAACTATTTCAACTGTTAATTCTGCTGTTAAATTCTCTTCTTGCATTTCTGTGTCTATCAAAATTGGTAAAATATTCTTTCGGCATACCTTTTATATTGTTGAAATTGCAAATTCTTCAGAATTTGTTGGAATTTTAGGCTATGATTTTATTGTGAAAAATAATATTGTTATTAATCCCAGTGATAATACTGCCTCAATTAATGGTGTTGAAGTACCATTAAAAAATAAATGTAGAAAAAGTCAAATAAATGCAATGTGTATTGATGAAAGTTCTGAAAGTGAGGTAAATAATAATGACAGTAGTTCAAGTGATATTGTGCATAAAGTTAACAGTAATGAATCGCATGATCAGATTTGTGCATATCTTGCACACAAAGTGAACTTAAATCCGTATGAACACAAATTTGTAAAAATTAAATCTGACATCTCACCAGATCAAGATGAGATGCTATTTTGTAGTAATATTTCCTCTAATAATGTGTTATGTCATGATGCACTTATAAAATTAGATTCTAAATTTCAAAATATTTCATATCCCAAAATCATGCATGTTTACATTGAAAATTTATCTGATCATGTTGTTCATTTGAATAAAAATATGGAAATAGGTTATCTGTGCATACCAGATGAAATTGTTGATCAAAATCAACTGGAAAGTAATTTAAATCCTTCAATAAATGAAAATTATTGTAATTTTATTACTGCATCTGATCAGGTACTTGCTCAAAGAAAAAAAGATCTTTCTATAGATGATTTTAAATTGGAACATTTTGAAGCAAATGAAAAGAAAGAAATCTCTGATCTTCTCTTAAAATATTATTCTGCTTTTTCAAAATCTCTTAAGACACTTGGTCATACTGATCGCATTGTACCTAATATCAAATTTATTAATGACTTCCCAATAAAAACTTTACCATTTAGCATTCCCCAAGCACTTCAGGCAGATGCTAAAGAGCAAATAGATAATCTTGTTGAAGCAGGAATAATAGAAAGGCATTGCTCGGAATGGTCTTGCCCTATCTTAATTGTCAAGAAAAAGTCTGACGGTTCAGGTAAACAGAAATATCGTTTAGCGTTAGATTTGAGAATGCTTAATTCAGTTATTCAGGGATCTTCTTATCCTCTTCCCAAAATTCAAAATATTATTGCTAATTTATCCTCTTATAAATATTTCACTAGCTTAGATTTAAAACAAGCTTACCATCAAATTGACTTACCACCAGAATTGCAAGATAAATTGACATTTACATCTGAGTATGGCTCTTATAAGTATAAACGTTTAGTTTTTGGCTTAAAAAATTCTGCCTCAGTGTTTCAAGCACTAATGGACATGATTTTAGATGAAATAAATTTGGAAGGTATATTTACATATCAAGATGATTTTATATTTGGTTCAAACACATTTCAAGAAACATTACAAAAACTTGAGAAAATTTTACAGGTTTTATCAAAGTATAACCTGACTCTTGCCCCCAACAAATGTACTTTCCATCAGACTTCTACAAACTATCTAGGTTTTCACATTGAAAATCATGCAATAAGTCCCATTCAAAGTAATATTTTGCGAATAACATCTTTTCCGGTACCAACAACTAAACGCCAACTAAAAGGTTTTATTGGTTTAGCGACCTTTTATAGAAGTTTAATACCCAAATTTTCTGAAATCATACATCCATTAATTCAGCTTACCAGGCCTAAAGAAAAATTTCGCTGGACTCCTGAACATGACAAAATTTTTAATAATATTCAAAAAATGTTTTTTTCTGAACCGATTGTTCATTTACCAGATTGGGACAAACCATTTTTCTTAAATACAGATGCGTCAAAAATTGCTATTTCAGCTGTCTTACTTCAAGAATTTGATAATAACTTACTACCAGTTGCTTATTTTTCTAAAGCATTATCCCCTTCTGAGAAAAAATACCCTGCGATTAAGCTAGAATTAATGGCTATTTACAAAGCAGTTGTTGCTTTTAAATATTATCTTTACAACAGAAATTTTACTATTTTATCTGACAGTGCTCCATTAAAACACTATAAGAAAGTTAGTAACCCTGCGGATATCATAACTAGATGGCTCACCGAGTTATCCGAATATTCATTCAATTTTCAACACATTCCAGGTTCTTCAAATGTACTTGCTGACTATCTTTCTAGAAATAATTTCAAAAATAATCAACAAACACTAGACACAAATCCTGAATTAATATATGATACTACTCATATTCTCCCTATCATTGAGAATGATGAGCATGAAAAGACTATCTCTGAGTCACATTCAATTAATTATTTGACTGTTGGTAATTCAGAAAATCATAAAGATCCTTTGCTTGAAATATCAAACCAAACATTTGTTAATGAACAGTTAAAAGATACAGAATTATCTGTTATATATAATGAAATATTAAACAATGGTAGTTCAGATAAATATGACATGTATTTTATTCATCCTGATACTAAAGTGTTGATGTTTAAAAAAAACATTCCACATGACTCAACATTTTCTTATCATATTGTGGTACCACACTCATTAAAAGCTAAGGTTTTAGCAATTTCACATCTTTCACATTTCGGTCTAAAGAAAACCTATGAATTTGTAAGTAAAAGATATTTTTGGAAAGGTATTTACACAGACACATTAAATTATGTTGCGTCATGTATTAAATGTTTGCAACATAAACATCACAAAACACAGCCTGCACCTTTGCAAGCAACGTACACTCCAAAACAAGCTGGTCATACTGTAGCAATTGACATTGTAGGTCCTTTTAGTAATGGTTATTCAGTATTAACAGTAACTGATCACTTTTCTAGACATATGGAATTATATCCTTTAAAGGAGACTTCTGCTAATAAAGTTGTTGAATCACTGTTTAAATATTTCACATGCTTTGGGAGACCGTGCGTAATTTTGTCTGATCTAGGTTCCCAATTTATTTCCAGTGTTTACAACATTTTTAATGAAACATTAGGTATAAAAATATCTCATTCTTCAGTCTCGCACCCCCAATCGAACTCGATTGCTGAAAGAATCAATTCTTCAATCAAAACTTCAGTTAATACTTTATTACTTGAAGGACACTCTTTTGAACATGCATTGTTGATTCACAAATGCTTATACAATGGCTCCACACACTCATCTACAAAATTCTCACCAAATCTTTTACATTTTGGGCGTGAGTTATCATTAATATTTGATACATATGACACTCATGCAAATCAACCATTTCTTGATAATGTTGACACTTATAAATTATTAAAAGAACTGGATGCAATGTACCAAAAAGCTTATGAAAACATTGTGTCTGCTCAACATCAAAGAAACTTAAAATTTTCACAATTTGCAAAACTACGTCCATTAACTGTCCATGATATTGTTTATCTAAAATCTCGAGATAAATATAAACCAAAATATACTGGTCCTTATGAAATTATTATGAAACATTCACCTGTTTCATTTACTATAAGGAAATATCAGTATTCACATGCTCCTTCTTTTAGAGTGCATATAGATAGACTTTTACTTGCTCCACCTAGAAATGCATACCTTAATTCTAACTTTAATAAAAATACAAGCGCTAATATTAATAACAACAATAATAATTATCAGCAGTACAATAGCAATAGCTCTCCTCAAAACATTATTTCAGGATATAATCTTAGACCAAGAAAATAAATGTAATGCCACATGTTTTGTGTTAACTGGCCAGGACACGGAATTATGTTTAGTTGTGTACTATGTATTGGATCTTTTACTGGTCTACTGCTGGTTCAGTTCATTGTGTATTAGATTCTCTATGCAGTGTACAATTTTGGTTTTATATTTTATTTTCATACTACTATTTTGATAATTGTGTACTTTAATATTTTGACAAGTTTATTTCATAAGGTGCTTAAGTAAATTTGCTCTACACTCTATTGGAATGGCATTTTACATTTCCAAAATTTTTTTTAATACTGATCTGTGCTGATTTTTTTTATTTACATATTATGCATATTTTGATTCTTACATTTTAATAAAGGTATTATATTTGTGTAAATTTAATTCAACTATAAACATTGTATTAAGTCAGTATTTAGAATTTTTTATATATATAAAAAGAAACTTTTTTCAGCATTTATTTAAATGTGTGTTTAAACAGTGTATGTAAACTGTTATGATAATTTGATTTAACAAGTTGCAAGTATTTTCAAGCAACAGCAACATAAGACAATTTCTATAAATAAAAAATATGTCATCTAAAGATTTGCTTTTACAGCAGAACTGTTTTTTTTGTAAGCGCTTACACTTGAATGATGACGAAGACATGCTTACACTTGAATGATGACGAAGACACGCTTACACTTGAATAAAGAAACGAAGAATATAAAAAATAGGTTGTGTATACACATCAAATTGCTGGATATTAAAAGCAATGACTAGCATATATGCATGTATATAAAGGCCTAGGCATAAGTTGAAGTTTATTTATTTTTTTGGTAACATTTTGTGTATCGTATTGTGTTTTATATATATCATATATAATTTGTAATTTTTATAAACATATAATTATTCTTATTTTATAAGTGTATATTTTTGCTTGTGCTTTGTACATAGATTCCCAACACTTTACATTTTTTTTATAAGAAAAAATATTTTTTTTTCCTTCGCCAAAAAAAATATTTTTTGGTGGTCCTTCGAGTGATA
This sequence comes from Maratus speculifer, assembly GCA_964019185.1. Classification (NCBI taxonomy): domain Eukaryota; kingdom Metazoa; phylum Arthropoda; class Arachnida; order Araneae; family Salticidae; genus Maratus; species Maratus speculifer. Next base: position 248,054,109 of record OZ025302.1, on the reverse strand, counting down.
ATATGTGAGGTAATACATATTCTATTACATATATTTCTATTATTTTTTCAATTATGAGTCCTCCCCCCCCTCTTTTAAAATTTAATTTTAAAAGAAAAGCATTTTTAATACGTATTTTTTATCGTGTGTTCGTCTCCAAGTGCATATAAAATAATATTAATAAATAAAAAGAACAAATAATAAATTAGTTTTAAAATATCATTCCATTTCTAGATTTTTCTTTCTTGTTCTTCAGTTGATTAAATATCAAACGACTGTTTTATGTAACTGCTATTTTTTATTTCCCAATGATTTCATTTTGTCTTGTATAAAGAACTTAATTTGTTACCTGTTGTGAAATTCCGTTTAGGGTTGCCGGCTGCTGCACGTTCTCACCACGAGCGATAAAGACTATATTCTTGACAACACTCATTTTTAAATTTTCCCATTTGTTTATCATGTAACGGCCCTTTTTACCTGTACATTGTTTTGCTTAGATTGGGAATCTATTCTATGCCAAAAGACTTTTTTTGGCGTTTGTGAAATCTGAAATTTTTGTCAGTTTTACGTTTGTCACTGCTAAGTAAAGATGCACGATCTCTGTCGTCAGCGATGACTAATGTTTTCTATATTATGTTCGAAGACATTTCATATTATTGTGCTGTTTACTGACTAAGGTTTTTTGTATAATGTTCAATGGCATTTTATATTACCGTGCTGCATACTTAACGTTTATGGATATTCAATTTCTTGTGCTTTGAGAAATAAAAAAAGTAGTCAAGATGATTCTCTGAGAAGTGATTTTCATTAGTGAAAATGTCTTCATTTTTTAACTTCAGAAACAAATGTAAAATCAGGACCTGGTGTTCATCACAACATTTGTACTACAATCTCGGCCTAGCAAAAAAAACGTGCCTTATATTTCATCTTTTCCGGCGATCTCGGACACACACATACGAAATGTGTCCTAATTTTCATATTTTACTACCATAGAACTATAGCACAAAAAAAGGTGGCCCTTTATTCCAAACTTCGCCACCTCAGAACTATTTTGCCATCACCGAACTTTGAAATGTGCCCTTTATTTTCCTATCTTGCCACCATACCCCCCCCCCCCGTTAGTTGATATAAATGGGATTTTCATGCAGAATTAAGTTTTCGTTCAAAATTTAGATTAGGATCATTCTGATGAGGCGATTCCGTGGCTGTTATTAGGTGTTCATTGAATAAGTATAAATAGGGGGAACAGGGGTTCTAATGCCCCCCCCCCGTTAGTTGATATAAATGGGATTTTCATGCAGAATTAAGTTTTCGTTCAAAATTTAGATTAGGATCATTCTGATGAGGCGATTCAATGACTGTTATTAGTTGTTCATTGAATAAGTATAAATAGGGGGAACAGGGGTTCTAATGCCCCCCCCCCCCGTTAGTTGATATAAATGGGATTTTAATTGAGAATTAAGTTTTCGTTCAAAATTTAGATTAGGATCATTCTGATGAGGCGATTCCGTGGCTGTTATTAGGTGTTCATTGAATAAGTATAAATAGGGGGAACAGGGGTTCTAATGCCCCCCCCCCCCCCGTTAGTTGATATAAATGGGATTTTCATGCAGAATTAAGTTTTCGTTCAAAATTTAGATTAGGATCATTCTGATGAGGCGATTCCGTGACTGTTATTAGGTGTTCATTGAATAAGTATAAATAGGGGGAACAGGGGCTCTAATGCCCCCCCCCCCCGTTAGTTGATATAAATGGGATTTTCATGCAGAATTAATTTTCGTTCAAAATTTAGATTAGGATCATTCTGATGAGGCGATTCCGTGACTGTTATTAGGTGTTCATTGAATAAGTATAAATAAGGGGAACAGGGGTTCTAATGCCCCCCCCCCTTAATTTATATAAATGGGTTTTTCAAGCAGAATTGTCAGATTTCGTTCAAATCTCTGAATAGTTTTGAAAGTTTAATGGTTAAGTATAAAAGAGGGGGATAACTCCTTTTAAATTATATAAATGCTAAATGGGTTTTTATTAAGAATTACCTAATTTGCTCTGAATTTTGGATATAGATTTTTTATATGATAAAGCATGTCTTTGATAGTATAGCAGGTTCAATGATTAAGTATAAAAAAAAGAGGAAAGGGGAGAGCTGTTTCCCCTTCTTAATTTTTTTTTCGAACGGAATTAACCCTTGAAAATATAAGGCTTTAATGTGCAATTAGTATTTGTAGCCTGTGAGCTCAATGCCATCAGTTTAACTGGGCAGTATTCTTTTTATTGATATTATATAAGATAGAAATATAGTAATACCGGCATATCACAGGTTTTATTCTTTTTTTTAAAATATGACATCATTTACACCTTCAGAAATACTCATCTTTTCTTAAATAAAAGCGTGATTTATGCAGTTATTTAAGAATTCTTTAGTTTCATAAAATATTCATTATAATTAAATAGAAATGGCGCAGTTTATAGAAATATTTTCATTTGTGCACACCACGGGCCTTTAAATTAATAGAAGTTCACTTTATTTAGATGCAGGAATTAAAGTCTGTGAATATGACATCATCACTGACACAGCTATAAAAATGTATATTATATTCATGGAATAAATTTATCTGGTTTCTGTATGACGGCATTTTCTCCATCGACAAAATTTCACTTTAGATATTATATTTTATTAAAGTTTATCTTCTGTTATTTTACTTACATAACACTTAATAATATTACTCGGTAAATAATCTGTGTATTGCAGGGAATAAAACTATGTGCAATAATTTTATTATGATTAAATTTTACAAAAAACTTTTTTTTTGTTGTTTGTTTGAAACGCGATTATACATTCACCGATGAGATCAGCTCCTGATTGGTGGAAAATAATGAAACAAAATAAATTTTGAGAAAAGCGAGAAAAGCTTAACCTGTTGCCACTGTTTTGAAGAAGTGTCATAAAAAAGTTTTTAAAATTGAAAATAAAATATAAAAATTGAAATAAATTAAAAATTAGCCAGAATGGGCACATCTACACATAAACAGCTTTCATTTAAAAAAATAATTATCAAAATCGGGCCAGTAGAAAGCTCAGGGCTGATGACCAAAAAAACAGCCAGGTGTTTTAAACATATAGATAATAATAATGATAACAACAACAAATATTTGTTTAAATCTTTTTGCACCGTTAGCAATTCTTTTATTATAAGCATATATTTCACTCTTTAAATTTAAAATAAAGTTTACTTTCCGGAAATAATTATGTGTAGTAAAGCGCAAAAAGTATTAGTAAGTTTTAATATCAGTTAAATATTGTTGTAATATATTTTCTAAACACTTCCAAAAATTTCTTCCTTAGTCTGTTGTCATATGAATATGAATTGAAAAGTATGTAAAACAACAACATTTGTTTTGTTTCAGACAATCAAATGTTCGTTAAACTCAAATCAATTTATTTGGATCATTGTTAATCTTTTTGACGAAAAATATTTTTTTTTTCTTCTAAAAATTGAAAGAAATTGGACCCGAAAGAGGCATCATTTTTCTAATAGAGTTGAATTTGTACAACGTCTTTATTTATTGAAATTTATGCAAAAAATAAAAAAATTTCATTATCATAATCTAGTAGAATTGTAACCGGATTTTATACCACTTAGTAAAGATTATAATAAAGATATTAATAAAGATTTGTAAGATACAGATTGAGTAAAGTTTCGATTCATAACTTGTTTAAAGAAAAGTTTGTAAAAATGTATATCTCCTTGTTTGTATAAAAGTACACACACATCCACATGCACATATATTTATATCTATCTATCTACATATATAGAGACACACACTCATATATATGAAATAATATGTCGATTTGCTGTAATAATAAGTCGATTTACTTGAAATAATAAACAGGTTTAGCAGCCGTAGTTGGAAGCAATGGAGTTGTGTTCTTAGGGAGTTTCTCCAGTAAAAATGCAAGAAAATCAGTTTTTAGTCCTTTATTATTTTTGAGCACGATCATCAGTTATTCCACATCTCTCCAGTCTGCACAACTTCACAATAGACAACTTGCTCGAAGTCTGCATCATCTCAAACGTTCTAAATTATTCCAAAGGTGAGACGGGAATCCTGGCATTTTAAAAGCATTCTGTCGCTCTTCCAAAGCAAAATGACTCTCTCAAAATTCCAAGCCAATCTAGCCCCTCCCTTTTTTACGTAAGGATTTTAAAGATCCATTAGGACCGTTTTCAACGCAAAGATAATCCAACCCACTCTCTCCCATTAGACGCTGGGCGTGACTAGAGGTACGAACTCGTTACCTAATCGCGTAATGGCGTAATATGCCCACACGAAAAAGCGTATAAATACCTATCAGACGATTAATTAAATAATAAAACAAAATTAAAGTTTCGATAAATGTTTTTTAATTCTAAAAAGGAAAATGGATTTGTGTACTGAATTTAAGATTTCGCTATAAGATACTGGCATTCAAGAAACTTTCTAGCTCTTTTTAAGAAAATAATCAATAGATTATGCTAAGTTAAATAAAATAAAATAAAAGAACTTTAACCGTTAAAAATATTAATACATTACTGAAACTGAGAATAAAAGTATGTTCCATAAAACGTTGGAATAAAACTCAGGGCGGGCAAAATGGCAAAAATTTATTTATTTATTACACATATATATATAGAACCATTATACAATATTAGAATTTAACATCTATAACGAATATGGAATAACACATAAAATAGCAAACTATAACAAGACAGAAGAGTTGGCAAACATTGGAACAAATACGAAGTATTGGAAACGTGGTATTTGGCCCGTTGTCAAGGGTAATACCAAATAGACACATTAATTGCGGTTAATTTTTGATTAGAAATCAGGATAAACCTAAAATGATTTCTGAATTACCGTATTAATCGCAAATATCTATCAGTAAGATTAGGATTCCTGAAACACTTGTATTATATTTTATAATTATGTTTAAGTAACCATAGTAATAAATCTATATATTTTTAAAAAGTATCCGATAAATTGGCTATTACTTGTTTTAAAAATAAATTGTATTCCTAATACACAGCACCGAAAACGTATTTCCTAGGTTAACAGAAAAACTTCAAATTTTCATGAACAATATTCTTTTTATCAAACAATGATAAAAGAAAAAAATAATTATCTTTATTTAACGCCAGGTATTTTTCATACATTAAATTCTGGCAAACTTAAATAAATAATTAAAACACAAGAAATTGATCTTAATTAATTTCAGAAGCTGCACCAGATGATAAAAAGAAGAATAATTTCCTTGTACGCCATTTCTGATCTTAAAAAAAAATTAAATAACATACGAGTATTTATCGAAAGTTAAAATTTTAAAGGATTATTGTTTGAATACATAATAAAAAACACAACGACAAAAGAAAAAAAACACGGATAATATATAAAGCCTTTCAAAAAATCTAATAACACAAACATCTAACACCTCATTGAAAACATTAAGACCCCAATTAATTTTCCAGCATAAAAAGGAATTACTTATGACATGCATCACGTGATGTTATAAAAAGCTTCCATAAGTCAATGAAACAAAGTTGAAAAATTTTCAAAGTAAAATAGCGAAAAAATCGTCTGCTAGTTCAAAAGCGTATCAGTATTAAGAAAACAAAATAAATCCCGTTATTTTCCTAATAAAGTGAAGTTGGGTTTATAGAACCTCTGATTTATTGAAATTTAAGCAAAAAATCCAATTTTCTTTATCATAATTGAAGTTTTATTTTAAGAAAGTGTGGTAGTTTTTTGTTTAAAGTGGATTTAACTTAGGTCATTTTTTATGCATGATAATATTTTGGATAATGTCTCAAGAAATAATCTAAATAATGAAAAATATGTTAAAACGGGTTTTTAAAAATCGTAAAACAAGCAAGGAATTGAATTATATATTGTTTTTCTAATGACATGTTTTACGAAATCTTTGCATCTAGTTTCGATACTATAATTGCAAATTAATTACAAATAATAAATATTTATTGAAAAACTGAAGTTTTATTTTTTCTATAAACATTTCTTTCATATGATTTGTATAAGTTTAAATCTGCATTCTGGTGATGTTAAAATAATCATTAACACGTTCACTGCCGCTTACGTGAAGATGTGATCATTGTTAATGCCGCACTGTAGAAGTGGGTTTTTCCCAGAAGTCGATTTACCTTTTATAACAAAGAATCCGTAAAAGATTTCTCCGAGCCAGCACATGACTGGCTATTGAGACATAACCCCATATCACGCGCGGCGTGTGAGTGGTTCCTTAACGTTGGCGCCATATCACGCACTGGCGCGTGATCGCAGTGAATGTGTTAACACACTCATGTGTTAACACTGTGTTCACGCACCAGCGCGTGGTATGGTGCCAACGTTAAGGGGCCATTCACGCGCCGTGCATGATATGGGGTGATGTCTCAATAGCCAGTCACGCGCTGGCGCGATGAAATCTTTCACGGATTCTTTGTTATAAAAAGTAAATCGGTTTCGATGAAAAACCCACTTCTACAGAGCGGCATTAGCTATCATCACATCTTCACGTAAGCGGCAGCGAACGTGTTAAAGATAGAAATATACTGCTGGTCACACAAAATGCAACACCCTGAAGGAAGCATGCATATCATGTGAAATTTACAGCATGCGTTCATAGCGATGAAATATGCAAATTATTAGCATTGCCGCGCAGGCACACATCACGGGCGGCCGTAGCGCCACCAGAAAGCGCTATATAAGGGGATAACAGATTGCCGATTTGAAGTACGGCAATTGTTTTTTGACGTAAACTGTTTACCTATACGTCGTGGAAGACATCGAAAGTATTTTGACTAAGTTTTTGAATTCAACCGAGAAATAATAGTAGCCTATAGGGATTGCAGAATATTTTTTTACGGAAATCGGTCACGTGTTGGACGAAACCAAGCTACTATGATGCCGATCTGTAATCGCTGGATACAGGAGAGGACGGCGGGCCAACGAAATCAATTCACCCACGTCGTTTCACCACTGTCTGTGATGACAGGAGGTTTGTGCACATGGCAGTGATGGGTTGCGTAGCCACATCATGAACAACAGAACAACATATTCAAACTACTACGCATTAATCGGTGTCCATTCGTACCATTCGACGCCATTCGCAGCATAATGGAATGTCGGCAAGGCGTCCATTGCTCCGTTTACCCTTGACTGCAAACCACAAGCGTTTGCGCCGCCAACGGTGAGAGGAACGTGAACATGCACAACAAAATGGAGTGACATTGTGTTTATTGACTAGTTCTGCTTTTGTCTGCAACATCGCGATGGTCGGATTCGAGTTTATAGACACTGGGGTGAGAGGCTGCTGAACTGTTGCGTTATGCATCGTCTCACTGGTCCTGCACTCGGTATCATGGTTTGGGATGGCATTGGATTTCACTGCCGCACTTCTCTAGTACGCATTGCCGGTACATTGAACAACCAACGCTACATATCTGACGTGTTAGGGCCTATAATCCTCCCATATATTCAGCGCTTGCCATCAGTTATACTCAGCAGGATAACGCGCGGCCATACGTATCACGCAAAGTTTAAAAGTTCTTCTATATACATCAGATTGAATTACTTCCTTGGACTGCTCGTTCTCCCGATCTATGGCCAATCAAAAACATGTCTCTCATAGCATGCATGGTCACAGTGACGTCACAATGACGTCACTGTGAGTCACTTTGGTCACATCACATCTGTGACCAAAATGGCACCTCTCAGCCACGTCACATTGTGACTGAGATGTGACTTTCTTAAAAATTTTTAGAAAATTACAAATATTCTTCAAAACATGTTATTTACCTTAAAAACATGTTTCTGGCAATTTAAATATTGTCGCTTTTGTCACAGTTTCGTCACAATGTTAATCTCAAAGTAGTCACAAATGACACATTTTTCACAAATTTGTCACATCGTGACTTCACAATGTGACGTCACAAACGAGCTCTAAAACGGCCATAACGACTTCACATTTTAGTCGCTGTGACTTCACATCGACGTCACGTGACGTCACATCGACAATCCCCGTAAGACATGGTGACGTCACGGTGACGTCGTTGTGAAGTCACACTGTGACTTTGTGACCGTCGATGTGAAGTCACAGTGACTAAAATGTGAAGTCGTTATGGCCGTTTTAGAGCTTGTTTGTGACGTCACATTGTGACTACTTTGTGACGTCACAATGTGACCAATTTGTGAAAAGTGTGTCATTTGTGACGATTTTGTCATTAACATTGTGACGAAACTGTGACGAAAGTGACAATGCTTTCAAGTCACATTGTGACCAAATTGTGAAATACAGGGTGAGTCCAAAATCATGGAACAAACTTTGAGGGAGCGGTAGGACTCACTATAACAAATAATGATGGCACAGAACTATATGACCGGAAGTGACCCGTAAAGACGCTACACTAGTCACTAAAAAAGACCCGGATGATAATGTTAAGTCTATGGGGAACGTTGTTTGCAAATATCTTGCTCAAATTTCAATATTTTACATGATATTTTTTCCATAGAATAGCTGAGGACGATCCACAACCGGGCTAATTTTTACTTTTTCGATTTTGGTTATATTTTTTTATATTAAGATAGTTTCAGTTTTAGAACCGGTTTAAACTGGTTCTGAAAGTTAAAGTAATTTTCTTTTAATCTGTAACCAAAATCAAAAGAGTAAAAACCACCCCAGTTGCAGATCGTCCTAAGCTATTCTATGGGGAAAAATTATGCAAAAATATTAAAATTTTAGCGAGATAGTTGAAAATAGCGCTCCCATACATTTAACATTATAATCCGTGTCTTTTGCAGTGACTAGTGTGGCGTTTCAACGCGTCACTCCCAGCCATACATTTCTATGCCATAATTATTTATTATAGTGAGCTCTACCATCTCCCTGAAAGTTTGTCCCATTATTTTAGACTCACGCTGCAGATCGTTTGTGACAAAACTTTCGTTAACACTGTGATGATTCTGTGACGATTTAACTTTTTTTAACGATTCTCTAACAATTTAAAAGAAACAGGATCTGCTGAAACTATAACTCCATGCCATGTTCCTGTTAAAATAAGGTTTGAGTCCTAAAATCATACATTGACAATTTATGAACAAATACTGTATAATATATAAAAATAGTTACCTGAAGTAAGGAGACTTTCTTCTAAATTAAAGTTAAAAATTCGATTTACCTAACATGCCTTACAACTCTGGTGTTGTTTTCAATATTTGAAAAATATTACCTTTCAAAAATATTTATATATTTTCCCGCCACATGCTGAAAATTGCATAGCTTCAATTTTATTTATAATTGACACCAGAGCCCGATCAAGCTGAAGTTGGGCCCAGGGCCTGTTAAAAAATTGGGCCCCCCTACCTATTCATTTTCACAAAAAAAGAAGGTTTATTTGGCGAGTTGACCAAGGTGTTTGGGTAAAAAGTGCATAAGTTAAAAGTTTCTAAAAATTTTACTGAGTAACTTAGAATATTTAAATTTTACATTTAATATTTTCTAAAACAATATGATTTGAAAAGTATTTGATTAAGGAGGAAAAAATCAGCCACATAATTTGTGGGCCCCTGAAATTGGTGGGCCCAGGGCCAAGGCCCCGGAGGCCCGTGCATTAATCAGGCCCTGATTGACACACATTTAGTAGTATGTTGTTCAAACTGTTTAATCTTTTTGGTCTTTTTTTTTAAACTCTTACTCGCTTTAATATCCACAATCTCAGCACATATCTAAAACTCTACAGCTTGCCAATATTTCTGACCAATAATCCTGATGTCTATAAATATATATATCTTTTAATTATCTTTTGTTGTAATTTTCCAACTGATTGAAAATGTGTCCAGGTCAGGATTCGAACTAAGCAGTCTTTCGCGCAAATTGTCAATACTTTGTCGACTGAACTATCCTGGAAGAATCTGACGCACACAAGTCACACAGTGAATACGAATGCATACTTATCATTATTATATATAACCCTATGTAATAATACTTTAATTTTTTTTTTCAAACTACCCGTATGATAAATGTATACTATTCGTATGAGTATATAATGATATTTCTCAGGGTGAATTGTGCGTGCTAAGTTGTTCTGTTGGAAGAGCATTGGCAGCATACATCGAGGGTCTCTAGTTCGAATCCGGACCTAAACACTTTTTTACTCATTTTGGAAAATTAATATTCGTTTGATTAATTTACCAATTAAAATCATTCTGTTAAATATAATATAGAATTATACTTTGATAAAACTACGTGAAGTTTATGCGCAATATTCGTAATATACAGATTTTATTTGAAAATCGAGTACAAATGAAGATGGGGCAATTAGTTCTAGTATTACGCTTAGTTATTTCCTTACTATAGTGGCCTGTGCGCATGTATGATTACACCAAGGTTTAAATTCGTAGTTAAACTCATATATGTATATTGTATATGTCATATAGTGTAGATGTGCCGAAGGACATCCTTATGGAATTTATTTTTAAAATGTTTCCTTATTAATAGTTATAATTATTAGATTTCATTTTGTTTTGTATTAGATGAATCTATTAATAATATTTAAGTATTCTCAGTCTCACTTCCCAATATTAGACAAAATTTTATTGAAAATAATAGAAATACATGAAACACTAAAAATTTCAGTAATGTACATCCCACAAAAAAGTACATGTAATTGTTTTTGACTATTTTGAACCAGGGTTTAATGAACACATACTAATGAAACAAAATTGTTATTTTCAATACCATTTAACAATTACGATATCAAAAATTAATAAAATAATGCGATAATTACTCATTTTTTAAAATCAATAATTGTTATTATCACAAAATCAATATCTTAATTATTTTAGATACATGGTTTAAAATAATAAATGTCATGGAATTACAGTTATCAAATTTTTGGGATTATGAGAAATTCAGAAAGGTAATAAAAAAGTTTTAAAAAATTTGTTTTTGCAATATTAGTGCATAAATTAGTATATTTATCACTATTTTCAACAGTTAAGCAACCCCAAATTCCTTTATATATTAATTATAACGCTAACTTTTGATTATGTATACATTTTTTAATTTATAATTATGTGATTTTAACCATGTAATTAAAAAAACGTGATTAAAGTGCATTTTAAAAATAATATTATTAACTATTTTCAAATCGTTGACATGCTGTTCCGTATTTCAACAAAATAAATGTTAAATTTATTGAATTTACTAAGGTAAGTGAATTCAAAAAAGTTAAATTAATATGATACTTATTCCTTTTATAACATGTTTTTTTACGAAATTAACAGAAATCATTATAAAAAAAAAGCAGGAAAAATAAAATTTTCTTACCTCTTTCTTATCGGCATTATCCTCTAATTCCAGTGTGATAATCCAAATAGGGAAGATAATTTCGAAGTCGGAATGTCCGAATGAAGTACAATGACATTGGCGCGCTCATATTAACTAAACGCCACTGACATTGTATGTTTTCGGACCGACAATTTATATAAAATGTCCCCTGATCGCATTTCTGCATAACTTTTTAAAATTTTTCAACTTACATACTAAATATACACACATAACATCATAACAAAACTACTAGAGCAGCTGCCTAATATTCTAAAGAATAAATACACTAGTGTCAACTATTCTGGTCGTTGCCAAACAATATTTTTTAAGCAGGTGATTTTTTGTTATTATTGGTTGTTTGAGCTTCGAAGATTTGTAAGTTTAATGCGCATGCGCATTAGTTTTATGAGAGTATCCCTAATTAAAATTTTGAGTTTAAATTTTTTTTTCACGCATTTCTATTTTACTTTCAATTAGTTTCGAAATACAGTTGAACTTTCATTTAACGAAGCCCACATTTAATGAAATTATCTACTTTTTTAATTTTCTGTTGAACCTTCATTTAGAACGCAATTAACATTTAAATTAATATTCATTTTAAAAAAAATTCTACTTAGCAAAATTTGTTGCACTTCCGTGCGTGCACAACATTCAAAAGGATAGATTGCTGTTAAGAATGATTGCTGAATATACACTGGTGTCCAAAAGTTAAGCATAATTGGTAATTAAGTAATTATTTTTAAGTAATGAAAGAAATATGAATCAGAATGTGCTGAAACTCCAGGTGTGTAAACAAAATAGTACGCGTCACATATTTTCGCGAAGAGTTTTCCCCGAAATCGAACAGGGGACCGTCAACAAATTGAAAAAGAACAAAGATCATTTTTGTATATATTTTTAGAAGAATTTTTGTATATATTTTTTAATTTTCTAAGAAGGTCACATTTCAGTCACAATGTGACGTCACTGAGGGGTGGCATTTTGGTCACAGATGTGACGTCACATTTCAGTCACAATGTGACGTCACTGAGGGGTGGCATTTTGGTCACAGGTGTGACGTCACATTTCAGTCACAATGTGACGTCACTGAGCGGTGGAATTTTGGTCACAGATGTGACGTGACCACAGTGACTCACAGTGACGTCACTGTGACCATGCATGCTATGTGGGTCAATGGTCACAAAGTCACAATGTGACTTCACAACGACGTCACAGTGACGTCACAATGCCTTACGGGGTGGTCCATGCCTGCCCAACGATTGGCCTGGAATGCACCACCCGCTACTACACCAGATTAACTTTGGCTATATGTGGAACAAGCATGGACTGCTGTATCCCTAAGAAACGTCCGAAGATTTTTTCATTCTATGCCGAAGCCTGTGGCAGTGCTCATAGCCAACATTGACGGTTACACTAACTACTGATTTCGTTATCATCCACACGTCACAAGAGGCTCTATTTTTGATCGTTTGATCTTTGTACAACATGCTATCTGCCATGTAAATTTCGTTGTGATATCTCTGGTCATTCTTGGTGTTGCATTTTGTGTGGCCAGCAGTGTATTAAATTCACTTTCAAACAAATAGTACTTCAAATCTTACAATTTATAAACGATTTTTTTCGAAACATTCCCACAGTAAGTACAATAATCTGAAACTTCAAATACGTATCTATTTTAGTAGTCTTCTTGAGTATCCCGCCAAACAAAAATTTGTCGCTAAATAATAAGGTTATTAAATGCCAATAATGTATGACTGTAAGCGTCACATTCAGTTGGCATTAACCCATTTAAGGCCAAAGGAAAATGAAACATAACAAACATGTATATTTTTATTATTATTTAAAAAAAAAACTTAAGGCAAACAGCGATACGAAAACAAAACGAAAAAAAATAATAATAAAGTAAAATAAATGAAAAAAATAAGCAAGTTTTTTTTTAAAGATAAAACGAAGTATCAAATATATTGTATTCAATATTATAAGCAAAAATTTTAACTCATATTATCAATTATAGTATACTTGACTAAAAAATAACATAGATTAGGACTGTACTTTTTCAAATAGATTTAAAAAAATGATAAAAATGTACTTCCAGGATCTTTTGATACCGTCGTTAGCACTGCCGAAGGTATACTAAATGCTACCGAAACCGGTCTGCTTCTTTTATGATATATTTGATACTTTTTAACGTTGCTTATTTTTGTATTCCATTGCATTGTACCAAGCTCTATCTGAATATTAATTTACATATCATTTATTTATTTATTTTTTTAATTATCCTATTAAAATTTTTTTTTACAAAAAAAATACCCTCTTAAAAACAAATATTTCTACTAGAACAAAATGTAACAATGCAGATCCGAGACAAAATATTTATTCGGTAAATAATAAAACAGCAGATAACAACAACAACAAATAAAAGTATTATTTCCTGCAAACCATAATTATGAAAAACTAACAATTTTCTGTAGTAAATAAAATGTAAATTTTCATCAAACATGTAATTCAATTTCTGGCAACAGTACATTAAATAAAAAACAACAGGAAATATATCTCAAATACTTCCAAATCTTGCAGCAGACGATAAAAAACGAGAAAAAATAGAATTTCAATGTATGCTATTTTTTCTTTTCTGAATTTAATTCCTAAAAATACATAACGGAAAACAAACTTTTTCAGTATATTGTTTTTAAATATGTAATGCGCAAAATTCGTGGTTGATTTGAGTTCATATGTTAAAAAATCTATTATCATAACATTTCTTGGAATAAGAATTAGACCAAATTGTATTTTCCTGTTTAAACCGTTCGGGTATGGTGTACTATTATGTTATGGAACACATTTTTATTTTTGGAAAATATGATATTTTTATTAAACACAAGTGTTTTTAATTGAAAAAAAGAATAAAACTATGAATTCAAATAAATATAATGAAATTTCAATTAAGTTGGCAATATCTAGACACATTTCAGTAAAGAAATGCGTTTATTGCGGAAATTCCATAACAAAGTACATAAAATGTATTTCACTTTTCTTATACAAAGTATTGACAATCACTAAAAAGAAAAAAAAACGATGATTTTACGGAAATTGTACTAATAATCGGGACTCTAATACAATTTACTGTTTTTTTAATGAAAAAAATTCCGTAAATATCAGAAAATCTCCCGATTTTTTAGCCTCCGATGCTATTTCTTTCAGACAAGCTAAAAAATGTCGTGTCATCAGCCCTGAAGTTTCTACTCAACCGATTTTGATAATTATTTTTTTAAATAAAAGCTATTTATTTGTAGTTGTGCCCATTTTAGCTATTTTTAAATTTATTTCCATTTTTATATTTTATTTTTAATTTTAAATGCTTTTTACGATATTTCTTCAAAATGGTGGCAACTCAGTTTAGCTTTTCTCTCGATAATAAAAATTTATTTTCCAAAATGATTGCGTATAATTATGCACTAATTGAGGTAAAAAAATATATTTACTGAGAAATAATCTATATAATAAAGGCCAAACGTATCTGTGCGTAACGCATACGTCATGTTTTGAATGGCAACATTTTCCAATGAAATTTCGGTTTTGCAATTTTCGCTATTGTAAATTTTAAACTTCTAGACATTGCACGTTTTCAATCTTTATACCATCGTTTAGAGAAAAAAATGCACTTTTAAATGCCATTTGTTAGAAAATTGTATCTCAATTTGTTTTTGAGATATTAATTTTTTTGTAGTTTTTGGTTCAATTTCTCTAATGGTGGCAACTTGAGTATCGCATTTATGTGGGAAAGAGAGGAAAAATAGCTATAGAGTAAAAAAGAAAACAACAATAGCGATGCAGTTTAGTGGCAGGAGGTGACGTTAAAAATGTAACCCTAAAATTCGCTGGATTGCATCAAACACAACCGCGTGCTTTCACAAAAAAGAAAAACTTTTAGCGATGCAATTTTAATTCATAATACAATGAAATGCTATTTTATAATGCTAAAATATAATCAGATCTTTTTCATTTAGAGGGAAAATGATGTTAAAAAATTCGGTCTCTGTTCCACGTAATTGTTTTGTTTGGACCGAATTAGAGACTTAAATTGGAAGAATAACGCCCATCAAACCGTTTTAATTGTACACTGCACCTCCATCTATCTCTTTTCTCCATGGAAAATAACAGATCACTGTATATTTTATAGTTATCATTTTTTTCATAGCAACTGAAAAAAATAGTAATTAAAACCTGTTAAGATGTAGGGTTTTATAGATGTACCACTTAATTTTAATTCCCAAACGCCACATTGACACCGGAATTTTGTTTAAAAAAATTACGGTTTATTGAATGCGTGAAATATAGCGTTTTCTTATTAACAAATAAAGTTGTTTTAAAATTCCGATGTCAGTCACTAATTTCAACACTTAAGCAATGAATTCGTCCTGCGCCGCAAAGAGTTAATTCAATATATCGTCGCTTATAACACCCGGTGAATGTTGTTGGTTTTATTTCGTTTTTATCTATGAATTTAATGACTTTTAGTTCGTTGTAAACTTACTTTACAAAAGATACATCAATTAACCTTTACAAAAATGTATTTTAAAGAATATCTGGGTGTCATATTTTCTTAGTTGTTTTTAAAAACTGAGAATGCAATTTTATTCTTTGGCGAAATCTTTGGCTAATAACTTCTGTCTTGCGTCTAATACGGAAGTACCAATAATTTTTAAAGCTGTATATGATTACATAAATAATATATTTCATATAAAATTGCCGTTTGGAATTAGTTGGCAGTTTAAAAACCTATTACGCAGAAAAAAATTATTAGACTTTCCAATTTTAAATTTTAAAAAAGTTTTACAGCTTTACTTTGTGACCCGGGAACCCCGGGTTCGGTATACTAGTATTAATAATGTATGATGCGGCGATGCGTGTTAACTTAATTAATAAATTGACATGCTTTAGTAGACTGTCATCCTTTATTTTAAGACATAGCGAAAGCGTTGCTTACTCTTAGCAAATCAAAACAACAACTAAAACACAGACAATTTTCGTTTCTATGGTTACATAGAATAGCGAACTAGTATGATGCCACATTTCAAAGATAAATTACAAATAACTCTAACATACCCCCCGACATTGAAGGGTCAACTTCAATAAATTATACAATACAAATATTATCATTACAAATGCTTAAGTAATATGATACAATACAACAATTTTCTTTTAACAATGAAAAATACAATTATGAACATACAATAATAGGAAAACTAAAAATAAAGATACATAACAAAACTTTTTTTTTTTTTTTTTTTTTTTTTTTTTTTTTTTTTTTTTACATTTCGTAATTAATTTTCTGAGACTTGTTGTGGCAATAACGCAATTTTTGAAATACTTCTTTTAAGTATTCCCCTAGCGGTTTTAATTTCGACGACCCTAATCTTACCATCTGCACCAGGGAAAATATTTATAATGCGTCCTAGTAAGTATTTATTTGTAGGGAGGTCATCTTCCTTTATCAACACTAGGGTTCCTATGCTAACATTATTTTTTTCAAATTGCCACTTGGAGCGTTGTTGGAGCGTATTTAAATATTCCTTATTCCAACGATTCCATATCAATTGAATGTATTTTGAAATTCTATGCCATCTAGATAGTCTATTTTCGTTAACATTAATTAATTCTGGTTCAACGATGGCTGTCATAGGCCTTCCGATTAAGAAATGGCCTGGTGTTAAGGCCTCCAAATCATTCACGTCTGAAGACAATGGAGTGATTGGCCGTGAATTTAATATAGACTCTATTTGAGCAATTACAGTTAATAATTCTTCGAACGTTAGCCTTGCATTACCTACCGTTCGCTTTAGATGATATTTCACCGATTTTATTCCTGCCTCCCACAACCCGCCAAAATTAGGGGCTCTGGGTGGAATAAATTTCCAAATAATATTCTCTTCTGTCAAATAATTCGCTAACTTCTCCTCAGGATGTCTTAGTAAATTATGTAGTCTCTGTAACTCGGCATTAGCACCAACAAAATTTTTTGCATTATCTGAAAAGATTACTGCGCACCTTCCGCGCCTAGCAATGAACCTTTTTAAGGTGGCAATGAATGCATCCGTGGTCAATTCTGACACTAGTTCGAGATGCACTGCTTTAGTTACAAAGCAAACAAAGATTGCCAAATACACCTTATTAAAAATTCCCTTTCTCTGTCCCTTATATTTTATGAAAAAGGGGCCACCAAAATCTGTTCCCACATAATTAAATGGTGCGCTAGGACGTACTCTCTCAGTGGGTAGGGAACCCATGATTTGTTGTATGGTTATGGGGTTGCTTTTACTACAAGTTACACACTCATGCGTTATTTTTCTAGCTAAATTTCTTCCCCGTAGAGGCCAGTATTTTTGCCTCAAGTGGCATAACAATGCTTGTACACCTATATGAAGATATTTTTTATGATAGTAAATTGCAATTAGGCTACACAATTTACCCTTAGCTGGCAAAATATATTGATGTTTTTGAGCAAACCTTAGGTCTGCATTATCTAAACGCCCTCCTACTCTTAGCACATTATCTGCATCTAAAAAGGGGTTTAACAATCGCAATTTACTTTTCTTAGAAATTTGCTTACCTTCTAACAGCGCAGTATATTCTGCCTTAAATTCAAGTTTTTGGATTTCCCGAATTAAAAATATTTCTGCTCGTAATAATTCTTCCATACTTACGTGTCCCTTTCTTTTTTCATCTAATTTTCTTGTGTTATCTAAGAACCTGAAAATATAACTTAAAACACGTAATATTTTAGTATAATTATTTCTGATACTTAAAATTTCATTTACAAATCCACTAGAATTTAAACTTAATAATGCTGTACTGTTTTTCAATTTTAATTCTAATGAAAAGTCATTATTGTTTTTGACTCGTTCTAAATCAATGTTCTGTTTGGATTCATTGTCTCTTTCTCTCAAGAAGAGAAGGCCATGCCAAAAAAGTTCACAGTCAATTAATTTGTCGAAGGTTAGTCCTCGAGATACAAGGTCTACTGGGTGTTTGATGGTACTTGCCGCATTCATTGGGTACATTAATTGAGTAGTATAGGCAAATCCTGGAGAAGCAGAATCAGCTTTGAAAAGAGTAGAATTTGAACCTTCTATATCAACCTGTGGCTCCCCAGAATTTTGCAACTGTCTTGTTAAGGGTGTCTTGAGATTCGAATTCATTGGTGATGGTGTTTTTGGATTCGGAGGGGTCGGTACTTTGAATTCAGGTTGAGAATTTTTCGGAGAAGATATCACAGGCGAATGCGAAATTTTGTTGGCTTGAATGCATACTGGAGATTTTTTACTAATATTGCCTTTATTTTGAAAATCGTTGGTTTGAATATGTTGAATTTTTTTTCCGTGAGCGATCATTTTCTTAGGCGTGATAATTTCAGTATTCTTCCCAGAATCAATCTTCGATACAACTGCTGCTTGTAGGATGTTTGTATTGAGAAGATTATGTAATTCATGCTGTTTACTTGCATCACCCACTGTATAATTATCAAAAGGCTCAACCTTACCGTCAATAAACATTTTATTATCATCAACCTGATGTTGAACTGGTGCTTCTCTTTGTATTTCACCGGAATTTGAATTCAGATACTTATGGTCAATTTTCTTTTCTTTTAATGTATGTGAAAAAGTACTTGCTTCATTACTTCTTAGAGGTGATTTATTTTCCGTTAAACGATTGGCTATCAACAATGATCTGTCCATATTTGTATTTTGATACTGGATAGTTTTCTTTTCATTTAAAACAAAAGAATAAATATTCTGTTCATTTCGTTCTAAAGATGATTTGATTTCCGCTTCAGGATTTGTTTGTGGTAATGAACTATTCACGTTCATATTTTGAAACTTATCGATAGTTTTCTTGTTATTTGATTCAAATGAATAGAGACTGTTTCCATTTCGGTCTATAGATTGAGCAATTTTCTTTTCACGATTTGTTTGCAACAGCAAACTACCCATTTCAGAATTTTCCACAATTACTTCATCATCATCTCTTCTATCTCTTCTAGTATGTGTACGCAAGAAATGTTCCTCACCATACTGCTCTTCTTTAATTTTTATTGGGTTTTTATCATGAACCGCTTCAATTTCCCAAAATTTTTGCATAGCGTTGGATAAATCATCCACAGATCGAACAAGACCACAATAATTATTAAAATTTTGTTGCGGAATAGACGTAGAACCACTGGCAACATAGCCAAAAACAGTTTCTTGAAAAACCAAATTTTGCATATTTATTTTATTTTGTCCGATTAATTAAAAAAATACTTCGTTTGATAATAAAACATGTATTGGACCTGGTTTATCAAATTGTGGATCAGCTAACTGAAAAGTTTGTAAATGCTTAATAGGCATGATGTTTAGATATGTAGCTGGTGTTATACGCGTAATTTTAGGAACAACAAAAAATTGCAATGTTTCATTAAAACTCCTGTTTTTATTTGCTATGGTTGTTATAATACTTTCCTTTATATTCATAACTGAACCATTTAGCCCTGAAACTGATGCGTTTATTTTCCTTCCTTTCAAGAACAATAACTCAGAACATTCCTTCGTTATAAAGTTATTTTGCGATCCTGAATCTAACAATGCTCTAAGAGGAACTAATTCTCGTCTAGCATTTTGTACATATATTATCGCAGTTGAAAGCAGTACTTGTTTACTAGAAGAAGATGTCCTACTCATTACAGTATTGTTAATAGTTGAATGCGTGTTATCAAATGAATGTGTATTTTCATCCAAAGCGGTAACAGACATCTGATTATTTGTGTAACAATGAGGAGTAAATGCGTTTGCGGTTGGCGATAAATTACTACTAATATTATTTTCATCTTGAATTGCTATTGTCTGATTAGTATCAATATTTTCCTCACCGCGTTCCAGGTGTATCAGTGTGTGGTGACGTTTGTTGCATTTTCTGCACGTGCTTGAACTTTTGCACTGGCTAATGTTATGAACTGATGATAAACAGTTGAAGCATAATTTTTTCATTTTAACAATATTAAACCTTTTTTTTGCTGGTAAATTTAAGAATTGGGAACATCTCATTAAAATGTGATTGCCTTTACACATTGAACAAATGTGTGGACTTTCTGCTAACAAAGTCAATGACTTAGAATTAAATGAACGTTTCTGATCCTTACTGAAAGGTTTAACAGACGTGACTGTATGAATATTTTCCAAATATTGAGATCGTTTTTCTAAAAATAAAAGTAATTCATCTAATTTCGGAACTTCTTTTGAACTTATCGTCATTTCATAATTTTTTCGAGTATCTCTATCTAACTTTTGGAGAATGATGAACATCTGAAAGATTATTTCTATCATAATTCAAAATCTTCAAGGCGCGAATGCCTTTTTTTTACGTTATCGACTAGATTTCGAAGATCTTTAGCGGAAGGCTGTGTAAGTTTATCTGCGTTTAAGAGTGAATTGATGTGTATTTCTGTTACTATTCTATCATTTTCATATCTGTCTTTTAATGCTTGAAATAAAGATGAAAAAGTGTCTTCTGTGCTAATCAAAGCTCTTGCATCACTTATTAATGCCGCTGATAAATAATGCAACTTCTGCGCATCTGATAGTTGCTCATTTGAAGTTATTAAGTTGTTAAATTGTAATTTAAATAGACCCCATTCATCTGGTTTTCCCGAGAATTTCGGAAGAGATATATCGGGTAATTTAATATTTATCGCGTTGTTTATTTGAGTAGAATTTGGTTGAATTTCATTGGAAACTTTACTTTGTTCTAAATGTTTAAGTTGCTTTTTAATTTGAAATTTGGCCTTTATAATTTTTTCCTGGTATTCTTCGCTAGCACTAATGTCAATTTCATATTCTTTTTCTAAATTAATACCAGATTCTATTTCTTTATTTAGGTTTTTTAGAGTTTGTTCTCTGTCATTTAATTGTTCTGAAATTTCTAAATAACTATCAATATCACTATTTTTATCTTTTATTAATGTTTCTAATTTACTAATTAATTTCGTAATTGAAGTGCGTAATGTTGCACGCTTCTTTTTTAATTTATCAATATTTTCCATGTTCAAAAACTTATATTAACAGCAAAAGGAATAATAAATTATTCATTACCTTGATTGCTGCGGCAGACGATTTTCTTTCTTTCTTTTTTTTACCAGTCCAGCTTGCGGAATAATGTTCTAATAAAATTCAATGATGAAAACAGTTCATTATTTTCGAACTTTTCTTTTCGAAGTGAAGAAAAAATATATATATAGACTCCGGCTCGACGTAACCAATGTAAATAAAATAACAGAAAATGATTAATGATAAAAACTAATGTTTAAAGCAAAATAAGAAAAATTTCAGATGAGGAAAATGATGTCATTCAGCAACCAGATAAATGGGAATTACAATATTATTACGGATGCCTTTTTCATATTACTAATAACTGTAACTTTTAAAAAACATTTCAAGAGAAAATGACGTCACTATTTAAAACATCGCATTTTTACTCATAACGATATTACATTTCAATATTTCTTTTCATTATGGACACTGAGATTCAGATTTTACTTTCAGATGACTTCAGTTAGTAAAAATAATGTCACAATAAAAATAAAATTAGTTTTTTTTTAATAAAATTATTATTATTATTATTATTATTATTATTACTATTATTATTATTATTATTGTTTTTTTTTTTTGTGGGTGCATGTAAAATAAAATTTCTGGATTTCGCCGGCACTCAGATTACAATTTTAACTGAAGATGTGCGAATATTTGCACGCAAAATTGTAACGGGCAAACTTGACATTATGTTTGGAAGTATATTTAATATATATTGATTCAATAATGTAATTACTTTTGCATTTTTTAAAACCAAATCGATCGGGTCTTTTAAACATTTCATTCGTCGAATTCGACGGATTCCACTCGTTTTATTGTTAAAATGCATTTTCTTTTTCTCAGAGTCTATAAAAAAGCGTTTAAACTAAAGAAAAAATCCGTTTTTGATGAATCTAGTCAATGAAGAAGTAGCACGTCAAATTGTATCTCTTTATTATTCCGCAATTCCAATGTCTCAGAGAGAAATTGCTAATCAATTGGGTATTTCACGTCGTTCTGTTTGCTATTATATTCATAAACACAAGAAAAATGAAGTTAGTTCATTGCATACTAAAGGGGGCCGCCCTTCTAAAAAACCTCTATCGATTTTTTTTTCCTAATCAGAGTCGAAACTGAATTCTGAAATGGCAGAATCTACATTCAACTTGTCTTTTTTTTTTCTCCTGAAATTTATGGAAATTTTTTCGTTAAAAACAGTAAATTGTACCAGCGTCCCTAATTAAAAATACAATTTTATTTTTTATTTATTTATTTTTTTTTTTTTTTACAGGGAACTTTTTATTTGTGTCATAATGCAGAAGATTTGCAATACCTCTGACATTTATTAACATATATAAAATTTTGTATCCAAACATGAATTTTTAAAAAGGGGATTTTCTTTTTAAATGGCTCATAAATTAATATATTAATACTTTCTAGCTATATTTTGCTTAATAACATACCAATATATGAGCAGAACCTTGTGACAAAATTTTATTTCAATGTCTTAAAGACTTTTTAAGAAATAGATTTTCTCGTAAACGTAAAAAATTAAAATAAAAAAAATTGCAAATTAAGATTTTAACTTTTTTGGATCCATAGTTTTTTTTTTTTTTCATTTTTACAAAAAATTACGTTTATGTTAATAACATTAACTCTAGCTAAAGAAATAGATAAATTAATGTTTAAAGAATATTTAATTGTCTGAAAGATGACGAATATTGTTGTTTTGCATACTATTCAATCAATATTCATATGACAATAGGTTAAGGAGGAATTTTCGGAGGTGTTTAGAAAATGTTTTATTAAAGTAAGATTCAGATGATATTACAAATTTCTAACACTCCTTGTGCTTTATTACACATGATTACTTCAGGAAAGTAAATTTTAATTTAAATTTAAAAAGTGAAATACACGATTAAAATAAAAGAATCGCGAGTAGCACAAAAGATTTAAGCAAATGTAATAATGATTATTATTATTAAATGCTTAAACATAAATAAAGTCGTATAGTAAATACTAGAGATGGGAAATAGAGTTATTTTTGGTTAACAGGTTACGATGTTACATACTTGCACAAGTAACAGGTTCCAACAACCTGTTATTTTTATAACATGTATCTAATGGCATTCTGTCAAAAGATGTTTTATTTAGAAGACTTTTAACAAAATGTCTGAAATAATTTTGGGATGTGAGTATAGACGTTTTTTGATCAGATGAATCAACACCATTAAAATCAGTTTTTGGTTAAAATGTTAATTTTTACAGGACAAAACTTACAACTTACCTAGTTATGCTACTTTTTAATTTCAAGCATTTTCAGGTTTTCTGGCACTAAAAACACGTTTTCCATTCATGGTAACTAAAACGACAAAAATTCATAAAATTCTAAGCATAATAACTCAGTAAGTTTTAGCTGTAGATGAATGCATTTTTACTGCTTTAAGGATGTTAGTCACTCAGCGGCCGAATTCCTCTTGGTAATGTTAAATCTATTGGGGTTTGATGCATCTTTGTATTCAAAATATCTCCTAAAGGAATTAATATTTGTAACTCCCTTTTTTAGTGATCTCTCAAAAGATGGCACTTTTTTTTGGTCAAAATATTTCTAAAATTCATACTCACTTTAATATATTATGTTTAAAAAATAACGAACTACGCGTACAAATTCAACAATTCTAATAAAATTATAGATAGATTTAAGAAATATTTTGAAAACTTAGAAAAAAAGAGACATTCTTTAAAAAGAGAATACTAATTTTTTTTTTTTTTTTTTTCAAATATTAATTTGTCAAGGAGATGTTTTGAATATAAGAATACATTAAACGCCCATATACTTAACATTACGGAATGAAATTCGATCCCTGACTGTAGCACCCTTTATGATTAGAACATTAAAAAAAAAAAAAAAAAAAAAAAAAAAAAAAAAAATTTGAATAAAGCTTACAGGATCCAGACATTGTAATTTTTTTATATTTCTTAACTATTTAAAAGCACATATATTAACGTAAATTGGGTTTTAAATGATGCATAATAAAATCTTAAACATTTTTTAAAAGTTGAAGTATTTTCTTCTTCTTCCTCTTCTTATTATTTCTTAAGGGGTCTCAGGAGTTTTACTTTTTACCTGGTAGTGCAACTTGCAACATGTCGCATTTGATTTTTTTTTTTTCTCAGTCCCTATAAAACATAAATGCATAAAATTTTTAATATAGACACCTTAATGTCTCTTCTATTAAAAATAATTTTTTTAATATTCTACACTGAAATTCTATTTTATTTTTTTAATGTTTAATTTTGATTAAAAAAAATTAGACTTGTATCCATTGCGCGGAGGATTCTAGCAAAACTAATAGTTCAAGAACCGCTAAAAAAGTTGATAATGGTGTAAAATTAATGTATCTTGAACTTATACCTCATTTTAAAGCAATTTATGCATTTATTTATTTAAAATTTTAAAATAAATTTGAAAAAATTGAAAAAAAAAATCATTTTTATTAAAAAAATTGCCAATTATAAATAATTAATGTAATTAAAATTCTAAATTTGAGGTATAAGTTGTTCTTAAACTTAAAATGAAGATATTTACCAAGTTTCATACAAATTGCTTTATTATTTTTTGAGAAATGTTGCGCGCAGTTAAAGAACAATTTAAATTTTAAATCAAAATTAAACATAAAAAATATATAATAAAAATTCAATATAGAATATTAAAAAAATTATTTTAAATAGAAGAGATATTAAGTTGTCTATATAAAAAGTTTTATGCATTTAAGTTTAATAGGAACTAGAAAAAAAAATCAAATGTATATGTTGCTAAATCGCACTACCAGGTAAAAAGTAAGACTCTTAAGACCCCTTAAGGATTTAAATAACAGCTTTTTAAAGATAAATCGATTTTTTATGATACAGAGCAAAATTTGAAACAGTTTTGTAATGGGACATTTGTAACAGTTTTGTAATCTCTAAAATTAATGGCTTAAAAATTAGCTTTTTGTAAACGATAAGAAAAGACGTGCTACATAAAAATAAACAGTGCTTTAACCCTTTGGGGACGAGCGACACGTATACGTGCCGTAAATAGGCTTAAGAATCCACATTTGTGACCACCACTAAAATTATATCGTAAATTTTGCCTTATTTAATCGGAGCATTTTCAGGATTTAATGAGTAACAAATTTCTGTTTTAAAAAACCGGTGACAAAACATTAAAAATTTCGTAAAATGCTCACAAAGGCTGATTTTTGTTGATTTTTTAGCGTTTTTTCTCCCCCCCCCCTTTTTTTTTGGAGAACGGCCAGGTGTTTGTTTGTTAATGAGTTGGACATTGATTGGGTGTTTGGATAGGTCTATTTTGCATGGATGGTGGATAGTGGAAGATACTTTCTAGACACTGAAAGCTGATAAGGACACGAAAGGTTTGTGACGGTTGATCACGATTTCTTTCGGTTTACTTAGGCGCGTCGTAATAAGCGTTTTAAAAAAGAAGTTTTTTTTTTTTACATTAATATCGAAAACAAATTTTGGAAATTTTATTGTTATTATAATTTTAATATGTATTTTTTTAAAACAGTTCTTTTAGCTTTTTTTTCTTCTTTTTTACATACTTTGCAGGTAATGCGTTCTAAATTTAACAGGGACTTTCCGTTAACCTGTTACTAAATAACGCACCATAAAATAATAACGTTGTTATTTGTCCTAATACGATAAATAATGCCCATCTCTAGTAAATACGTAGATACATACTTACATTATTACATGCAAATGTAGAAAAAGTATTTCTTAAAACAAAATATTACTCAAGTAAAAGACTTGTACTATTAATAGTACACCAGAGCCGAAAGGCTTTTTGTTGTTGACGTGTGCAAGAAGGGAAAGAGGGGTACTGGAGCTTCCATTAGATTCCACCCAGGGGGTTGGAAGTCAGACTTCTGCAGCAGAGGAAAGTCCTAATAGATGGCAGCACCAAACATTGCCATCTCTTCAATGTCGACATGCCTATGAAGGGGAGAGAAGATTTCTCTAGAGTTCATTACCCATGGTAACTTCTACTACCAACTACAGGATTTTCAGATCCCCTTTATTTAACAAGCGCGAAGGCATAATACAGCACAAAAAAAATTCGGTTTATATTAAAGTTTGCTTAATTCTTTTTGTACCGTTTGTGATTATTCCTCTTTAACTTATATTTCATTCTTAAAATTTAAAATATAGTTTACAGTGTTTTGAACATATCATGTGTAGAAAGGAGAGATAGATTAGAGAATAGATTAGAAATTTGTAATACCTGTTCAATCCTGTTGTAGTAATATATTTTCCAGACATCTACAGAAATTCTTCCTTAGTCTATTGTCTTATGAATGCGAGTTGAATAGTGCCGAAACTAACGACATTCCCTATATATCAGACGTTTCCATATTCATTAAAAGTCAATAAATCTATTTGGATGGCTGCTATTAACATTATTAAGATAAAAATAATAGTCCAAGAGCCGACCGAGTCAAGAGCACAAGAAAAAGTCCTTTATTCTATGGAAGAGTAGTAATAGGGGAATCTAATCATGCATGTCTTCCGGAAGCGAAGAGGTGCATAAGCCAAAAATTAATACCCCTACCCTCATAGCATGCATGGTCACATCATATCTGTGACGAAAATGCCACCACTCAGTGACGTCACATTGTGACTAAGATGTGATTTTCTTAAAACTTTTTAGAAAATTATAAATATTCTTCAAAACATATTATTTACTTTAAAAAACATGTTTCTGGCAATTTAAATATCGTCGCTTTTGTCACAGTTTCGTCACAATGTTAATGTCAAAGTAGTCACAAATGACACACTTTTCACAAATTGGTCACATTGTGATGTCACAAAAAAGATCTAAAACGGCCATAACGACTTCACATTTTAGTCACTATGACTTCACATCGACGTCACATCAACAATCGATGGTCACAAAGTCACAACGTGACTTCACAACGACGTTGCAGTGACGTCACCATGTCTTACGGGTAGTGGTTGACTCGTGGGTCTATCATTGGGTTTGCCGTACAATCAAAAGTATGAAAACACGGAAAATTGGGTGCAAGAAAACATAATGCTAAACCTAAGATTCAATCACTAATGGTACTCATTTTTGGATTATGCACCGTTTCGCTTTCGACAAAAATCGATCATTAGATTCCCCTATGACTACTCTTCGATAAAATTAAGGGGTTTTTGATGTATTCGATGACTTAGGGTTTTGTTCGGGTGGTTCTTGGACTATAAGTTTCTTCTGAAAAAATAAAATAGACCTGAAAATTTAAAAAAAAGAATTACTTCTAACATATACTTCATGATGTTACTGAAAGCTTTCATAAGAGAATGAAACAAGTTGGAAATTGCACGTGAAGCGTAGCAAATTAGGTGCGTTAGTAGGATAACGAAAGTTTAAAAATATTCAGATCTTGCTGATATAGTAGACAGTACTTCGGATACATTATGGTTGTCGAAATCTTTGTGTTCCTGTAAATATACAGGAAGTAATTTATATTACACCTCAGCAACGTAATATCATATTCATAAAATGTGAAATAGTTTAATGTAAATAAAACAAGCCCCAAGCAATGTTTTCTCGTATAACATTATGTAGTGGAGTACTTTTGGGTAAACTGAGTTTTAACCCACTTCTTGGCGACGTGTTTTCTACCGCGCGATAACTACGCCGCGCCTTGATTACCTTTACTTTAAGCTATCGCTCTTCTCGGCAACCCTCGGAGCAAAAAAGCGATTTTTCTCTCCTTCGTTTGCCGGAGCTTACGCATGCTCTGTTCGTTCTTTCTTTTTTAGCTTTCTTATTGGACAAGAAAGGAGAAACATTTAAAAGTTTGAAGTCCCGCGCCTTGAAATTAATTAAATTTCTTGTGTCTCATTAGAGGCCGTTGGATTTCGAAGAGTAACTTCGAGTGAGTAAACTTTTTTGGAGGGAATATACGAGTGATTTTTTTAATTAGAAACCTTTGTTTTGTATTTAAAAGGAGGTATTTTCTACATTTCTATTGTTTTTTGAATAGAGACCCTGCTTTGTAGTTAAAAGTAAGTTTTTAGGCCTTGCTTTAGTATTTTAGATGTTTTGAATCTTAATGTTATTTAGTTTTATATTAAATATAAAAGGAAAACATTATTTGACTTCAAAGCTTAGTATATTTCTTTAGAAATTCCATTATTAATTTCTTTTTTATTTAAAAAAAGGCTGGTTTTGTTTTTAAAAGAAGGTATGTACACAATTTCTTTGCTTCTTGAACGGAAGTGTTTTGCAATTTTTGATGTTATACATCTTTTAAGGAAATTTATAGCCGGGGGATTCAGGGGGGGGGGGCGGAGCCCCCTGAGAAAGAATTTTTTCTTTTAAAAGCTTTGTAATGCGTAGTGTCTCCTAGACTTAAATCCCGCTCCGGGAGACAAAACGCAAAAGCACGCCAACGTGGCGATATTTTGGAAGCGCGCCAAGAAGGGGGTTAAAACTCAGTCGCACCGTACTTTTGCGTGGCCCTGTAATTTAATAATAAATATTATTTGCATCACAGATTGTAGAGAATGTATATTTTAGTATATATATACTTCATAGGTTCATGTCAGTTTTATTATGTTCGAATGAGTGTAACACCATTAAAATGCATTTGAAACTTTTTTTCCCAATTGACCATAATGTAACGGAATACTTTTGATTGTCCCTGTAATTGATCTATGCATCAGATTTTCATAAAATTTGAAACGTCTCGACAAAATTATGTAATATTTATATGTTTTAAATTTCAAACGATTAAAATGCTTTTGAAACATTTTTTTCCCCATTGACCGTAATGTAACGGAATACTTTTGATTGTCCCTGTAATTGATCTATGCATCCAATTTTCATAAAATTTGAAATGACTCGATAGAATTATGCAATAATTATGTTTTTAAATTTCAAACGATTCGGTTGGGTAGTTTTTGCGTTGTTACATGCGGACAGACGGACGGACTTAACGACAACTGTAGGTGCTACGTATTTACATAATTACGAACGCACCTAAAAATGAAGAAAAACTGTTACGATGGAACAATCACTTACTCGCTGTTGACCCTTTTGCGATTGCAGAATTTAAAGAAATTTTTAATGTTTTGTCACCGGTTTTCAAAAACAGAAATTTGTGAATTATTAAACCTTGAAAATGCTCCGATTTAATAAGGCAATTTTTACAGTAAAATTTTACTAATGGGGATAAACAAGGACTTTTAAGCCTTTTTGCGATACGTATGCGTGTCGCTCGTCCCCAAGGGGTTAATTAAACAAAATGCACCACGTTATTTTTCTAGAAAAATACATTTGGTTTTCATTCTGTCGATACTTTTTTCTGTTTTTTTTTTTTTTTCAATCTCAAATTATTATTAAATAAACCATTTAAGTAAAGAGTTTCATGAGTTTTTCGGTGAACTCACGATAGATTTTCCAAAATTCTCTCAAATTGTAACATAATAGACTGGGAGGCGGCTGTACAGACTATCATCTCAACGAGTTCATTTATGATAATCTTGGATTAGTAAAATCTCGGTACGCATATTAAAATGCAATCGGTCTTCCAGGTCATATTTTGATGGAAAAAACCTAAAAACCGACTTTAATGGTTGATTCGTAGATTTACCATTGTGCTTTCTAGCACTCAAAAATAAGAAAAAGCGGAAGATTGGGAGAAAGAAAACATAATGGTAAACCTATGAGTCAACCGCCAAAGTCGTGTTTTTAGGTGTATTCCACCAATATATGATTTAGCAGACTGATTGCATTTTAATAATTTAATATTCCGATTGCATTTTATTATGTGAATCGAGATTTGGCTAATCCTTCATTTTCACCCGTGGACTCGATGAGGTGCTTGTCTGTGCTGTCGCCTTCTGGCCTATAAGAAAAGATTAAATAATGAAACTGAAACATTAAATCCTGATAAAAATTGAAAAACTCTCTCATTCCTTTAGTAGGGGAGAGTGGGGATACTTGAGCATAGGGGATACTTGAGCCACCCCTATTATCTCTACAGTTGGTTAATTTTACTTTCTAAAACTGCCAATATGGTAACATATTCATAGTTCTGAACATGTAAAAAAGAAATCACACATCTTGGTATCATTTTGAAAGTATAGTGATTAATAGTTGTCTTTTCCCTATCTGAAGTAAATATTTGGGTGCATGGTTTTTTTGTTTTTTTGTAATCAAAGTTTTGTTTAAAGTTGGAACTATATGCATAAATTTAATAAGCATAATTTCAATTGTATTTTGAATCTAAAATAGTTCTAATAGCTGCATGCTTTATTTAGTAAAACTCTGGGAAACAAAAATAGTGGTAGTGGGGATACTTGAGCCAGTGAGAGTGGGGATGCTTGAGCCATGTCTCGACCATCCCCACTAGAAATTAAACATGGGTGAAACAAACAAAAAATAAAATTCCATCCTTATATTCACTAATAGATTTTTTTCTGGATAAAAGGGAGAATAATTTTTCATTTTATTTATTTTTTCTTAAAAAAATAACGACCTAAAAATGTTTAAAAATGTATATTTTTTAAATGAAAATATCCATTTTATTTTTCATTTTGACTAACAAAATAGCCTGTCTAGATAAATGTAAACATAGTTTTCAATTTAACTTTTATTAAATTAAAGTAATTTTTTAAAACTGTTTTACAGGCTATAATCTTTAATACTTTAATTAGTTAGGTCCAACATATTAAAATATTTATTTTTTAATATAACATATTAAGATTAATATTTTATATTGAAATCGTAACCTCTGTTGCTGTAACTTTTTTTTTTTTTTTAACTAAGAAAATTGAAGAAAAATTGGTAAAAAAAGCGCACAAAGAACAAGAAAAGCAACAAAAATCCCAGTTCAAACTTACCAGCATGGAGCCAAAGAGGAAGACAAAATCTTTTCCTGTGAAACCAAAAAGGTGTTTGAAATAGTAGAATGATACATCTGGCTTAAATTCCGACAGCTACTAAATTAAAAGCATGAGTTCGACAATATCATTAGAGGAAAATTCTGTCAATGATGGTGATGATATGAAAAGAAAACCTTCTATTGATGGTTGGTTACTAATAAAATATGCCGGAAAGAAAACTGTAAAAATATTTGTTGGATAAGTGCTTAATATTTTGAAAATGAAATTTGCCCGATGAATTGCAGATTCCAAATTTAAATGGCTCTAAACTGAAGATGTTTTTACCGTCGTTATAACTCAAGTTGAAATTATCCTTCGATAACCAGTTCTAACGACAAAAAATGATCCTATTACTAGCTTTGTTTTCTCAATTGGTTTTGAAGGACTTTATGTTTCGTAATTTATCATTCTGTAAAATGTTTGTGCAAAAATAAAGCAAAAAAAATTACTTTTGTAGGTATTTTTCCGTAGTGGCTCAAGTATCCCTTCACCGTGGCTCAAGTATCCCTCCCATGGGGATACTTGAGCCACGATGTAAAACAAAAAATAAACATTTATTATACATAGAAAAATAGTTCAAAATTATTTGAAAGTGGTTTTCAGTTGAAGAAAAATTATCAAATTTTCATTTTCAATATTTTATTTTATTCTAAGAAATTATAAAAAATTTAAAAAAAATAAAATTCAAAAAATGGCTTAAGTATCCCCATCTTCCCCTACTTACAGTGTCCTGAAAATAATGTTATACTTTATAGCTCCATAGTTGTCAGATATTAGTTCTTTGAGACTAATATGAGAGAGGGTTTTACATTTGTTACTGTTATTTTTATAACAAATAATCCCTTTTATTCATAATTAGATAAAGAAAAAAAACAAAAATTTTTATCTGTTGCCTGTAGTCAACAGATCACAGGTTACTGAAAAGTTTAAGATTATTAATCATATTAGCGCATATTTATCATACTTTATTTAGTCTCAGAAAATATTTTATTGCTTTATAATTGTTTGCCTTATAATTTTGATAATTTAAACCATATAATTATTTTTTTTTATCTTAAATAATCTGTTGAGAAAATCGTTTTACATAAAATAGATATTACTTAATCATAAAACAAAATGTAATAACACAGCATCGAAAAAATATTTACTTTGTAAGAATAAAAATTATAAAATATTATAAAAAAATACTTCACTTTCCAAAACATAATCACAAAAATTGTGATTTTTTTAAATAAACACTGCGTACATTTTCTCAAATCAACGTGCATGATGAAATTCTATAAACAATATTAATTAGAAAAAGAAATATGAAATATTTATAAATTATAATAAAAATTTGTAACAGACGATTATAAAGAAAACAAATATTTGTAGAATTTCAACTTTTCCCGTAGGTAATAATTATAAATAATAATGATGATGATAATAATAATCCGTATAACAACAATATTCTTTAACAAACACTGTTTACATTTTCTGAAAATATATGCATTAAATTTCTGGCAACATTATTTTTAACAGATAGAACAAGAAGTAGATATCAATTACTTTCAAACTTTGCAGCAGACGATTAAAAAAAAAAAAAAAAAAAAAAAAAAAAAAAAAAAAAAAATGCATATACATAGAATTTCAATCTTCTCGAAAAGCAATGGTTAGAAAGAAAAAAAAAATACATTATCTCAAAACATGTATGATTAAATTTCAAGCAACGTTATTTTTTAAAAAAAGAACAGGAATTAGGTGTGAATTATTTTTAAACCTTGTAGCAAACAATAAAAATAAAAGATGTAATGAATTTAAGCCTAATGCATTTTTTTCTTTTAAAATTTAATCCATGTAAAAATATTAATCAAGAAACAAGCTTTTTAAGGGATTTTTCAAATAAAAAATACATTAAAATACACTGCAGATTTGTAAAGTTTTTGGTAAAAATTCAATAATATAACCTCCAAGCATTTCGTTGAAAAATATAAGACCTCAATGAATTTCGGAGTTTACAAAAAATTACGTATGGAATGAACCGCATAATAATATTAAAATCTGGTATAAAAAAATGAAAGAATAATAGCAAAGTTTAAGAAAATTAAACGACCAGAAAAAAAATCCCGGCTCGTTGAAAAATTAATCAGTGTTAGGAAAACAAAATAACACATTATTTTTCAAATAAAAAAGAGTTTGCCTTATAAAATCTCACGATATAATGAAATTTTAACAATAAATCTAATTTTCTTTCGAGTAATTTAAATTATATTGAGAGAAAAAAATAGGTCTCGTATAAAAATTAATTTAACTTCGATCTTTTTCTTTTTTTCATATAATAATATTTTGATTTAAGTTTTATAAACCATGACAATAAAAGTAAATATTAAAATAATCTTAAAAACTTGAACCAAAATATAATTGTTTTATCTATTGTTTTAAAAATGAAGTGTTTGATTTAACTTTTATGAAAAATTGCGGTGCATAGTTTTGCAAATGTTTTTTTTTTTTTTTTTTTTTTTTTTTTTTTTTTTTTTTAACATTGTTAAAAAAAAAAAACTTAACACATTCCAGCGCATTTGAAATTATGTATAATTTCGGTTTGTCTTTTCGTCTGATAATCTAGCCGTCCTCTAACTCTCGTAAATATACTTGGATCACCCTGTAACTTTTATCTTATTGTTGTTTACTATAATTCGACTGCTATTAAAAAAAGAAGCATGAAACAGCCATAAATCATTTACAGGGACTATGAAAAATGTTTCGTTGCGTTAAAGTTAAAGAAAAAAAAAGTTTACAAGTCATTTGATTGATGTTATACCATTTCAAGTACAATGGAATTTGCATTTTTGAAGCGCACTAAAACGTATATTCTGCAGAATATGGGGTACAAAATATTTGTTACTGAATAACATGGACGCACAAAAGAATTCTGTTACATAATGATCCAGGGGAAAAAATGTTCAGAGTGTTGTAATTATTTTGCACTATTGCAAATATAATGTGATATACAATACTGATGCTTAGACGATTACTGTAAGATACTCGCTGTAGAAAAACCTGTGCATAGGATTCATCATTCACTTACAGAGACGCACAAAATATTCCGGAACCACTATAGTATTTGAAGTAGTACCTAGTAGTGATAACTGGTGAAACTGCGTTTTTAATTATATTTCATGCATATTCTATGATTTGTATAAATGCTATATATCATATACAAGGCTACACAAAAGAATTTAGGAGCATTACTGAATATGAGTGTGAATTGTTTAACCTCTTCAGGTATGATGAATCTTACAGCATACACATCTTAACAATTTCGTTTCTTTTAATGCATCTATTACGTCTCTTTTGATTTTCGAGCAGACAGCAAAGCACAGCTCAAATACGCATGCACCAACTTTGTAACTATCAGTTACTAGAACGACCGGCTCCCTTCTCACAATATTCTCACAAAAGCCAACTTGTTTGCAATTTACGCTTTTGTCGTCTAATCCTCACAAACAGCTGGTTTGATTGTAGGATTAGCGCATAACGCAATTCAGGTGATTTTATGTGATTTAGCACCAGAAATTTTGCAAACTACTGATCGCAATATAAAGTGTTCTCGCTGACATTTGACCAACATTAGTAATTTGGCTAATTTAAAAAAAAAAAAAAAAACATTCGTTAAATGAAAAATTGTATTAGCAAAATAGATTCGACGTGTGGCACAAAAAAAAAAAAAAAATATTCTTTAAAGTACCCTCTTTTTTTCAATATGTTCTAAAATAGCATAAATTTTTATAACAACGATTGACAGCGATTGTTATTAATCTAATTTCAACTATCCGCTACAAATATATTAAAAATATATACGCGTACATATGTATAAAAAACGAAAACGAAAAAAAAGAAAAAGCAAAAACTGAGCACCAGCAATTAGGCGAATCTAATCACTTGTTTACTCGCCAAATGAAGAATTTAGTCGCAATTTGGCGCAATGGCGAGTGACAGCAAGAAGCCTGCTATATCTGACAAGAGAATTGTTTTTTTCATTACATAATTCAAACATTTCTTTACAAAAATGCTGGGAAAAAAAATCCTTGGATGTCTTTGAAGCATACGAACCCTGGATTGGTTAACCTTTGCAGATGATGTACAATTTTTGATGCTACAATTTTTTTCTTTTTCACGTACATAAAAATGTTAAAAACAGGGAAATGGGATGTGAGTGCAGCCTAACAAATAGCAGAACTAAAACAAAATAGCAATTTGTTTCCTATAGGTTTTTTTAACGAGCTACGACTTTTATATAAAAATGACTTGCAGCAGAAATGTTCGAAAGGTACAAAAATGAAAGTGTAAAGAATTTTACTGTGCTTTAAGATATTATTTGTAGAGTCCATTAGCTGAAAATAATTGTTAATGATATGTTTATTTTATGCTTTTCAATGTTCTTGCAACGCAAAAAAACAGAATTAAATTTAAAAAATCCTAAGAAATTGCCAAAAAATTTACTTTTTAAGTTCCCATGTATCATCAAATTGTATGTACAAAAAATAAATTTTACCCTTTTTTACGTTGTTCAATCTTTCTTAGTTATGAATTTTTTAATACAAATCCATAACTGAAATTTAAAAAAGTATTTATATAAACCCTGGGTTCTGAAGCGGATAAAGGTAGTTTTTAATTGTGTAATGTATTTTGAATATTTCTAATAAATGACTATCATATTGTTAGTCAAGCGTAGAACCAACTGAATGAAAAACAATCCAAGCCAGAGATCGAACCCGGAATCCTTGGAACAGCACTCCAAGTGCTCTACCATTTAATCTACAAGGACTCTTGGCTCACTCATTTGTTGGTAAGGCTGCAACTGCAGCACGTCCACATGAGCACACAAACATGTGATGTAACATGTGATAAACAAATAGACCCAGCATCGGTGAACGCATGTTTAATTATAATTAATTTTTCAGGTAATTAAAAACCTGCTAATAATTAATTGAAAAATTAAGTACAATCCACTTCTAACTATAACTACCATAAACTCCGGAAAGTAAGCCCCTCCTTTAGAACAAAAGAAATTCTAATGTAATTGAAAATATTTGACAAATTGGGAGGGCATTTTCAAGGGCAAGGTTTATACATAGCACTTTTTCAAGAAAGAAAACTGTGCATATATTTGGAGGTAAGGTAGTATTCGAAGTGGGTTAACTTTGAATATTTTATGGTAGTCTGATGTGGCAATCCCAAAGCTTTATTTTCATCTCATACATGTTCATATTACAAAATTCGCTATCAGACTCTGAAAAAAAAAACACATATGTTAACGTATAAAAACATTTCATATTTATTTACTTAGAAGGTGTCACAAATAAAAATTAAATTAAAGAGTTGACATGTTTCGGTTCATTAATAAGAACCGTATTCATAACATATAAAATCAGTAGAAAATTAAATGACACTGGATATAAATATAATTTAAAAATCAAAACAAAACATTGCGCCCGCTATGATCGTGAATATAGCCATTGCCAACGCGGCATATAAATATAATAAATTTTGACCATATATTAAATTTAAAATGTATAAAATTAAAATTAAAAAAGTAGAAAAACTAAATGACTCTGGATATAAAGGTAATTTAAAACCCCCCAAAACATAAAATATTGCGCCCTCTATGATCGTGAATAGCCAATGCCATCGCGGTTCCTCCTATTAGACTCATCCTTTAAATATTTATTAAGTAATTCTAACCACAAACTCGGAATGTCATAAGAATAAGAATCATTACAAACTCTATCCCTCCTAGAATATATCTCTATGGATTCACGGATGATTAATTTTCGGAATAAACTGGAAATGAACACTAATCTACTATCTTTAAAACAAATTTTAACCCCCCTCTTTAAAAACAATCTTGATAACGCAGTCTTATCCCTACCAAATTTTATGTCACATTCATGCTCTTTCTTTCTAACCCCAAACTTTCTACCTGTCATACCGATATAAAAATTAATATCCCCCTCTTCATTCTCATATGGAATTTCATATACCCCTGCTAGATCATCTTGTGGAACCGGATCAAAAGCTCTGTATAGAAGATGTTTTAACTTAGGAGGTGGCTTAGCAATTAATTCTATTTTAAACTTTTTTAATTTAGCTTTAAGCCTCTCAAAATTACCCTTTATATAAGGAAACGATAGTCTTTTAACTCCAATCTCTTCCCCCTTCTCACAGGCATTATCAACCAAATTACAATTAACCTGAGAATTATTTTTATCCCTATAATTTTTAACCAATTTATTAATTTTATCCTTTTTGTAACCATTCAACTTAGCAATATTAAAAATATAATTCAACTCTTCATACAAAAATTCATCAGAACAAATAATAAACGCACGATTAACCATGAACCGGAATGTAGAAAACTTATACCCAAAGGGTGAATACGCAGAAAATGGAATAATATGCTGACTAGCTATATCTTTCCTGAAAACTTTCCTTTTTAACATAGAACCCTCTCTAATAAGCCACACGTCCAAAAATGAAATAGCACGATCATTTTCCAATTCAAACGTAAATTGAATATTCCTATCCAGTTTATTAACTTCATCTACAAAAACAATGAAAGACTCAACTCCCCCCTCCCAAATTAAAAACACATCGTCAACATACCTCTTCCAAAATTTAGGAACTTTCCCGAACTTTGCGAAAATATTCTCTTCAAAAGGCCTCATTTTAAACTCAGCTAAAAAACCCGAAATAGGAGAACCCATAGGGGCACCCATGTTTTGTTTATAAAAGTTCCTAAATTTTGGAAGAGGTATGTTGACGATGTGTTTTTAATTTGGGAGGGGGGAGTTGAGTCTTTCATTGTTTTTGTAGATGAAGTTAATAAACTGGATATGAATATTCAATTTACGTTTGA
The DNA here is from genome assembly GCA_964019185.1 of Maratus speculifer. Classification (NCBI taxonomy): domain Eukaryota; kingdom Metazoa; phylum Arthropoda; class Arachnida; order Araneae; family Salticidae; genus Maratus; species Maratus speculifer. The sequence continues at coordinate 248,015,795 of OZ025302.1, read as the reverse complement.
ATTGGAAAATGATCGTGCTATTTCATTTTTGGACGTGTGGCTTATTAGAGAGGGTTCTATGTTAAAAAGGAAAGTTTTCAGGAAAGATATAGCTAGTCAGCATATTATTCCATTTTCTGCGTATTCACCCTTTGGGTATAAGTTTTCTACATTCCGGTTCATGGTTAATCGTGCGTTTATTATTTGTTCTGATGAATTTTTGTATGAAGAGTTGAATTATATTTTTAATATTGCTAAGTTGAATGGTTACAAAAAGGATAAAATTAATAAATTGGTTAAAAATTATAGGGATAAAAATAATTCTCAGGTTAATTGTAATTTGGTTGATAATGCCTGTGAGAAGGGGGAAGAGATTGGGGTTAAAAGACTATCGTTTCCTTATATAAAGGGTAATTTTGAGAGGCTTAAAGCTAAATTAAAAAAGTTTAAAATAGAATTAATTGCTAAGCCACCTCCTAAGTTAAAACATCTTCTATACAGAGCTTTTGATCCGGTTCCACAAGATGATCTAGCAGGGGTATATGAAATTCCATATGAGAATGAAGAGGGGGATATTAATTTTTATATCGGTATGACAGGTAGAAAGTTTGGGGTTAGAAAGAAAGAGCATGAATGTGACATAAAATTTGGTAGGGATAAGACTGCGTTATCAAGATTGTTTTTAAAGAGGGGGGTTAAAATTTGTTTTAAAGATAGTAGATTAGTGTTCATTTCCAGTTTATTCCGAAAATTAATCATCCGTGAATCCATAGAGATATATTCTAGGAGGGATAGAGTTTGTAATGATTCTTATTCTTATGACATTCCGAGTTTGTGGTTAGAATTACTTAATAAATATTTAAAGGATGAGTCTAATAGGAGGAACCGCGATGGCATTGGCTATTCACGATCATAGAGGGCGCAATATTTTATGTTTTGGGGGGTTTTAAATTACCTTTATATCCAGAGTCATTTAGTTTTTCTACTTTTTTAATTTTAATTTTATACATTTTAAATTTAATATATGGTCAAAATTTATTATATTTATATGCCGCGTTGGCAATGGCTATATTCACGATCATAGCGGGCGCAATGTTTTGTTTTGATTTTTAAATTATATTTATATCCAGTGTCATTTAATTTTCTACTGATTTTATATGTTATGAATACGGTTCTTATTAATGAACCGAAACATGTCAACTCTTTAATTTAATTTTTATTTGTGACACCTTCTAAGTAAATAAATATGAAATGTTTTTATACGTGAATGAAAAAAGGTGAAGTGATATTGTTTTAGTTTTTGAAAAAAGAAAGCTAACAACAGTTTTAACACATATGTTAAGTTAATAATTTTTTTTAGGAAACTGGGATTTCTAGAATATTTTAGATAACGACAAAAACAATAATTCTTGTAACAGATGTAGGCATTTGCATTGTAAATCAAAAAGGGTATACAATTATTAAGAATTTTTTAGGAAACTGGAAGGCCTAGAGATTTTTGCGTAATTGCAACCCAAGTTACAGATAAAGTTTAGCAAGACTACTGTAATTTTAATAATGTTACAGATTTCTGTAGCTTTCCAAAAACTAGTTTTGTAGATTTACATCTTTTTATACAGTGCATAAATAAAATTCTAGTAAGCATACAGATTTCTGCAACTTTATTACTGTAGAATTACAGATTTTTTTTACAGGGCAATGGTAAAATTAAATGACACTATATGCCAGTCGTGAGGATTCTATAAGCATGAAAATCCGTGCATTAGTTCTTGAAAGAGGATTATTACGAATATCGGAAAATGCAGCCTAAAATGACTCATGTTGAACGATTTATAGTGAAATATAATCAACAATAATATTTTTCAATGTTTAAATGAATCTAAAGTTTAATAAAATTCATGCATTAGTTCTTGAAATAGAACTATTGCGGGAATCGTGAAAAATTCAGCATACAACACAATCTGTTGAGCGATTTACACCAAAAACTAATCAGTATCTTTTTATATCAGGGACTTCTTGAATATAAATTTTTAATCAAGCCTGTACAGTAGTTCTTGAGGTAGAGCTAACAAAATGTATGGCTCATACACACGCAAATTCACAGACAAATATTTCGTAAAAAAATGTTTTTTGCGTTTTCTGATCACTAAAAAGTGTAAATTGGTCAAAAACCGGAATTCGAAAATTTTCACCAATCCAATACTTTTTTTTTTTTTTTTTTTTTTTTTGTAAAGATGGAAAAGAAAAAAAAGAAAAAGAAAGACAGAAAGAAAAACTCACACCATTTTACAGTTAGAAATACAAAGTAATGAAACTCATGAATATCCAATTTTGAATAACTCATATAAATTCAATTTATCATTTAAATAATGGCGCCACCAAATATTTATTGATGAAAATAAACAAGCAAAAGAAATTTTAGATTAAAAAAAATATTTTATCACTAAAGCTATTGATTGATACAATATGTTTGTACCTAAAACCATTAAAATGGTATAACGCTAAAATGTTACGCAGTAATGAAATTCATGAATAACTTTTGAATAATTCAAACGTTTTCCCAGTAGTTTCAGAACATTGATGTTTTTATTTTCATCTTCAAATTTTTAAAAGTTAGGAAGAAAGGGAATTTATGCTTTAAAGTAGAAATAATTAAGTATTTAAACATTGTATGTGGAGACGCACATAAAAGACGATGATTGGAGACAATTAAAAAATTACAACAAAAAATATATTTGCAAATTTAAGATTGAGCGCTTATTGTTTTAAATTAAATTATTTATTATAGTTTAAAATGCCTGTTGAATAAACAATATTTTTCACCTTCTATTTTTGTTTATAAAATAAATTAAATAGGGGCAGTGAAATATTCTAGCATACAACGACAGTTGTAGAAATTTTAAAGAAATTCAACTGAAATCAATTGCTCATTTAATCTCAGTTTTTAATTTTAAAAAGAAATGAAACAAATACTTTCTGTTGAAAACAAACAATCAACATAGACTTCAGATATTATGAGATAATTTTATAAATTGATACAATATTATTCAAAGCATTATAAACTCAATCTTCTAGGTTGTTCCTAACGAATCGAATTTGTAAATAATTCATCATGCCGTTAAAAGCAATCCAAAGAAATGTTAGACAACCAGAGATTATTTTATAAGCTTAGCTACTGACTGATACAGTATTATATAGATCATTAAATATTTAAAATGTTTGCATCTTATAAGATAATAAAATTCTTGAATATTAATACATAAAGAAATCATGTTAATTCCGTTTATGATTTTAACAATTACTGTAAAAAATACTTAGTATTCAGATAAAAATTCAAAAATAAATCAAGGTTTTGTGAAATTTTGTTTCAGATAGTCTTTATGTAATAAATTAAGTTAATACTAAAAAAATAATTAAAAAAATTAAAAAAAAGTGAGTTGTTGCAAAATAATGAAATTCGTGATTATTTTATTTTGAAGAACTCGTATGAATGAATGAAATTCATAAATTATATTACATAAACAAAGCATGTAAATTCCATTTATGATTTAACGAATTACTGTAAAAAATACTCAGCATTTAGATGAAAATAAAATCAAAAAATAAATTAAGATTTTGTGAGATGTTGTTTCAGTTAGTCTTTAAATAATATAATAAGTTAATACTAAAAAAAATACGACGGTGAGTTGTTGCAAAATAATGAAATTCATGATTGTTTTATTTTGAAAAACACTCATATAAATTCAAAATTACAATAAAAAAAGAACATTAGAAATTATTTAGTGACGAAAATAAACAGACTAAAGAAATCGATGATACAATAAGTTTGGATTTAAGACCATTAAAATCTTATAAAGATAAGATATTACGCAATAATGGAATTCCTGAATATCTTTTAAATAATTCAAACACTTTCCTAGCAGACAGGGTGTCTCAAAAGTAATGAGACAAACTTAAAGGGGAGGTAGGGGACATCTCAATGATTCAGAATTGCATAGCAACCCAATGTAGGAAATCGTCTTAGTTTGTCGGTAAGTTGTGTTTTTCACAAAATCATTTGAGAAAAACAGGTTTCTCAGATTCGAGATTTTTTTAATTTACAATTCATGCCAAATTGTACATAGCATTTTCGGTTAAGTAAATTAAAGATACATCTACACTGTTAAAACTATTGGTGACACATTGCACCTTTTATGGGTGAAAGGCTTGCCTCACTGGTGACATCCCTACGGAAACCAGATTAGCGCGCCTTTAATTAGAGTGAAAAGATTGCACCCCTAATCGAGAGTGCCACATAATAAAAAGAAATTATAAACCGACTTTTGGCCGGGATGGATTCAAACTCAACTCGTCTGATTGCATGCTCGACGCTCTAACCGTTCGGCCATCAAGCAAACCTTTAAAGTCTCCTTGAAATGTTCAAATGTCCTGAAATCCAAAGATTGCTTTATATAAAAAGCTCGCCAAAAGTTAGCCATCCGAAGCTCAAAACGAAATTGGGATAGCGCTCGCGTGCTGATAGTCTTCGTAGGGAGAAATTGCTGTTTTGATCCATCAGTGACGGTGAGTTGAAAGGGTAGGACACACTTCACAGCGCATGCGCAAATGACTAAGGGGTGAAAATCTTCCAACGGTATGGATTGCTCGGCACCCTAATTAGTGTGAATCACCCAGTGTGGCATCAAACGGCCCCCCAAACACATTTTCAAGCCCGCGGTTGTCAAATGGTAACCCCTTTTCACCCCTGGGCGGCAAATACAACCGGTTTGTCACCATTGTTTTTAACAGTGTAGATTTTAATTCGAAACACTGGAGGAAACAGACCTGCAGTAATTGGATCTTTCATTGACATCACTAGAGTATTCAACGTTTTACAAACACCGAGCTGGAAGATATGTACCTGATTTAGGGATTGTCACAGGGAAGTGCACGAGAAGCAGAAGGATTATACTGCGAAAGGCACCCACAGAGAGATACACCGGTCTGCAGGATCTTTATGAATTTGTGTGAATATGGATCCTTGAGAGAAATTAGACATAGAGTGGGCAGACTACACTTGACTCGAACTCCTAGAATGGAGGAAAATTTGTTAGATATTGTTCAACGAAATCCGAGTACCAGCGTACGAGCACCACTTCTGCTGTAGGAGTATCTCGGTGTACTGTTCATCGTATTTTACAACGTGAAGGCTTACATCCATACCATCTGGAAAGAGTGCGCAGTAACTGCTCCCCAGAGACTATCCTGCGCATGTGCATTTTGCACATTGGCACCTCGACCAATGTCGCCAAGACCCGCATTTCTCATCCTACGTTTTATTTACAGAGGCGTACTTCACGCAAGATGGTGTGTTCAACCACCACAAGATTCATTTTTTGGGCTGACGAGAATCCCATGGTATGAGATCACATGTTACCCAAAATCGCTTTTCAGTGAATGTTTGGGCTGATGTAGTTGTCGATGTCGTACTCGAGTCTTACTTCTTTCAAGCACCTCTAACAGCTGCAGATTATCGCATCTTTTTGCAAGAGATGCTATCAAGCTTACTTGACAATGTACCACAACATTGAAGCCATATGTGATTTCAACATGATGGGGCACCTCCCCATTATGGCAGATGTGTTCGTCAATATTTGAATGGGGTGTTTGGTCACCAATAGATTGGCCATGGAGGACCTGTTCCCTGGCCACCACGCTCTCTTGATTTAAGTAGCATCGATTTCTTTTTTGGGGTGCAATGAAAAAAGCTGTGTACGCAACGTCTGTGGAATCTGAAATGGATCTGGTTGCAAGACTCATCAGTGCTACTGCGGATAGCCAACAAAATCCATGTGTATTTGAGCGAGTCCGCCAATTCATGGTTCGACGGTGTAATGCATGCATTGCTAGCAATGGTGGAAACTTTAAACATCTTTTGGAACATTTTCACATATCATCTACCACAGTAAATGTAATATAGTTGATCAATAAATTATTTCAGTTGATCTCAGTCTTGTGTCTCTTCGTCCCTTGTACCTGTCATACTACCTTCACATGACGCTTCCGACCATGGGTTTGCTATGCAATTCTGTCCCCTATCTCCCCTTAAAGTTTGTCCCATTACTTCTGGGACACCCTATATATGTATATTTTTCACCTTAAAACCTTCAAGAAAGTCAGGAAGAAAGGAAATTGACTTTTTAAATTAAAAATAACCAAACAGATAAACATCGTATGTATAAACATATATTTACACATGGCGGAAATTAAAGATCATTAAAAAATTGCAAGAGAAAATATGTTTACATATTTAAGATTGAACGCTCGCTGTTTTAATTTATTTATTATTTACATAACCTAAAATATTTGTTGAATAAATGTTAAGTTAGGCACATTCTATTTCCAATTATAACATAAATGATATGGAAGCAGAGAGATATTTTAGCAAACATCGACAGTTGTAGAAATTTTAAATAAATTTAATTGAAACCAGTTTCTTTATTAAATTCAGTTTTTGTTTTTAAGAGTAAAAAAAAAAAAAAACTCTTTGAGTTGAAAACAAGTAATTAATATAGACTTAAGATTCTATAAGATCACTTTTATGACTTTGATTGATAGAATATTACAGAAAGTATAGAAAAAAGGAAAACTCTTAAATTACACAAAGTAATTAAATTTAAAACAATTTGTCATACCGTTAAAAAGCAATTAAAAGAAATTATAGGCTTTAAAATATTATTTTATCAGCCTAGTTTACTGATACATTAGTACTAAAGCATTAACCCTTTCAGGGGAAAAGTACTTTTATTCGTAAAATATTGAAATAATTGAACGACACCAGTATTTAAAAGCAACTTTATTAGCTAACAAGTAAAAGTATATTGTCGTGTACTTAATAAAAGTGACATCTTCATGCGAAAATTCCGTTGATAATGTGGAAATTAGGAAATAAAATTAGATGATGTCATAGCAGCATCCCTGTCCTTTACGGGGTTAAATACTTAAACTGTTTACTTCTAACAAAATAATTAAATTCTCAAGTAGTTTTTAGCTCACAGGCTATCATAGCCTGAGAGCTTATGTGCCCGCCCGTTCTGTATGTATGTGCGTATGTGCGTAACGCGATAACTCATGATAAAAATATCCGATCCTCTTAAAATTTTGTATGTAGGTATATCCTGACAAGGCGCTTCCCTGATTAGTTTTTGAAGTTCATTCGATATGTATAAGAGGGGGAACGGGGGGCTCATGTCCCCCGTTAGTTGATATAAATGGGATTTTCATGCAGAATTAAGTTTTCAAAATTTAGATTAGGATCATTCTGATGAGGCGATTCCGTGACTGTTATTAGGTGTTCATTGAATAAGTATAAATAGGGGGAACAGGGGTTCTAATCCCCCCACCCGTTAGTTGATATAAATGGGATTTTCATGCAGAATTAAGTTTTCGTTCAAAATTTAGATTAGGATCATTCTGATGAGGCGATTCCGTGACTGTTATTAGGTGTTCATTGAATAAGTATAAATAGGGGGAACAGGGGTTCTAATGCCCCCCCCCCCCCGTTAGTTGATATAAATGGGATTTTCATGCAGAATTAAGTTTTCGTTCAAAATTTAGATTAGGATCATTCTGATGAGGCGATTCCGTGACTGTTATTAGGTGTTCATTAAATAAGTATAAATAGGGGGAACAGGGGATCTAATCCCCCCCCCGTTAGTTGATATAAATGGGATTTTCATGCAGAATTAAGTTTTCGTTCAAAATTTAGATTAGGATCATTCTGATGAGGCGATTCCGTGGCTGTTATTAGGTGTTCATTGAATAAGTATAAATAGGGGGAACAGGGGTTCTAATGCCCCCCCCCCCCGTTAGTTGATATAAATGGGATTTTCATGCAGAATTAAGTTTTCGTTCAAAATTTAGATTAGGATCATTCTGATGAGGCGATTCCGTGGCTGTTATTAGGTGTTCATTGAATAAGTATAAATAGGGGGAACAGGGGTTCTAATCCCCCCCCCCGTTAGTTGATATAAATGAGATTTTCATGCAGAACTAAGTTTTCGTTCAAAATTTAGATTAGGATCATTCTGATGAGGCGATTCCGTGACTGTTATTAGGTGTTCATTAAATAAGTATAAATAGGGGGAACAGGGGTTCTAATGCCCCCCCCCCGTTAGTTGATATAAATGGGATTTTCATGCAGAATTAAGTTTTCGTTCAAAATTTAGATTGGGATCATTCTGATGAGGCGATTCCGTGGCTGTTATTAGGTGTTCATTGAATAAGTATAAATAGGGGGAACAGGGGTTCTAATCCCCCCCCCGTTAGTTGATATAAATGGGATTTTCATGCAGAACTAAGTTTTCGTTCAAAATTTAGATTAGGATCATTCTGATGAGGCGATTCCGTGACTGCTATTAGGTGTTCATTGAATAAGTATAAATAGGGGCAACAGGGGTTCTAATGCCTCCCCCCCCTCTTAATTTATATAAATAGGTTTTTCAAGCAGAATTTTCAGATTTCGTTCAAATCTCTGAATAGTTTTGGAAGTTTAATGGTTAAGTATAAAAGAAGGGGATAACTCCTTTTAAATTATATAAATGCTAAATGGGTTTTTATTAAGAATTATCTAATTTGCTCTGAATTTTGGATATAGATTTTTTATATGATAAAGCATGTCTTTGATAGTATAGGAGGTTCAATGATTAAGTATAAAAAAAGAGGAAAGGGGAGAGCTGTTTCCCCTTCTTAATTTTTTTTTCGAACGGAATTAACCCTTGAAAATATAAGGCTTTAATGTACAATTAGTATTTGTAGCCTGTGAGCTCAATGCCATCAGTTTAACTGGGCAGTATTCTTTATTGATAATCTGCTCACTGGGTGGTGAGTGGTCTGGGAAAAACACTGTCAAAACAGTTGCTAAATATCAGAATTTTGTTAAAGAGAATTCCCTCTTCTTTAATCGCTTTTTATTATTTGAGATACCCTTTAAGGAAAATACTGACGTTTTTCTCTTTTTATAACTGGGTTTTTACATGACCACTCGCCATCCTTGCTCTTATTAAATTCTGTTGGTGTTTTTAAGAATTGCTTTAAAAATAAAACGACAAAATAAATAAGCAAATAAAATTAAGCATTTAAGAGCTTATTGTGTCCGATATATGCATTAAATAGTGTATTAAGTTAATTCAAAACCACAAAAAAAACTTATGACGTTGAGGTGTTGCAAAATAAAGAAATTTATGAATGTTTTATTTCCTGAAAATCATCTAAATTCAAATTACAATTTTTAAAAAAGCATTAGAAATTATTTTGTAACGAAAATAAAGAGAATAAAGAAATTCATTGATACAATAAATTTAGAATTAAGACCATTAAATTCTTTCAAAGCTAAGAAGTTACACAGTAATGAAATTCATGAATAACTTTTGAATAATTCAAACGTTTTCCCAACAGATTCAGTATATAGTTTTATTTGTTTCATCATTAAATCTTTTAAAGTCAGGAATAAAGGAAATTAACTACTTAAAGTAAAAATAATAAGTAGATAAACATCGTATACATAAACACATATATACACATAGAAGATGGTGACGGGAGACTATTAAAAAATTTCAACAGAAAATATATTTGTATATTTAAGATTGAAAGTTTACTGTTTTAATTTAACTTATTAGTTATAACTTAAAATATTTTTCGAATGAACATAAAATTTGATACCTCTACTTCCGATTATAATATAAATTAAATGGGGGCATAGAATTACTCTACACTGTTAAAAATCTTGCAGCATTTTGTACAGTCATTTCACCGTTTTCTGAAAAACCAGTAACATAACCGTAATTTAATTCTATTCTGACCATAAAATTGGTAATAATAAGTTCAGAATAACGTAAAAAGACAGTTGTCTTACTTTTTTTTGTTGTAGAAAACGGTCAAATGACTGGATAAAATTCTGCAGATTTTTAACAGTGTAGCAAACATCGCCTGTTGTCGAAATTTAAATAACTTTAATTGAAAGCATTCTTTTTTTATTAAATTCAGTTTTTGATTTTTCACCAATAGATATTTTTGAAAATATTTTTCAAATAACGCCTATTTTTTCATGTCTTTTAGAGAATTTTTAATGTTTAATCACCGGTCTTTCAAAACAGAAATTTTTGCCTAATTGAATATCAAACACATGCTCGGAATAAATGTTGTAAAATTTACAATAAAAATTTACTGGTGATAATAATAAATCATGATAGGAATATGGATGTGATACGGCCAAATCAAGGAAAAGGTTAAGTGTTCAAAAGGACAAAACACTTTTGATTAAAGCCAAGTAATCAATACAGACTTATGATTCTACAAGATTATTTTTATAAATTTTTATTAATAGAATATTTAGTCCAAGAGCTGACCGTAAAAAATCTTAAGTCATCGAGCACAAGAAAAATTCCTTTACCTTATGGAAGAGTAGTCATAGGGGAATCTAATGTTCTATGTCTGCCGGAAGCGAAGTGGTGAATGAGCCAAAAATTAATACCACTAGTGGTTGATTCGTTAGGCTTAGCATTATATTTTCCTGCACCCAGTTTTCCATGTTTTCGTGCTTTTAATTGTACGGCAAAACACAATGTTAAAAGTACGAGTGAACTACTAGTAGACTCTTAAAACGAAAGAGTGTACTAGTGGCTTCTCATGAAAGAGCGGTAATTTTTTCGATCATAAAAGAGTTGTTTTTCAAACGATTAAATCTTCTTGATCTAAATTGGTTATTTAAATAGCTCAACTTTATTTAAATTGGTTAAAACTCGAGTTATTTCAACTCTTTTTTGAGAAGCTGCCTTTCAACATTGAGATGAGTGGATTTCAGCTCAACTTGAGCTATTTTGTGGCTGACTTTTTAAGAGAGTAGTATCAATTTTTGGCTTATGCACCACTTCACTTCCAGCAGACATGGATCATAAGATTCCCCTATCACTACTCTTCCATAATATAAAGGATTTTTTCTTGTACTCGATGACTTAGGGTTTTGTGCGGTCGGCTCTTTGACTAATTATTCAAAGCATTATGAAATTAAAACATTGGGTTGTTACACAAAGTAATCATATCATAAAGAGTGTGTCATACCATTAAAAAGCAATCAAAAACAATTCTAGATTTTAAAAAAAAGCTTAGCTATTGATTTATACAATAGATTTAATCCTTTGCACTAGAGAAATGATTCTCACTGTCCACTAGTGTCTCGTGTAAATGGGTGCTCAAGATATTCTAGTCACCAGTATTTTATAATAATTTTCATCGACTTATCTAATGGGCGAATAATCTGTAAAAATCTTTTAAAAATTCTGTAAAAGACATGAAAAAATAGGCGTTATTTGAAAAATATTTTCAAAACTATCGATTAGTGGAAAATCAAAAACTGAATTTAATAAAAGAAAATTTCTTTCAATTAAAGTTATTTAAATTTCGACAACTGTCGATGTTTGCTAGAGTATTTCTCTACCCCTATTTAATTTATATTATAATCGGAAGTAGGAGGTGTCAAGCATTACGTTTATTCGACTAATATTTTAAGTTATATCTAATAAATTAAATCAAAACAGTAAGCGTTCAATCTTAAATATGCAAGTATATTTCCTGTTGTAATTTTATAATAGTTTCCAGTCACCGTCTTTTATGTGTATGTATGTTTTTATGTACGAGGTTTATCTACTTATTATTTTTACTTTAAATAGTTAGTTTATTTTATTCCTGACTTTAAAAGGTTTAATTATGAAATAAAAAAACCATATACTGAGTCTGCTAGGAAAATATTTGAATTATTCAAACGTTTTTCATAAATGATAACGAAAAAAAAAAAAAAGATAAAAGATGGCGAAATAAACTGTAAGATATTAGTGGTGTCCAAAGTATTTGACGGCCCGATTCATGAGAAAAACCTGACAACACAGGTAGTGAGTGAGAGTCACCTCTGGACTGAAAACGGTTCAAGTCATTAACCCTTTAAGGGGCAATTTACTTTTACTCGTAAGTAATTGAAATAATTGAGTGACACTTGTATTAACAAGATATGCTTTTTATAAACAAGTAAAAATATGTTTTCACGTACTTAATAAAAGTTAAATTTGCATGCAAAAATTTTGGTGAAAATTTGGAAATTAGGGTTTAAATTATAATGATGCCATTATCCAAGCCCTTCAAGGAGTTAAATACTTAAAATGCTTACTTCTTACAAAATAATAAAATTCGTGAATTGTTTTTGAAAATCTGCTCATATTAAATTCTGTTAGTGGTTTTAAGAATTGCTGGTAGAAATGCAACAACTAAATAAATAGGGGGGGGGGGAAGTAAGATTTTAAGAGGTTATTGTAGCAAGTACAATCGTTAATTATTACATTAAGTTAATAAAAAACAAAACCTTAAAAGAAAATTTGCAGCGTTGAGGTTGCAAAATAATGAAATACATGAATGCTGTAATTTGAAGAATACATCTAAATTTAAACTATAAAAAAAAAGCATTGTAAATTATTTTGTAATGAAAAATCAGACAAAAGAAATTGATTGATACAATAAGTTTAGACCATTAAAGTCTTTTAACGCTAAAATGTTACGCAGTAATGAAATTCGTGAATAACTTTTGAATAATTCAAACGTATTTCCAGGAGATTGAGTATTTTTTTCAGCTTTAACTTTTAACTGTCAGGAAGAAAGGAAATTGACTCTTTAAAACAAAAATTATTAAGTAGATAAATATCATATGCATAAACACTTAGAAGACGGTGATTGGAGACCATTAAAAATTACAACAGAAAATATATTTACATAGTTTAAGATTGAATGTTTACTGTTTTAATTTAATTTATTAGTTATCGCTTAAAATATTTGTTAATTAAGTGCAAAGTTTGATATCTTCAATTTCCTATTATAGTACAAAATAAATGGGAACAGTGAAATATTCTAATAATTGACTGTTGTCGAAATTTAAATAAATCAAAAATTATTTCTTTATTAAATTCAGTTTTTGATTTTAAGTGATCAATATTTTTGAAAAAAACTTTCTAAATGTCTCTTACCGGTGATAAAATTTATTATGTTTTAGGACTTTCATAACAGAAATTTTTGTCTAGTTGAATAAGGAACAAAGCTCAGAGTAAATAAAGAAAATTTACTATAAATATTTACTGGTGAGTGTAATAAATCATGTTTGGAATATGAATGCCCGTATATGGTGCGGGCAAATTCGAGAAGCGGTTAACCCTTTCCGGTACGGGGAAAATCTGTTAGTAAAATGAGAAATTATCGACTGACACCCGAATTCACGAAAGAATTTTTTAGATATTTCGAATTCCTTAATTTAACCTTTTATTGAAAAAGCAAAATTTTACTAAAATATAATTGGTGCCATTTGCAAGTTTGGAATTAAAATTAGGTATCCCAGGACCGGGCACAGTGTGTAGGAAAGGATTAAGAGCAGTGTTCTCGCTATCATTCGCCATTGCGCCAAATTGCGACTTAATTCTTCATTTGGCGAGTAAACAAGCGATTAGATTCGCCAAATTGCTCACTTTTTGCTTTTTCTTTCTTTTCTTTTTCGTTTTTCTTACATATGTATATGTACATAATTTTAATGTATACATATTATACATATTTTTTATATTTGTAGCGGATAATCGAAATTAGATTAATAACAATCGCTGTCACAGTTATAAAAACTTAGGTTCTTTTAGAACATGTTGAGAAAAATGGGGTACATTAAAGAATTATTATTATTATTATTATTATTATTATTATTATTATTATTATTATTATTATTATTGTGCTACACGATGAATCAATTTGCTAATACTTTTTCATTTAGCGAATGTTTGTTATTTTTAATTAGCCAAATTACTAACGTTGGTCAAATGTCAGCGAGATCACTCATTAAGAGTGAAAAATCGAAACACTTTGAATTGAAAAAAAAAAAATCAATGTAGAATTAGAACTTACAAGATATTTTTTATAAATTTTGATTGATAGAATATTAAAGGAAGCATTATAAAATAAAATGCTAAGTTGATACACATTGTAATCAAATCATAAACAATTTTTCGTGCCGTTAACCCCTTAACTGGTTAATTCTTTTTCGTTCTTTACTTTAGAATGCAAAATTTTCATGAATTCATAATGCGGTAGATAAAAGATTAAGCTAAGTTGGCGACAACCGGCTGGCATTTTTCGCCCAGATATCCTTATTGGTCATAACGTCTGGACAGTCATTTAGACAGCTCGACAGAATAAACCGCAGATAATGGAAATCCATACAACGATGGGTACGAAGCTCAATAGAATAAACCGCAGGTAATGGAACTCCATATAATGATGGGTACGAAGCTCCACAGAATAAACCGCAGGTAATGGAACTCCATATAACGATGGGTACGAAGCTCAATAGAATAAACCGCAGATAATGAACTCGATATAACGATGGGTACGAAACTCGAAAGAATAAACCGCAGGTAATGGAACTCCATATAACTATGGGCACGAATCTCGACAGAATACACCGCAGGTAATGGAACTCCATGAAACGATGGGTAAGAATCTCGACAGAATAAACCGCAGGTAATGAAACTCCAATAACGATGGGAACAAATCTCGACAGAATAAACCGCAGGTAATGGAACTCTATTTAACGAAAGGCACGAATCTCGACAGAATAAACCGCAGGTAATGGAACTCCATGCAACGATGGGTACGAAGCTCGAAAGAATAAACTGCAGGTAATGGAACTTCATACAAGTGTGGGTATATCGTATAGGATTATTCATTATAAATATTATTCAGATCACTATACATTTAAAAACTCTAGGTTGTTACTAAGTATCGTAATTCGTCAATTACTTTACATAGTAAATATGAACAATAAAAAAATAGATTTTAAGATGATAGCTACTATTAATTGATGCAATCTTATTCACAGCATTAAAAATTTGTGGATTAACATAACATCGTTCATTAACAACCCATATAAATTTAATTTATGATTTTAATTAATAAACACAAAATACTTTGTAATACTGATCAACAAACAAAATGAAATTCAGATTTTAAGAGATTATTTCATCAGCTAATCTATTGACTGATATAATAAGTTTTTTCCAAGACCATTAAAAAAACTTCATGAATAACTTTTGAATAATTCAAACGTTCTCGGCAGACTAAGAATATAGTAGTTCTTTTTCCCATCATTTAACTCCGAAAAGGCGGGGGAAAAAGAAATTGACTCTCTAAAGCGAAAACGAGTAAGCATATAAACATCGTACACGCATGCACTGCACAGTATACTTATTTAATAGAGTGTTAATGTAAAAAAAAATCGCCAACAGAAAAATGGTCTATGCATTGAGAAGGCAGCTTTAATGGAAATCTATAATAACTCAGGGGGTGGATTGTAATGAAAGTTTGTCGACTTGGCAATAAGACCGCTATCGTGAAGTGTAAAAATATCGTCTGCGTTAAAAATATTGACTCGTTGAAAAAATATTCACACGAAACTTAAAGTAGCCCTTTGCCAGATTTTATGCTACTCATTCTTTCATTATTCTAAAGAATGAAAACAGTTTGGGTAAACGTAATGCAGTAAGTTTAAGTTTCATAATATAAAAGGAAATGGTGAATTAAAAATGCAGCGAAATTATGAATATATTTATGAGCTAATGAAAATAATGTATTCTATATTATAAAATATTAATGTGGATGTGCTAAAAAGGATAAAGTGGCCTGTGCATTGAGAAAATAATTTCAAAGGAAATCTATAAGAGCTCAGGAGTGAATTGTAATGACAGTTTGTCGACATGGCAATAAGACCGCTATCGTGAAGTTAAAAAATATCATCTGCAGTAAAAATACTGACACTTTGTAAAATCATTCACGCAACTCAATGTAGCCGGCTGCCAGATTTTATGCTGGTCATTCTTCCATTATTCAAAGGAAAGAAAACGGACTGGGTAAATGTAATGCAGTAAGTTTCAGTTTCAATAAATGAAAGGAAATAGTGAATTAAAAATGCAGTGACATTATGAATATATATTTATAAGCTAATGTAAATTATGTATATCCATATTATTGTGAATGTTCTAAAAAAACAAAGTTACCTGTGCATTGAGAAAATAATTTTAAATGAAATCCATAAGTGCCCAGGGAATAAATCGAAATGACATTT
The DNA here is from genome assembly GCA_964019185.1 of Maratus speculifer. Lineage (NCBI taxonomy): Eukaryota > Metazoa > Arthropoda > Arachnida > Araneae > Salticidae > Maratus > Maratus speculifer. The sequence continues at coordinate 247,999,642 of OZ025302.1, read as the reverse complement.
TATCGACATTACAATTAGAGCGCTATCATGAAGTTAAAAAATATCGTACGCAGTAAAAATATTGACTCTTTGTAAAACCATTCAAGGAGCTCAATGTAGCTGGTTGCCAGATTTTATGCTGGTCATTCTTCCATTATTCAAAGGAAGGAAAACAGACTGGGTAAATGTAATGCAGTAAATTTCAGTTTTATAAAATGAAAGGAAATGGTGAATTAAAAATGCTGCGAGATTAGGAATATATTTTTGAACTAATGTATATCTATTTTATAAAATATTAATATGGATGTTCTAAAAAGAACAACGTGGTCTATGCATTGAAAAAGTAATTTTAAAGGAAATCCATAAGTGCTTAAGAGTGAATCGTAATGACATTTTGTTAACATGGCAATAAGAACGTAATCATAAAGTTATAAAAAAATCGTCTGCGATAAAAATATTGACTCTTTGAAAAATCATTCACGAAACTCAAAGTAGCCCGTTGCCAGATTTTATACTACTCATTCTTCCATTATTCAAAGGAAGAAAAACAGATTCGGTACACGTAATGCAGTATATTCCTGTTGCATAAAATGAAAGAAAAGGGTGATTTAAAAATGCAGCCAGATTATGAATATATTTATGAGCTAATGTAAAAAATGTATTTCTATTTTATAAAATATTAATGTAAATGTGCTAAAAAAGACAAAGTGGCCTATGCATTGAGAAAATAATTTTAAAGGAAATCCATGAGCGTCCAGGGAGTAAATCATAATGACATTTCGTCTACATTACAATAAGAACGCTGTCGCGAAGTTTAAGCCATTAATGCCCGAATTATTTTCTATGTTAAAATTCAAATTTTGCACTTTCCCACCACTTTTAAAACAAGAATAACTTATATCTTAATTTATCGAAGAATTTGTCTCGAGAAAGAAAGTATTTATTTATCCCCCTTTTTACTGGTCTGAAAGGTGCTTACATGAATTTTTTAAACTGTCCCAAAAATGGGACGCTAGGCATTAATGGGTTAAAAATATCGTCTGCAGTAAAAATATTGACTCTTTATAAAATCATTCACGGAATTCAATGTACCGTAATTTACTGCGTATAATCCGTGGATCAAACAATTCTTTTTCGACCCAGAAATTTTATTTAGTAATTGCAGTCAAATATTTACTGCGATCTGCGAAGTTACATTTTATTTAAATAAATTTCTGGGTCGAAAAATGATAGTTTGATCCGCGGATTATACGGAGGAAATTACGGTAGCTTGTTGCAAGATTTTATGCTAGTCATTTTTAAATTATTCAAAGAAAAGAAAACAGGCTGGGTAATCATAATGTATTAAGTTTGGATTTTCTAAGAGGAATGAAAATGGCGAATTAAAAATGCAGTGAGATTAGGAATAAATTTGTGAACTAACAACAAAAAAAAAAAAAAAAAAAAATGTTTATTTATTTCATAAAATATCAATGCAGATGTTCAAAAAAGAAAAAATAATGGCCTCTGAATTGAGAAAATAATTCAATAGGAAATTTAAATGATCTCGGGAAGTGAATTGCAATGATATTTTGTCAAAAAAGTAATAAGAATGACATCGTGAAGTTAAAAAATATCGTCTGAAGTAAAAATATTGACACTTTCTAAAATCATGCACGGAATTCAATGTAGCCTGTTGCCAGATTTTATGTTGGACAGTCTTCCACTATTCAAAGGAAGAAAGACTGATTGGGTAAACGTAAAGCAGTAAGTTTGAGTTTTCTAAAATGAAAGGAAATAGTGAAATAATATGCTGCAAGATTAGCAACTAATGTATATCTATTTTATAAAATATTAATGTGGATGTGCTAAAAAGAACAACGTGGCCTATGCATTGAAAAAGTAATTTTAAAGAAAATCCATAAATGCTTAGGAGTGAATCATAATGACTTTTTGTCGACATGGCAATAAGAACGCAATCATAAAGTGAAAAAAAAAATCGTCTGCTATAAAAATATTGACTGTTTGAAAAATTATTCACGAAACTCAAAGTAACCCGTTGCCAGATTTTATACTACTCATTTTTCCATTGTTCAAAGGAAGAAAAACAGATTTGGTACACGTAATGCAGTATATTCCTGTTGCATAAAATGAAAGAAAAGGGTGATTTAAAAATGCAGCGAGATTATGAATATATTTATGAGCTAATGTAAAAAATGTATTTCTATTTTATAAAATATTAATGTAAATGTGCTAAAAAAGACAAAGTGGCCTATGCATTGAGAAAATAATTTTAAAGGAAATCCATGAGCGTCCAGGGAGTAAATCATAATGACATTGCGTCTACATTACAATAAGAACGCTGTCGCGAAGTTTAAAAATATCATCTGTAGTAAAAATATTGACTCTTTATAAAATCATTCACGGAACTCAATGTACCGTAATTTCCTGCGTATAATCCGCGGATCAAACAATTCTTTTTCGACCCAGAAATTTTATTTAGTAATTGCAGTCAAATATTTACTGCGATCTGCGAAGCTACATTTTATTTAAATAAGTTTCTGGATCGAAAAATGATAGTTTGTTCCGCGGATTATACGGAGGAAATTAAGGTAGCTTGTTGCCAGATTTTATGCTAGTCATTTTTAAATTAAGGTACCTTGGGGTAATAACGCCACGTTAAGGTTCTACCAATTTTCACGGCTCAGTTTTAGTTTGTATTTTTCAAACAAATACATGATTTGATACAGCAACTCATTGACTATCTATATAAAAAAATTAATTAAACAGATATGTATTCATAAAATGTAATGGCGTAATTTCTTGACCAATGCTATTTGGCGTTATTACCCACCTATATGGGTAATAACGCCATGTAAACAAAATTATGAAATAAAATGGAATAATTGCATGTAGATTGCTCAATTCTAAAAATGCACACTCTAAAAACTTAGAAATTGACAAATTGCATTCTAAGATACTGAAAATGTTCAATTTTTTGTGAAAGTGTAAGAAAAATAAAGGTGTGGTGTGTAAGGGGGGGAGGATGAGGCAAAAGAATACCAGACCGTGAGCTTTTTTTTGCTTAAAAAGGACCGCTTAAATAGAATTATTAGAAACATTGCACAGTTTTAACTGTGTTTATTTGAATCAGTATTTAGGATGTAGCTTGGCCACTGTAGGGAATCAACCGGGATATTAATGCCAAGGATTGGCGTTATTACCCCGTTATAGTTATTGCGCTGTACATTTTAAATTACAAATTATCTCGAGAAGACATCCAAAATCTTCAACAACATTTTGAAAGTCCGTGAAATGTACTACAAATTTATATAATTAACAAAGTATTTCCGGATAAAAAAAATAGTCTTCACATCACAAAACGTATCTCGCAAATTTTAGATCAAGCGTTAATTTTAGTTGCTAGTAAAAACAATAAGACCTAAAAACGAAACAAATTAACTTAAAGCTGTTTTTTGCGATTTATATGACTCAAAACCCTTCTGCGCAGAGCACATGGGTGTCATTTACCAGATTATTTCATAATTATGCAAAAAACTAGCACTTGGCGTTATTACCCCGCCTGGCTTTATTACCCCAGGGTACCTTATTCAAAGAAAAGAAAACAGGCTGGGTAATCATAATGTATTAAGTTTGGATTTTCTAAGAGGAATGAAAATGGCGAATTAAAAATGCAGTGAGATTAGGAATAAATTTGTGAACTAACAAAAAAAATGTTTATTTGTTTCATAAAATATCAATGTAGATGTTCCAAAAAGAGAAAAAATTGGCCTCTGAATAGAAAATAATTCAATAGGAAATTTAAATGATCTCGAGAAGTGAACTGCAATGGTATTTTGTCAAAAAAGTAATAAGAATGACATCATGAAGTTAAAAAAAAATATCGTCTGAAGTAAAAATATTGACACTTTGTAAAATCATGCACGGAATTCAATGTAGCCGGTTGCCAGATTTTATGTTGGACATTCTTCCAATATTCAAAGGAAGAAAGACTGACTGGGTAAACGTAAAGCAGTAAGTTTGAGTTTTCGGTACTATTCTGTTATCCCGTAGACCGAATTCGTTAAATTATATAAATCGCCAAACTAATAACCAAATTATACATATTGACGTAATTTTTATTTTAAATAATAAAAAAACAAATAATTAGCAGAATATTAATAAAAATACAAATAAAAAGTTGAAATAAAAATCACTTAATGACATTTTAAACACGTAAATCGTATTTAATGTCATTGAATGTGACATTCACGATCATCCATTATTGGCATTTAATCTTATACTTTGGCGAAAGTATTTGGTTGATGGGATGACAGAGTAGTACCGAATTTTCTAAAATGAAAGAAAATGGCAAATTAAAAAGCAGCGAGATTAGGAATAAATTTGTAACTAATATAAATAATGTGTATTTATTTTATAAAATATTGCTGCAGACATGCAAAAAGGACAAAATGGCCTGTGAATTAATGAAATTATTTTAAAGGAAATCTATAACAGAACAGGGAGTGAATGGTAATGACAGTTTTTCGACACGGCAAAGAGAATACTATCGTAAAGATAAACAAATATCGTCTGCGGTAAAAAGTCTGGACGATTTTGAAAAGGCATTCATAGAACTCAATGTAGCCGGTTGTCAGATATTATGCTAGTCATTTTTACTTACCAGTCATAAGTAGTATAGGGTAAATCTTGCAATCGTTTTGAAAATCAATTTTTTTCCACGGAATTACATGTTTCAGACACCGGAGATTCCGAAAAACATATTTTTAGAAAAAAAAAAAATTGCCGTCTATCTGTCTGCCTGTGTGTCTGTAAACGCTCTATCTCACGAACAAATTGAGATAGAGACTTGAAATTTTGTATGAACTTAGTATGCAAGAATGGGACGAAGCTTATTGAATATCAGCAACCTCGATTATCCGGAACTATTTTTTTCGGATTCTCGAAAAATTCGTTCTGATGAAAGATGCATAAAAGTTTTCGATTTTTTATGCTATTTTATAACTTTTATCGCGGGCTTTGAACACGGTGACCGAATCTAGAAATTCCGTAACGAGGAAAAACCTAACACTTTCGTAACGAGAAAACCTAACACTCCGGCAACCGTCGTTTGTATATAACTCCCGCATATAACTCGCGATCTAATTTTCCTAGCGCGGCCAAATTTTGTTTGGTAATTTATTATGAGACAGTGTTACTGTTAGTGACAGGAGACCCCCCCCCCCCCACGGTGAGGTTCGAAAAAATTTTAAATGCTTATAACTCGCGATCTAATTTTCGTTGCGCGGCCAAATTTTGTTTGGTAATTTATTATGAGACAGTGCTTGTGATGTAGAATCACATATAGTTTTCTTAAATTTTACATTTTTCTAAATTACAGTTAAAGCTAATCTTTAATTAAATATCTAGTTTATCTTAATGTTTTATTTCGATCCCACAATAACTTTCCGTTCAAAAGAAAAGAAAGAAAAACATCTAGCATCTGCTTTATTACTGATAAACGGCTGTCAGATAAAGAGAATTCATTAAGATGCGTATTTCACCCTTGCTGGAAACAAATAAAAAAAGAACAAAGATATGCTTTGCTTGCGATCAGTAAAATCGCTTTTCTCTCTGCTTAATTGTGATTCTAACTTATTCGTTAGGTAATAATCTTTCCTTGTGCATGCCACATTATTGTGTCTTTCATAAATTCTCCCAAAACAGAGTCCTAACGTACGAATTGGCGCGAATTCTTTTTGGCGTATTTTTTTAGGACTGCCCATTTCTGGTTGCCCTGTATTAAATTCAAAATCATCTTAATTGTTTAAAGCGTAACAGAAAATTTCATGGTTATGATATCATTCACTTTTCATATGCTCCTTTTCGCCAATTCTGGATGCCAATGTGTGAATTCTGAATGAGAAAATTCAATTGCCTCTCTCTCGCTTCATGCACTCAGTCATGTAACAAAGGTCTCTTGAAAAATGGTTACAGGCACCATCCCTAATTATTTCAGTAAGGAATGATTTAATTTTTATAACTCTACTTTAAATAAACAATGTTCTCAAAAGGCATTTATTTTATTGATTACAGCCTACAACTCTAGCGAATGCATTTTTTTTGAAAAGAACCTGGTCGCAATACTTTAAAATACAGATCTACACTATAGAAACTATGGTGCCTACACCAGGCATTCGCAACTTTTTCAAACATCGAGGGATGGTGCCTGCTGTTATTTGCCTGCTTTTTATTTGCCTGCCAGATTTTTCCGGACTATTTATTTTCCTGAATACAATAAATGTGAACTATTAACGTCAGTCTTCAAGTATTTTCGAACGACTATTTCCTCGTCAGATAAGTCCTGCTTATGTTTGTGAATCATTACATAAGTGCTCCCTTCCTTCGCAGACTGTTGTGTGAAATATGCCTATGCTCCGGTGAATTATTGCCGCCGGATTTTTCTTGCTGGACATTATAGAGTTGGATTATAGTGCCAATTTCTCTTTTACTTGAGCGAGTGATTCTTCTGATCGGGACGTTTCGTGATGATGGGTGCTTCGCTTCCGCTCGTTAAATTTTCCCCTGCCGATGTAGGCCTAAGAATCTACGACTGGCGATTTGTGACTCTTATTTCACCTCCGTTAAATCAACAATGTCACGCTCACTGACATAATGTTTTTATTTCATCTTAGCGGTGTACTTCAGTGACGATTTCATATGCTCTCGACTAAAGTGACACAGAATTTCGTGTTTGACGTTTAAATTCTTCGTCATTCGTCGATAATATGATCTTCACATTGGATTTATTCTTTAAATTTTTGGATGCTGACACTGATGTTTTTCACAAAAATAATTACATGCGCTATACTATTAAAAAAACCCTTAAAACTACAGAATTGATCAATTTTGTGTCTGTAATTTTGTGCGCTATTGAACGTTTATTTTTACGATAATACTGTTACAAGTTTATTTGTAGTAGTTGAAAGTTAAAAAAAAAAAAAAATGAGTGAAGAAGACATTCATTGATAAATATTTACAGCATAAATTTCGCAGATGAGAAAGTGTATGCTTTTATATTTAATAGGTTAAATCTCAATTTCTATTTTAATTATATGATATTTTTATTTTAAAAAAAATTATGTTGAGTAATTTTCAACCATTTTTAGTTTATTATGTATTAGTTTTTCTGTGCTCTAATTGAATTTCTTTAAATACGAACAGTTATAAATGATTTTAGATTGTCTTGAAACATTTCACAGCTTTACAAGTGCTATTTTAAAACTATGATACAAACGATAGCAAGATAAAATTATATTTTTCAAGTATCTAAGTACTTATTGCTGTGCACTTTTTGCTGAAAGTCGTTTGAGAAATATCAAGACAGTTTATTACTTTTTAAAGAAAGTATTTTTATAATTTCCATTATTAATTAATGACTATATATTTTGTTTATTTTTTTAATACAGTTATTATTGAAGTGTTATAAATTGACGTATATTCCTTTTTCTTTTTCATAAATTTTATATTATATTTCCATGTAGATGAAAAAGTTCTAGGTAAGTTAATGGTGCATCTCTTTTTCCTATAAAAATAAGGCATGATGTTGTCGGGTTGCAACCATTATTTTTTTAATATGAGGTTTATATAAAAGAAACAATACAGAGAAAGATGCATGTGAATACTGGTTATACAATAAGGATGTATGCACCTTCATATATTATTGACAGTGGGCTCATTTTCAGATAAATAAAATTTTATCGTTTGAATCACATGCCATGTGCACATGACATAAATAATAATAATGATGCATGCATAATCGAATTATAAATTCATGTATCAAAAAATATATTATTACATTTTATCCTACTTTTTTTTCCTGATTTTTTTTCACTTTAAAGGTAAGTTGTGCTTTATATTGTTTGTACAGTAATTTTATTGGGAGATTGTTTTTATTTGTGCAAAGACTAGCCATGTTCTTATTTGCATAATTAAACCTATCTAACATCTTAATATTCTTAAAGTGTGTGCATTGTTTATATCTGTTCGAGTAGAATTATTTTTACACTCTAGTCTGCAAAAAAAAAAAAAAAAAAAAAAAAAAAAAATGATAAATTTCTTAATAGTTATTATGATATTTCTTATGCATTTCATGTAGGATATAAACAGTGCATTAAAACAAAATATCGTCTTAACTAAAGTGACTAATTTCCCCCCTTCTAATTTATTTTAAGACTTTTTATACATATATTTCCAGTGTTTGTTTTTCCTATTTGCACCCCACTTGCAAAAATATTTCGTTAGAGAGGGTCCAGTTTTCTAATATTTAAATAAATATTGAGATTTTTTTTTCATTCTTTTTCACTTTTATAAATGTAAAACACAATTTTGATTAGTTTATGGATAGACATTTATTTTAAATTTTTAGCATCTATTTAAAAATATTCTCACATATAGCTGCTTTTATTATATTGCATTGTAGATAGGTCCATTTTTTAATAATCAGATACTGTGCTCGTTTGTTTATTTTCGTATTTTTATAATTTAGGATATAAATTGTTTATAATGACTAAAAAAAGGTCACGTAAATTGACACAAGATCCATCTGTTGTGTTTAACTTTAAGTTTAGACCTGATGCAAAACAGGTAATGTCTTTTAAAACTAATATGGATTCTGAAACAATTGGTTTAGATTCTAATTCTTTTGAGATTTCATGTTTGAGTAGTTTAAAGGATTCTATTAACAGATATTCTAGATCTGTTGTTTCGGATGTTCAGAAATTAATTGATCCTATTTTAAATGAGAATAACCCAGAACTTATGGCAAAATTTAATTCCTATCAAAAAGAAATTGAATTAAAATTTAATATTTTAAGTGATTTGGTGTGTAATGTTCAATCTGAGTGGACTGTTTTACAAAAAAATAATGACCAGTTACATAGGTTAAATGAGATGTTGTTCGAAAAAGTAAGAACACTGAACTCGTCCAAACAGTCTATGCATAATGAGATAGCTATTCAATGCGACATTGATGAATCTAAATTGGATGAACCTCTTAATGTTATTAAAGATAAGGATTGTAATTCTAGTGGGAAAGATTTGGCCAAATTTCTAGATAAAGTTGAATCTGAAACACACATAAATTCTGGTACAAATAACTCTGAATTATCAAAAGACAAAAATACTGATCTTATTTCAATACCGGATTACATCCTAAATTTATGTGAGCACAAAAATCAAGTTAGAGATCTATCTGACTGCACAAAAATAATTCTGTTGGGTCTTGATGACAATATAGGTATACCAGATATTATGATAGCTATAAATGAAAAGATTGGCAGTACCATTCCTTCCATTAACTTTGAAAGAAAGCATAAATTAAGACAGGGATTAAAATATAACTGGACAATTAGTGTTACATCATGGATAGCTGACCTCTTAATTCAACATGGAAAATTAAATATTAATTCTGTTGACTACACTGTCAGGCCATTTATTAACATAAAACGTTGCTTTCATTGCCAACAAATTGGCCACCAGGCAAAATTTTGTGCATATGATTTGGCATGTGCTAATTGTGGTGAATCACACACTTCAGATAATTGTAAAAATGCTTCAAGATGCATTAACTGCATCGCACATAACCGTGCTTACAACAAGTTTTTCGACATAAATCACCCTGCTTTTTCCACTTGCTGTAATACATTTAAATTTTATTTCAAGCAAAAACAAGCTTTTAATCACTCTAAAATATAACGTAAATATTCAACACTTCTTCAGGTATGCTATTTCATGTATATTTAGTTATTTACATATTTTGTTGGTTACCTTCAGGTGATACTTGGATTTCTCCGCTCTTTTACACAGTATTTTTTTTACATCGTTAACCTTTTTATTCATAACACAAACATAAAGCATTAATAATTATTTTTTTTTCATACACTATTCTTTCGTAGATATATATTTTTCATATGGCGTACACATTTTAATACATTGTTATTTAAAGATTACTTTCAATCATTTCATGATTTTCATTTTTCGGGCAATGTTCATATCTCTTATTCTCTTTCATTCAACTGTTTCGTGAGCTCAGGAATAGATGAATGATTCAAAATTTCACATTTTTGATTTATTGATAGTTTTCTTCTGGTGGTTAAGCCCTAATTATCAGTAAGACTTCTGCGGTGAATCTTAAATGTTTGTTTACACAATTTATTTTTCTTTATTTGTATCTTTCGCGATAGATAAAAAAATTGCACATCTATTTTGTCTTAATTCGATGTAGCTACTCTATTTTTAGTAGGTCTGTGTAATTATCAATTGCACTTTTCTTTACACACAGTGTTAGTGCGAATGTTCACTAGTGTATCAATATTACAGTGGTGAAAGTTTTACAAAGTTCTTTTTCTTTTGATATACTTGTGGATATTTGCAACTGACTCACTTTTCATACAACTTCTCTTTGCATGCAGCAATTACAATGTTTTTATACAAAGTTTTTTTTACAATGGCAGTTTACAAAGGTATATATATTTTGCTGCTTGCTTTGCAGAGGAAGTTATTCACATACATATACATTTACATATGCAATTGTTTAATTATCGGTCCTCTATCAAGTTTTTTTTAGAACATATTGATTATTATCTTTAATACATAAGTCATTTCTTTACATCTTTTTTGTTTTGGTTATGGATGATTTAATCCAGTAATTTTTACCTTCCCATTTGCACTATTCCATGTTTTCCCGTTTACACGCGTGAATTTCATTACTCTTTAGGCGTAATTTAGATAGATATAGACACTTTTTTTTTGCATAACATTTGTTCGTAATTAAATATCATTTATATTCGCTTCTCCACATTTCATTATTTTCATTTGGGTATACATGATATACAGTAGTACTTTACACTATATTTACGACCATTAAAAATTAGTTTTCAGGCAATGAATACTTACACATGTAGCGGAGCTTACTCCTTTTTTATTAAAAATTCTAGCAAGATGCAAAATTTTATATATAGACTAAAATTCACACACTTATTCACTTTAAATTCAATACTCATCCTTTTATAATTTGTACACAGTACTTCCACATAAAAAAAATACACTTTAGTCATTTTGTAAATAACGATGAGTGGTATACGACAGTCAAGGTGGTATTTAAAATTGCATACCTGTCAATGTTTTCACACTTCTCATTCAAAGGATATGAAGTGAAGATAAATTGTAATTTTTATAGGCAAAGATGCTGTCATATGTTTGCTTTAGTGGTTAATGCATGTCTTTTATTGGTCTTTATACAAGTCGTATCTTAAATTGAAGTTACTTTACAGGTCTCCAGATTACCTTTCCACACATCTTTCCCACAGTTCTAAACTTTTTATACTTTTGCATGAAAGTTCAGTGTCTCCCACTTACCAGTAATTATTCTTGAATAAAAGTATTTTTGGGAAGATACCGAATTCTTTACGAGGATTTCTTTTCTCATGTTACACTAAAATACCGTTTTAGATGTCAATATAATGCAACGTTGATTTTAAATTTCAGATTTAACTTAATAAAAAAATTCATTAGTTTGGGTATTAAAAAAAAAAGACAAAAATTAGAAGATATACATTTAGGAACGTTATTATCACATGGAAGTAAATGGTCAACGACAGTGTTTCAAAAAATTTATCCATATGTTGGTTGTCTAGCACTGCTTGAACTCTCATTTCAAATATAAGTTGGTAGTAAAACTTATTTTGTAAATTAAAAAAAAAAAAAATGGTGGAAATTTCAAGTATTTCCTATTATTCATTATTATGGACATTTTTAATCCTTCTATTTACATTATGTTTTTGTTTATTTGTATATTATGTTTTGTGTTTAATTGCATTATATTACTCGAGTACTTTGCTATTATTATTGTATTGATCAATACACATATTTAATGTTCTTATTATAAACAATTTGGATTTTTTTTTGCCAATTGGTAAGTGACCTGTGGACTTAGACCTGGTATTTTCTTTTATTTGTATGTGCACATTTTTGATACAGGTCCTTGTCTAAATAAGACAAATTGAAAAGTGATCACAAATTTTATTAATGAAGCTGCAGCTGTTTCTAAGTAGAAACAATATATGATGTCATTTGTATGACAAAATTTATGGTACCAATATATTTATATTATGATATATATATACTTTTATTTGGGATGGTTGCCTACTTAGAGAGAAGTTCAATTACTGTTTACTTTATTTAGTAAATGTTTAGTTTGTTTTCATGAACATTTTACACATTGTTACTTGTAAGAGCATATGAAAATTGATTTCTCTTCCTGCATGTACCTTTATAGATTTTTTTTTTTTTTTGCCTGTGAAAGGGGTGATATATGTGATGTAGAATCACATATAGTTTTCTTAAATTTTACATTTTTCTAAATTACAGTTAAAGCTAATCTTTAATTAAATATCTAGTTTATCTTAATGTTTTATTTCGATCCCACAATAACTTTCCGTTCAAAAGAAAAGAAAGAAAAACATCTAGCATCTGCTTTATTACTGATAAACGGCTGTCAGATAAAGAGAATTCATTAAGATGCGTATTTCACCCTTGCTGGAAACAAATAAAAAAGAACAAAGATATGCTTTGCTTGCGGTCAGTAAAATCGCTTTTCTCTCTGCTTAATTGTGATTCTAACTTATTCGTTAGGTAATAATCTTTCCTTGTGCATGCCACATTATTGTGTCTTTCATAAATTCTCCCAAAACAGAGTCCTAACGTACGAATTGGCGCGAATTCTTTTTGGCGTATTTTTTTAGGACTGCCCATTTCTGGTTGCCCTGTATTAAATTCAAAATCATCTTAATTGTTTAAAGCGTAACAGAAAATTTCATGGTTATGATATCATTCACTTTTCATATGCTCCTTTTCGCCAATTCTGGATGCCAATGTGTGAATTCTGAATGAGAAAATTCAATTGCCTCTCTCTCGCTTCATGCACTCAGTCATGTAACAAAGGTCTCTTGAAAAATGGTTACAGGCACCATCCCTAATTATTTCAGTAAGGAATGATTTAATTTTTATAACTCTACTTTAAATAAACAATGTTCTCAAAAGGCATTTATTTTATTGATCACAGCCTACAACTCTAGCGAATGCATTTTTTTTGAAAAGAACCTGGTCGCAATACTTTAAAATACAGATCTCCACTACAGTGCTAATTCTTGGTGATTGGAGACCCCCCACGGAGAGGGTCGAAAAAATTATAATGCTTATAACTCGCGATCTAATTTTCGTAGCGCGGCCAAATTTTGTTTGGTAATTTATTATGAGACAGTGTTACTTTTGGGGACAGGAGACCCCCCCCCCACGGTGAGGTTCGAAAAATTTAAAATGCTTATAACTCGCGATCTAATTTTCGTTGCGCGGCCAAATTTTGTTTGGTAATTTATTATGAGACGGTGTTAATTTTTGGTGACAGGAGACCGCCCACGGTGAGGGTCGAAAAATTTATAAGGCTTATAACTCGCGATCTAATTTTCGTAGCGCAGCCAAATTTTGTTTGGTAATTTATTATCAGACAGGGCTAATTTTTGGTGACAGGAAATCCCCCCCACGGTGAGGGTCGAAAAAATTATAATGCTTATAACTCGCGATCTAATTTTCGTAGCGCGGACAATTTTTTTTTGGCAATTTATTATGAGACAGTGTTAATTTTTGGTGACAGGAGACCCCCCACGGTGAGGGTCGAAAAATTTAAAATGCTTATAACTCGCGATCTAATTTTCGTTGCGCGGCCAAATTTTGTTTGATAATTTATTATGAGACGATGAAAATTTTTGGTGACAGGAGACCCCCCACGGTGAGGGTCGAAAAATTTAAAATGCTAAAACTCGCGATCTAATTTTCGTAGCGCGGTCAAATTTTGTTTGGTAATTTATTATGAGACTGTGTTAATTTTCGGTGACAAGAAACCTACACGGGGAGGGTCGAAAAATTTAAAATGCTTATAACTCGCGATCTAACTTTCAGATCGCGGCCAAATTTTGTTTGGTAATTTATTATGAGACAGTGTTAATTTTTGGTGACTGGAGACCCCCCCACGGTGAGGATCGAAATATTTAAAATGCTTATAACACACAATCTAATTTTCGTAGCGCGGCCAAATTTTGTTTGGTAATATATTATGAGACAGTGTTAATTTTTGGTGACAGGAGACCCCCCCACGGTGAGGGTCGAAAAATTTTAAATGCTTATAACTCGCGATCTAATTTTCGTACCGGTTCCAAATTTTTTTGGTAATTTATTAAGCTATTGCATAGCTTTTATCGCGGGCTTTGAGCGCGGCGACCGAATCTAGAAATTCCGTAACTATAAAAAATCCTAACACTCCGGCTAACGTCGTTTCAGTTCGGCAGACTTGGGCACGATGTCCTTTGGTATACTTCGGCAGACATTGACGCAGTATTTTTCAGATATTTAGAGAATGTCAAGTCTCAAATTTATGTTTCTTATTTCAGTTACCATAAACTTATTGTTTTAATGATAAAAATTCCTGATTAACCTACATGTATATTACGATAATAAAAATATTTTAAACGATATTAACTTTTCATTTATTCAAGAAAAGAAAAAAAAATTTCTTATCGGTCATCACGCTCAAAAAGTGCAACTTGAATTAATATCAAAGAAAAAAAAAACTTGAATTAATATCAAAGACAAAAAAACTGCATAAATAAAAAATATATAAACAATTATAATTGCATAATTTGATAAAAAATGCTATGCAATAGCTTTGCCGCGGCAGTCCCCGAGTGCCACACGTATTTTTTATTTTAAGGAGTGGACATAAAAGACAATAAAATAACACAAATTTCGCATATAGAACGAAGTCGATCGGATTGTTAGTTGCCGAGATATTAGTAATTCTGTTTCCCACATTCTTCGATTTTTCATGACCCTGTGTTTCATTCAAATTTCAATTCAAAGATATATTTTAATTGGAAATGAGACACTTAATCTGACGCAGTAAATTGTTAGTTAATATGATTACTATTTTTGGAGTTATAAGGATGTTTCTTTTACGCAATTCGGTTCTACATGAATAGTTTGGCGTTTTATATGTTTTGTAGAAACTGGTTCGTCAGCAATTCATTAACAGAGCATTACTATGTACACTGCTCAAAACAATTAAAGGATATTTGAAGTTTTATATAAAATAAAGATATAAACGAAATTTTTTTGCCGAAAATAGAAGAACAGATTCACAAATGCAAATTTTTCTGGTTATCAAACTGTGAAGTATGCAAATTTTGAGTTCGACGTCAAAAACGTCGCTTCAGCGGCAGCGAATGAAATTTGACTTTCAACTGGATAAAAGAGAATGAAGACAAGGATGATCGGCATTCAGTGATTGCTTTGTTTCGATGAGTACGATGTCTCAGCGAAGTCATTTGACAGATTCAGAAGCTTGGAGAATTGTTGGTAGGTTAGAAGGGGGCCAAACTCAAGCCGAAGTAGCGCAAGCCATTGAAGTGTCACAAAGTGTCATTTCCAGGATCTGGAACCGTTTTTTGGAGAGTGGATGTGCAGGCTGAAGACCAGGGCAAGGTCGTAGACGGGCAACAACGCCCAATGAAGATCGGTATTTAGCGTTAACAGCTCGGAGACACCGAAACATGAACGCTACTCTTCTCCAACAACACCTTCGCTCGGCTACAGGCACCACGATTTCAACTCAGACTGTCCGAAACCGGCTCCATGCTATAGGTCTGTATGCTCGCCGACCAATAGTATGTGTTAGATTAACATCAAGGCATCGTCGCGACCGCAGGGAGTGGGCAACCGAGCATGTCAACTAGAGGAGAAATGAATGGAGCAATATTCTGTTTTCTGACGAGTCCCGTTTTTCTGCGCATCCGGATAATAGGCGTATTTTCATCTGGAGGGACCGTGGCAGTAGGAATAATCCTGCGTTTGTGCACGAAAGTGTCAGGTTTGGCTGTGGAGGAGTGTTGGTGTATGGTGGCATCTCCATTGACGGGCGCACTGACCTCTACATCATTCGAGATGGAGCTACTGGTCGCCGATATAGGGATGAGATCCTCAGACCTATTGTAGTCCCTTACGCTGCAGCAATCGGAGATAACTTCATTTTAATGGACGACAACTGCAGGCCACATCGTGCAAACCTGGTGGAGGATTTCCTTTTCGAGGAAGGAATTGTTCGAATGGAATGGCCAGCGTGTTCTCCAGACATGAATCCAATCGAGCACGTTTAGGATGCTCTAGGAAGACGAGTTTCTGGCCGCCAACGCCAACAACCCCCACAAATTCTCCAAGAACTGGAAAGAGCTCTTCTGGAAGAGTGGGGCAGAATACCCCAACTCGTCATTAATAGCCTCGTTGTGTCCATGCCTCAAAGGTGTTCAACGTTGCTGGCCGTCCGTGGAAACCATACCCCCTACTGAAAATGATTTTCTTTGAACAAAACACCTTTTCTTATTCTTTTTTTCTCATATGCACAAATTGTGTTTTTTTCCTTTTGTACACAAATACGCAATAAAATGCATTTTTTTCTGCCAAACGTGTGTAATTTATTCTCATATAACCTACTATGTCTGTCGACCATGTATCAATCAGCTAAAAAGTTTCCCAGATACAAAATCCACCTAAAACTGCAATATCCTTTAATTGTTTTGAGCAGTGTATATTAAAAGCATTTAAATATACGTTTAAGTTTTGTTTTGGAATTGCAATGCATTTTGTAAATAGTTTACACGTGTCTTATTTTCCTATATTATATTATGCATATCCATGATGGGTAAGTATTACGGTGACCACCACCGACTAGTTTCATTATTCAATGGAAGGAATGTGACCGAATGAATGTAATGCAGTAAGTTTCTGTGTTCTAAAATCAAAGAAAATTGCCAATTAAAAATGCAGAATGATTAGTAATATATTTGTGAGCTATTGTCAATAATATATTTATATTTAAAAAAAATGTAAGGCAATAATAGCGCCATCGGAAAGTTAAAAAATGTCGTCTGTGGTTAAAAAAATATTAAACACTGAAACAAAAAAAAGAAAATATTACGGAACTCAATGTAGCTAATTACGAGATTTTATGATAGTCATTCTTTCATTTTTCTGACCGCTAAACGCAATTCAGTACCTTTCACTGTTTTAAAACGATAGAAAATGTCGAGTTAAGAATGCAATGATATTAAGAGTACACTTATATTTTGAGCTAATGTAAATAATGTGTATTTATTTTACGAAATATTATTGTAGGTGTTCCAAAAATGAAAAAAAAAATGCTGTCCAGTCTTGTCCTGGACCTTTTAAAACATATAAATCCCTCGAAATTTGAAATCAGAATGTTTCGCAAGTTCAATATTTTGATCTTATAAAAATAAGAAGGAATATAGTTTGGGTCTCCGTGGCTGAGTGGTTAATACGCCGCTCTGCTAACCTGGAGGTTGTGGGTTCGATTCCCGCTGGCTCCATTGCACACACACTTTGTATGGAGCTGCTGGTTGTGTTTCTCTTGTGTTGTAAATTTCCTTGTTCTATCTCGTCCTTGTATATTGACGATGACTTATAAGCAGGCTTTCATGTCGAGCACACTAGTCGGATGTATGTTATTCAAGAATAAAGAATAAAGAATAGACAGAGAGACGTTTGCACAGACCGACACCTCATCGAGTTGAAGCTGAAATTCGACGACTAGACAAAACTATGAATGTGAAAAATAACACTAAATAAATCTTTATTACGTCCACTAATAAATAATTCGTAATACTAATAATATATATTCTACATAAAAATAAAAGAATTTATATTATAAAAAACATTTTGCTTCTAAGACGTTGCATAATAACAAAAACATTTAAAACATATTAAAACATTTTCATTTACATGTACTCATTTACATTACTCAAATTTTATTCCGATTTTCACGTTCATTGTATTTGTAATTTTTATTTTTCTATTTACATTCTGAGGATGACTCTATTAATTTTGAGTCGAAACATGTAAATAAAAATGTTTTAATATATTTTAAATGTTTTTGTTACTATACAAAGTCTTAGAAGCAAAATGTTTTTTTTATAATATAAATTCTTATATTTTTATGTAGAATATATATTATTAGTATTACGATTTATAGACAAAACTAGATTTACATTTTAGGGGCTGTGCAAATATAACGTTATCAATTTTTTCGTAATTTTGAACCCCCTCCCTGAATGTTCAAATGTTCGAAAATTTATTATTAATTTTTTACTCAACTCAAAATTAAATACTCATCTCTCTTTTTAAACAGTTTATTCTCATGAGAAAACTCATCTCAGGTTCTTTCGAACATAGATAATTTAACAAAACACAACTCCAATAAAAACCGTAATATTTTTACACATATTCTCATAAAAAACATTCTAATCACACTCAAAAACAAAAAAGAATATTGTTTCACACAGCTTAGGTAAAAACTGTAGAAATAAACAGATAATGTATTTACCACAAATTATCGTTTGCACAGAAAACTTTTTACATTTTGAAATAATTAGGTATATCTTGGTTGCTAGGCGACACCGCCAGTAGAAAATTAAATAGCATTTCATCAAACACTCCCCCCTTTTCGATATCATACACTATCATTCCTTGACAGCCCCCCCCCTCCCATGATATCATTAACAAAGTGTAATTATTTTTATATAGCTTATTTCTTTTGTTTGGAGTGATATAGAAAACTGGTCACATTTATTTTTAGCATGTTTTATTGATTCAAATGAAGGTAAGTCAATAATATATAGGTGCTATTTAAAAGTGTTTATAATAGAGTTTTTTTGTTACACAATGCATTCAACAGTAAAGTCTTGCTGCATTTGCTCCGAACGGAGGAAAGTTGCGGCATAGATAGAAATTTTTATCAACAAAATAAGTGGGCAACATTCTTTCCCGTTCTGTTTTATTTATAATAAGCCCAAACTTCATTTCAAATATACTTCACATATGGTTTTTCGAGCGTGATTATATATGTATACACATATAAAAAAGAATAGAAATGTCAAACATTGGGATATTGTATATTTTAGAATTAAAAAAATATAGTAATTTAATGATTTTAATAACTTTGTTTTTTCATAAAAATAGATAACATACTAAAAACTTTTGTTAGCTTTCGTTTTTTCAAAACTAAAAACTAAAACAAAATCACTTCACCTTTTTTCATTTACGTATAAAAAACATTTCATATTTATTTACTTAAAACAGGCGTCACAAATAAAAAATTAAAAAGTTGACATGTTTCGATTCATTCATAAGAACCGCATTCATAACACATAAAATCAGTAGTCATTCATAAGAACCGTATTCATAACACATAAAATCAGTAGTCATTCATAAGAACCGTATTCATAACACATAAAATCAGTAGTCTTTCATAAGAACCGTATTCATAACACATAAAATCAGTAGTACTACTGATTTTATGTGTTATGAATACAGTTCTTATGAAAGAACCGAAACATGTCAACTTTTTAATTTTTTATTTGTGACACCTGTTCTAAGTAAATAAATATGAAATTTTTTTTATACGTAGATAACATGCTATTTTAAACCAAATACAATGTTACAAATAAAAGCATAGTTTTTTGATTGGATCAAAATAGATATCGATAAAAAAAAAAAAAAAAAAAAAAAAAAAAAAAAAAAAAAAAAAATCAAATCCTCCACCCCTCTAGCGATATCTTACGATATCATGTGCCAAGCCGCCCCTCCCTTCTAATAACGTTATGCACAGCCCTTTAACCGTTTCCAGCGCACTACCCTTTAAAGTTGGAATTTAAAGAAAAACTAGTTGGATGTGTCAATCCCAAAACTTTCTTCTATCTCATAAGTACATTTTAATATTTAAAAAAAAAAAAAAAAAAAAAAAAAAAAAAAAAAAAACGTGGTGACCCCAAAGTTATTTACTATCGAATTTCCTCAAACATTTGACCTAGCCTAACGAGATTCTGGTATCCGAAAAGCCTAAAACGCAAAATTTATTTAATATTCTGAGAAAATGAGCTTAGTAGTGCCTCAGGTTGGGTAATTTATACTAAAACCTGATAAGCACCTATTTATGTCAAGACCTAACAGAATCTGAAATTTGATGGAATTCCGTCCATTAGTTCTTGAGATATAGTTATAACAAAAAATTTGCAAAACGTAGCACAGCAACACCATATCGTAGACAATTTATGCCAAAACGTAAAAAAGCGTCTAACTATGTTATGGTGTATAAGAATCTGAAGTTTGATGAAATTCTGTGCATTAGTTCTTGAGATATAGCTAGTTAAAAAAAACCGTGTAAAATATAGCACAGCAGCACCATCAGTTGAAGGATTTATAACAAAACTTAATCATCGTGTAATTATGTTATATGTCATTTTGTAACAAAATCTGAAGTTTGATGAAATTCTCTGCGTTGGTTGTTGAGATATAGCTATCGAAAAAATCGTGCAAAATGCAGCATAGCTGCACCACCTGTTGCAAGGTTAATAGCAAAATGTAATCAGCGTCTAATTATGTTATATATTCTAGTGTAACAGAATCTAAAATTTGATGAAGTTCTCTGCATTAGTTCTTGAGATATAGCTATCGCAAAAATCGTGCAAAATGTAACATAGCAGCGCCACCTATAGGGTAGTTCACACCAAAACCTTAGCAGTGGCTATGTATCTCAAGGTATCGCGGAATCTAAAGTTTGGTGACATTTTGGGCATTAGTTCTTAAGATATAGCTATCATGAAAATCATGAAAAACGTGGCATAGCAGCGCCACCTGCTGGCTAATTTACACCAAAACTTAATCATCGTCTATGTATATCAAGGGGTCACAGAATCTGAAGTTTGGTGAAATTCTGTGCATTAGTTCTTGAGATATAGCAATCTTGAAAATCACGAAAAACCTAGTATAGCAGCGCCACCTGCAGGCCAATTTTCACCAAAAATCAATAGGCACTAATTCATATCAAGGTCTAACTGAATATAAAATTTTATTAAATTTCGAGCATTAGTTCTTGAGATAGAGCGCCCACAAATTTTTTGTCACATACAGACATACAGACACACAGACAGACAGACAGACAGACAGACGGACAGACTCACAGACAGACATTTTCTAAAAATAGTCGAAACGTGTTCAGGACCTTCTAAAACGTATAAATCCGTCGAAAACCGGAAGTCGAAAATTTTCATGAATCCAATACTTTCTTCTTGTAAAGATAGAAGAAAGTAAAAAATTAGGCAATCTATTTAGTCCTAGAGGACTACACCACAGGTATTGTTTTGTAAAGATTGCACTAACCATTTTAATTATACAGCTGTTGCTGAAGTGGTAACCTCCCATAAGTAAAGCATTGATAAGCGCAGTAAGAAGAGCATTGTTGTGAAGCGCGTATTACAGTAAAACATTTTACCTATTATTTAAAAACAGCAGAGTTTGATCTCCGTGGTGCTGCCATCTAGATCTCATAAGAAAGATTTAAAGTAGCCATTAGAGTAGTTTTTGAAATATTCACGGAGTTTTAGTTTGAAATATTCACGGAGTAAACAAGGGGAACTTTAGGTGTTGCCGACCCGGCAACACTGCGCGTTAAGGGGTTAAAATGAAACTAATCTGTTAACTCATATCTTTGCGGAAACCACATGCCGATACGATTTTAGGAGTTGAACGGTCGATTTATCATTGTACCTTCCTAGACTCAAAGGTATGAAAATTTGAAGGACTGCGGGAGAAGAAAAACACAATGTTAAACCTGGAAATCAACCACAAAA
The DNA here is from genome assembly GCA_964019185.1 of Maratus speculifer. NCBI lineage: Eukaryota > Metazoa > Arthropoda > Arachnida > Araneae > Salticidae > Maratus > Maratus speculifer. Next base: position 247,977,872 of record OZ025302.1, on the reverse strand, counting down.
AGCAGATTTCCAGGTGTTTTAACCAAGATATGACCTCGAGGATTTCATTTTAGAAATGTTTAGTAATATTGCATTATGTATGTCACAAGTAATTTCTTAATAAACTAAAGTTATCAATTTATTTTTAATGCTTTAAGTGATCTATTAAAAATAACACAAATACCTTACAGTTTTACATGTTTCATTGCTCTTACGGCAACCTTTTCAAAAACAAATAAATGATAAAAAGAAATTTTTCGCTAAAATGTCTTCAAATTTAAAAATAAACAGAAAACCTAAATCACGTGAACATGAGCATAGTAAAGTAAAACTGGAAATAAAAATGAATAAAAATAATTGTGAACGTGAAATATTACAAATTATTGTCTTAAAAACTTTTGAATCATTTCCTTCCAAATTTTAAGGAGCTCCATGGAGGCAAATTCATTGCAGTCTCTACGTATGAAGATTTCTATTGATTCTTTTATGATTGAAGAAATATATGATCTAGAAGGGTATATTATTCTGCTATTTTTAAAATCTTATTTGTAATGGTTCTTTGCTATATAATCTTAAGAGGGCTGTAGTTTTCCTATTGTATTTGATGTCTGCTATATGTTCTTTAATCCTAGTTCTGAGTTTTATACTTGTTTCACCAATGTAATATTGTTTTGTTCCACCTTGTTTTGTGAATGGTGTTTCATATACGCCAGATATTTGATGTGGTTCTATTGGATCAATTTTCCTACATATTTTTAAATTTGAAGATATTTTAGCGAAAAATTTGTTTTTATCATTTATTTGTTTTTGAAAAATTTGCCGTAAGAACAATGAAACATGTAAAACTATAAGGTATTTGTGTTATTTTTGAATAGATCATTTAAAGCATTAAAAATAAATTGATATTTTAAAGTAATTTTTATATTATATGAAACTAAAGATAGTGTGGGATTTCAATTTTTTACGAGGTGTTAGAAATTTTATTTATTATTTTTCGTATCTATGTTTTTTATATCTAAAATTAATTAAACATAGTAGGCATAGTGTAATAAAAATTCATATTCGCCATTTACACAATTTTCTTTAAGTTATTTTTGTTCAAAATTAAGTCTCTAAATACGACACTTTCTCTTAATAAAACGTGAGTTATGATTAAAAAAAGATCAGTTTATTTTTATTTATTTTTATTATTATTATTATTATTTTTTTGGCACAAACTTTAATAAACTAGAAGTTTTACTAACCTACTTCCATTTTATTGGGGAGAAAATGTGATTTATTTCTATCTCTTGTCAATGATTAATTGTTAAACAAGCAGATAATTTTTCTAATACATTTTACTTTCTGTATTTTTCTACTTTTATTAACATCATTTTGGAAAAGTTTATTAACATTGCTTAATGCATGTCAAAAGTAAGCTCTTGATAAACTAGAAAATAGTTTGGGAATCTTATTTCTTTTTTCTATGAGGTGACAGGCATTTTTTTTAATCTAAATATTTTATCTAAACATTTTTTTAATCAAAAAATAGTTAAATAAAAATATTTTTTTAATTAAACTTTAATAAACTAGATGTTTCACTAACCCATTTCCATTTTATTGGAGGAAATAATGTGATTCATTTCTTTTTCTTTAAATCGTTTAATTGTTAAACAATCAAGTATTTTTTTTTCATTTTAATTTCTGTACTTTTGTACTTTCTTTTAAACTCAACTTTGAAACGTTTATTAACTTTGCATAAGCATGCCATAAATATTTTTCTTTAAATAAACTAGGATATAGTATGGGATTTTATTGTTTTACTACGAGGTTTTAGACACTTTATTTTTATTATTTATTTTTTATCTAAATATTTTTTGATCTAAAAAATAGTTAAATAAATATTCGTGTTCTTCATTTAAAAAATTTCTTTATTCACCCTTTTTTTTTTTTATTAAGTTTCAAACATAGTGTTTTCTCTTAAAAAAACTTGAATTATGATAAGGATTTTCTTTTTCATTTTTAACTTAAACTTCAATAAACGGCCGTTTTACTAATCTACTTCAACTTTTTTCGGAAAATAATGTGATTTCTTTCTTTCACTTATCAAAGATTTTCAGGTAATAAAAAAAATAAATTTTTTGCCTTTTTTTAAAAATTAAGCTTTAAAAAACTAGATGTTTTTCTAGCCTACATCCACTTTATTGAGGAAATATTGGGATTTATTTCTTTTTCTTGGCACCGATTAATTGTTGAACAATCGTGTAATTTTCAAACATTTTACTTTCTAAATATCTTACTTTGTCTACTTTTATTAATTTGTATTAGGAAATGTTTATTAACATTGAATAATGTATGTCACGAGTAATTTCTTAATAAATTAGAAAATATTTTGAGATCTTATTATTTTTTTCTATGAGGTGTCAAACATTTTACTTTATTTTATTTTTTATCAAAGCATTTTTTTATCTGTTAAATAAAAATTCGTGTTCTCCGTTGTAAGAATTTTCCCTTTTTATTTTTGTTCAAAATTAAGAGTCAAAGTGCGTCAATTTCACTTTAAAAAAATGCGAGAAGGAAATCCTATATATATTTATTTATTTATTGTGTTTTTTTAAATTAAATTTCAATAAACTAGATGTTTTATTAACCTTCTTCGAATTGAATGAAGAAATAATGCAATTAATTTCTTTTTCATGACACCGATTAATTGTTGTACAAAGAGATATTTTTTCTGTCATTTTACTTTCTGTATTTTTAGGTATATTTCGTAAGAATCGTTTCGTTGCAGTAATCTCTTGGTTTAAAAAAAAAAATTCTTCACTATTTTCATTAAAAAACACCAAAACATATTAATACTTGGAAATTTTTCCAGAAAGAAAATTGGCCTTGCGTTCGATATTTTAAATTAAAATCAAATTTTAATTTTTGAATTGCTTAAGGGGACAAGGGACCTTTAAAATTATTTTTTTTATATTTTTAAAATTGCACTTTAAATATTATTGAAGGATACATTATATGCATTATAACATATATTTATCACAAAAAATGTTTTAAAAAAATTGAGAAAAATAGGGAAATCTTTGTAATATTTTAGATTTAACGAGAAAATTTCAAAATGCTCCATGCGCATTACTTTTTTCCTGAATGCTTTGAAATTTTTTATTGTTATTTATTATAATATAAGTCATAAAACCGTGCATGGTTTTTTTGGAAATAAAAATAATTGTAAAAGTTATAGGTAGTTAATTGTAAAAATAAGTGAAAAATGCTCAAAATTTCAGAAAAATTTAGAAAATATTTTTTTTATCTTTATATTTAGATACGTAAAATTCAATGCACAGTTTTATTTATATATGTAAACCAAAGTAGTATAAATAATACTGGAGATTTTCTTTAATATGGAATGTGCATAGGACAATTTGAAATGTTTTCGTTAAATCTAAAATATTACAAAAATTTCCCTAATTTTTTCAAAATTTTTTTTTTGTGATAATCATATGTTATAATGCATATAATGTACCCTTGAATAATATTTAAAGTGTAATTTAAAAAATATAAAAACGTGTCTTGAACTCTTTTTAAAAAGGGGTCCCTTGTTCTCTTAAGAAACAGAAATAAAAACCTGGTGAAAAAGATTCGATACCGGGATTCGAACCTGGGCATCAGTAAAGTGTACCGACGTTCTAGTTACTAAACAACATGGAACGCCACCCAGCCCTGAACTTTTCACTGTTACATGTTGGCAAAGCTACACATGCATCACAAGATGGAATATATTCCGTGAGCCACCGACATGGGGCAAACAAGAAATTCAAAAATTTTCAAATATTAACCCATTAATACCCAAAATATTTTCTTTATTAAAAACGAAATTTTCGGTTCCCCACCACTTTTAAAAGAAGAATAACTTTTATCTTAATTTATTAAGAAATTGGTCTCGTGAAAAATAGTGTTTATTTATCTTCCTATTTACTGGTGTGAAAAGAACTTTCATACCTTTTTTATAATCTTCCCTAAAAAGGGGACGCTAGGTATTAATGGGTTAATATATTAATTCGATACTGGATTAATTTTTTGAGTTTCGTGTTTGCCCCATGTCGGTGACTCACGAAATATATTCACTGTTAAAACTAATGGTGACAAACCAGTTACATTTGGCGCCAAGGGGTGAAAAGGTGTTACCGTTTGAGTACCATTACCATACTTCATTTAGAACATCAAATGGCTAACATTTGGCGAGTTTTTTATATAAAGCAACCTTTGAATTTCAGGACATTTGAACATTTCAGGGAGGCTTTGAAGGTGAACTCGATGGTCGAGCGGTTAGAGCGCTGAGTTTGTAATCAGACGTTGTGTGTTCGAATCCTTCGGAAGCTAAAAGTCGGTTTGTATATTTTTTAATTTATTATTGGGCACTCTGGATTAAGGGTGCCACTTTTTCACCCTAATTAAAGGTGCCATTCTGGATCCTTTAGGGGTGTCACCAGTGAAACAAGCCTTTCACACCTAAAAGGTGCAATGTGTCACCCTTAGTTTTAATAGTGTTCCATCTTGTGATGCGTTTTTAGCCTTGCCAACATGCAACATGTAACAGTGAAATTTTTCAGTCTACCTGTCGTTCCATGTGGTTTATTTGGTAGAAAAAGCCGTTTGCCCGGGTTCGATTCCCGGCATGGTCTCTTTTTCACTAGGTTGGTATTTGCGCCTCAGAAATTAAGAAAACTGAAATTTGATTTTCATTTGAAATATTGAAATACGAAAACATAACCAGCAATAAGTTACATATTCTAATCAAATTAAAAATGTTCAAGTGAAATTATTTAATTAAATTTCACATTTTTCGAAAATTCAAAATATAAAAAAACTAGCAGGAATATTGATAATGTCACTCGTGCTCACTCACTCATTGATAACGCGCATTGAATATGAGCATTAGTAGCCAAGATACTACATTGTACTCTCATGGGTACAAAGTCAATTATTATTTTTCTCATATAGAGCTATGAAACTATTTCAAGATTCTGAACTTACACATTTGTAGTTACATAGCCAAAATCATACATGTTATCTACCTGGTTGCAGAGCCAAGGTTGAACATCTTTCAAAGAAAAATATAATAACAAGAAAAAAACATCAAAATATGTGTGCATCATCATGATACAACATTGCAATTAGTTTAATCATAATTCATGTTAAATTAGCTATTATTTATTAGATATAACAATAAATTCTCATTTAAAATGACTTCAAACAATTATAAAACCAATAAATATCTCTTAATGATTTCAAAATCAACATAGCTTGTCAACTTATTAAGAAATCAAACATTAAATTAATACTAAATCAATCAAGAAATAAAACTTTTAATTATAAAAACCAATAGATAAGTGTTATGTAACTTGAAATCAATATTTTACCCATAAATATTAATCTAGAACTTTCAATTGAAACAAATTACATTATTGTGAAGAGATAATACTCCATATCAGAAGGTTTTCTTGTTCCATAATAAGTTTATTCAAAATGGGATGAAATATTTACAAATATGTACAATACCAGACATTCTGGTATTTCCGCTATTATTCAATTAATATACCATTCCAAAGATCCATTAAATTCAACAACTCTCATAATAAACTAAACTAAAAACATTCCAAAACACTGGTCGTCAAGACAACGAAACTAGTTGCCACTTAGCATCATATAAATACATTATAAATACATCGCTTGCTCGCAGACGAGAAACAAACGTCACTTTCATCGGAGGAGATTTCGCAACATCCTCCCCCCCGATGAATACATTCATCAAAATTAAATGCAAACAATAATGAACAATAATAAGGTAAATATATATAACAAATACAATTATTTTACTTACTTAGAGAAATCATAAAATATTAATCAAGTTCTAACTTATAAATGAGTTGTATGGGTCTTTTTATAAACCCTGATGCTGTCTTCAACATTACACTTCTGACCTTTTCATCTCGTCCCTTGAAAAGTTCGGTGATTTTAGCTAATTTCCACAAATGTCTCGGAACTTTGTCGTCACCTACTAAAACTACATCATTTACATTAAATTCACAATTTTCACTTATGGGATGTACATTATGTATACCTTTTAGTTGGAGCAGATATTCTCCCTTCCAACGTTTCCAAAATTGGTTCAACAATTTTTCTCTATACAAATATCTTTTTAATAAAAATCTTTTTGAGCTGGAGAAGATCTGCTCATTGTTACGACCAGCCTGGTGGTGAGGTAAAGATGTTATCCTTTCCCCGATTAAAAAATGTGATGGGGTGAGAGGTGATGGTTCTGAAGCATCGTTATATACATACGTAATGGGCCGAGAATTCAAAATTGCCTCAATTTCGGTTAGAATAGTTTGTAATTCTTCAAATGATAAATAAGCCCTCCCTAATATTTTTCTTAATATAATTTTAGTCATCTTAACCATCCTCTCCCAATAACCACCCCACCAAGCTGCTCTTTCAACAATATATGTAAATTTTATGCCCTTTTTTCCAAAGTAATTTTGGACATTTGAATCTGCAACGTTCGCGTAGAGTGTTTTTAGTTCATTTTCAGCTGCCTTGAAGGTTTTGGCATTGTCGCAGTTAACAGTTCTGCATATCCCTCTTCGAGAGACAAATCTTCTGAACGCCATCAAGAATTGTTCAGTGTGGAGACTACTAACGATTTCCAAATGGATGGCGCGAGTAACAGCACATGTGAAAAGTACAATGTACACTTTATCTTTGCCTTTAACATATAAAGATCCTGCGAAGTCAATACCAGTAACTTCAAACGTTTTAGATTCATAGATTCTATTAAGTGGTGATGGAGCTGTCACTTGACTGCCAGGTTTAGCTTTAAATTTTTTAACAATCTTATCTTCTTCTTCTTTGGCATATTCTTGTTTCGTATGCAAGGCTAACATTCCGTCTTTATCTGCATGAATATGTTCCTCTGAATACAGTTCGGGATGATCATTCATGAATGTCAAAACATACGGATCAGCATCAGTCAGTTTGAATATTTTACCGGACGCTCGAATATGAACTCCTACATAGACATCACCCGCTGGGTAGTAAACTGACCGGACATTTGGATGCACTTGCTTCTTATGTATCTTTTCTTTTTTTGTGGAAGAGTTCGCCAGGAAAACCTGAGTTTGGAAATGATTCTTCGTTAATGGATACAGAATCATCGCTCGAATAAAATGAGATCACAAACCGTCTGTGGTTATCATCCGCCATTGAAGAAACCAATCGAGCTTTAAATCTCAGTACAACTTGGTTAAAATGAAGTTTCTTCCTGAAATCTTTTTTAACGGGCTTTGGAACTAAGGATAAGCAGTTCTGTAGTGAGTCGTCCCAAGCTCCTATTCCTGTATGAGGAGGAATAATCTTAGGCGGAAGCGGCTTCTGTTTTAGGTGCACTTCGCCAGCCCGCACCTATGGAGTTCACGAAATTCAACAATGTCATTCGTTAGTACTCCGTTAGTACCGGTAAGTACCGAGATATTTTCGTTTGTACCGCATCCGTTGCGAAGTTGTGGCCAATTCTCAAGTTCCGGAGCGCGGGCTGGAGAAACATGAGATTTCCCATAGGAAAAAATTGAAGGTTCTCCGATTTCGTTCAAATTTTGTGGGTCGTTAGTACTACGTTAGTACCGGTAAGTACCGAGAGATTTTCGTTTGTACCACATCCGTTGCGGAGTTATGGCCAATTCTCAAGTTCCGGCGCGCGGGCTGGAGAAACATGGGATTTCCCATAGGAAAAAAATGAAGGTTCTCCGATTTCGTTCAAATTATGTGGGTCGTTAGTACTACGTTAGTACCGGTAAGTACCGAGAGATTTTCGTTTGTACCACATCCATTGCGGAGTTATGGCCAATTCTCAAGTTCCGGCGCGCGGGCTGGAGAAACATGGGATTTCCCATAGGAAAAAAATGAAGGTTCTCCGATTTCGTTCAAATTATGTGGGTCGTTAGTACTACGTTAGTACCGGTAAGTACCGAGAGATTTTCGTTTGTACCACATCCGTTGCGGAGTTATGTCCAATTCTCAAGTTCCGGAGCGCGGGCTGGAGAAACATGTGATTTCCCATAGGAAAAAATTGAAAGTTCTCCGATTTAGTTCAAATTATGTGGGTCGTTAGTACTACGTTAGTACCGGTAAGTACCGAGAAATTTTCGTTTGTACCACATCCGTTGCGGAGTTATGGCCAATTCTCAAGTTCCGGCGCGCGGGCTGGAGAAACATGGGATTTCCTATAGGAAAAAAAATGAAGGTTCTCCGATTTCGTTCAAATTATGTGGGTCGTTAGTACTACGTTAGTACCGGTAAGTACCGAGAGATTTTCGTTTGTACCACATCCGTTGCGGAGTTATGGCCAATTCTCAAGTTCCAGCGCGCGCAAAAGTAACTGAGATAAACATATTTACAGACGGGTCCAAAAATGATGAGGGAACAGGACTTGCTTTTTGTTGTTACCAAAATAAATCTCTAATACATACTTTCCAACTCAAGTTAAGACAAGATAATTCTATATTTCAAGCGGAATTAACGGCAATATTTAAAGCACTAAACTGGTTCCTTCAAACTGATTATAATACTGCAAAAATACATACTGACAGCCTTTCTGGACCTTTCCCGCAGTACCTTTTTAAAATCGGAAAGACATACTCCTCAAGATGTACCTGTGGAAAAATAGATTCCTCTTTGCATTATATAACTGAATGGTCTTTAACTTCAACTTATCATATTAGACGATCTCAAAATATATCCCTTTCATCATGGTTCCAACTGATATTAAAACAACCTGCACTAGTTCAAAAAATTATAGACTGTATAACATTATTGGAAAGTAATCAAGGGCTTTTTCAAATGCCACCATTGGATTTAATAGATGATGAAGACATTTAGAATATCATAAGAAACATTTTTAAATTGAACTTTAACCTACTAAATTATCATTAACAAAATTAACAAGTTTTACATTATCATCTTTTTGTTCTTAATTTATTACTCTTACTTATATTATTCTGTTTATTTTATTTATTCCATTCAACTATCTCTAAATCGTCTTAACCTATTGCTATTTTTTTTTTTTTTTTTTTTTTTGAGAGCTAAGAAAATTTATCATCATTAAGTATTATTTAAGTTAGAAATATGATTATTGCAACTTCTGGTTATGAATATGCTCATAGGTTTATCTTAATTATTTATATTGTACATATAGTTTTGTATTTATCACTGTGAAGAATTCTTCAATTATGTTTACTTTTTGAGCACGCACTGAATAGCTAGGGCTACGCGTTGTCATTGTGTTTAAATTATATTCTTTCATTTGTTTTCTAATATATCTTTGACGGGTTCAATAACAGGGTTCAATAGTGTCCCTGGTCTCTCCTGAGTCCGTATACTACGGAGATTCTCCTTTCCTTTTGGCATTTCTGTCTTAGTCCATGTTGGTCTTTTAGCATAGTTATTTCACCCTGCTAGGTGGGGCTTGTTGAGCTTAAGCCATTTGGTAGGCCTCCCCACCTAGCTGAAACTGAAACTGAAACTGAGTTCCAGCACGCGGGCTGGAGAAAAATGGGATTTCCTATAGGAAAAAAATGAAGGTTCTCCGATTTCGTTCAAATTATGTGGGTCGTTAGTACTACGTTAGTACCGGTAAGTACCGAGAGATTTTCGTTTGTACCACATCCGTTGCGGAGTTATGGCCAATTCTCAAGTTCCGGCGCGCGGGCTGGAGAAACATGGGATTTCCTATAGGAAAAAAATGAAGGTTCCCCGATTTCGTTCAAATTATGTGGGTCGTTAGTACTACGTTAGTACCGGTAAGTACCGAGAGATTTTCCTTTGTACCACATCCGATGCGGAGTTATGGCCAATTCTCAAGTTCTAGCTCGCGGGCTGGAGAAACATGGGATTTCCTATAGGAACAAAATGAAGTTTCTGCGATTTCGTTCAAAATATGTGGGTCGTTAGTACTACGTTAGTACCGGTAAGTACCGAGAGATTTTCGCTTGTACCACATCCGTTGCGGAGTTATGGCCAATTCTCAAGTTCCAGCGCGTGGGCTGGAGAAACATGTGATTTCCCATAGGAAAAAAATGAAGGTTCTCCGATTTCCTTCAAATTATCTGTGATGATAGTACTACGTGAATACCGGTAAGTACCGAGAAATTTTCGTTTGTACCGCATCTTTTGCGGAGTTATGGCCTATTACCGTTATACTATATACCAATTCTGAGAATAACATTCTTAGTCTTTGATTTAATGTTGCGAAAATTCGTTGGCTTGGGAATAACATTTAGAATCAAAATTTTTATAATAACAACTTTTTTACAAAATTAAATTTTTTACAAATTTTGCGCTTACATTTTCAGTTTATGTTGAATTTTATATCGTTTCAGAAGCAGGTTGCACGAATACGAATTCTTTCTTTCTTATTTGTATCATTATTCTCATTGTCATGTTATTTTTTAATTGTAAATTTTAATTAATGACTGTATGTATGGATTTTCTGAGTATTTTTCACATAAATTTTACGGTTTTATGCTGCATCAAATGATGAAATATGTAAAAATTTAATATGTAATAATGATTTGTAATATGTAATATCGATATGTAATAAAAAATTGCTATTTACGTTATTTTTAAGGCGTGTAATTCCCATACGTCACATGAATATTTTACATAAAAGAATCATTTTTAATAGTATGGTTTTAATGCTTGATTTAATTTTATAACCTTTTTCTTAACGACCCCAACTTGAGCTATTGTTTGATTCTGCTCAGGTTTACTCTAATTTTATTAGTCTCCATTTCAGATAGGTTTTCGATTGGACTTTGACTGCTTTATGTCGGATTCGAATTGATCTTTTTTGACAAAGTGAAAATTATTTGAAAGGTTTAGAAAAAAAAATTCATCAGAAAATCTATGTATTTGATTATTAAGGGGTATATATACATTTATGTATATATATATAAGAGAACGTGTGTTACAAAACTCTCCTTATCCAGAAAATAAAATTTTGGAAAATTTTCAAAAACGTAAATTAGCGTCCACCGATTTTCATGAAAATTCAAATCTTATCTATTTCAAAATTACTAGATATTTTTTTTAATTTAGAATATTTTTTTTGTGCAAGTTTATCAATAGTATAAATTAAAAAAAATTACGATTTGTTTTTACTTTTTTAAAATTGTTATTTATTTATTTATTTATTTTTGTACAAGGCGAGTTTTGAAACTTATGTTTTCATTCATATGTGTACTCCTTTTTCTACTTGAAAAATAAAATTAAAACTAACGATATAATTTTAGATTACATTTCTATAATTACATTAAAATACTGATCTATTAGCTTTTAATTTAAATTTCTGATTCTCGCCAATCAGTTTTCTTTTGTAGATCAGGTTGAAGTAGATTGATCAGAAATGGAAATTAAATCGACTTTGAATTGAAATTACTTCAAGTTTAAATAATTGAAGTTCTTGTGAGGGAGAACATGCTTCTCCTCCCCACTTTCACATCCTAAAATCCTGCCTTCTCTCTTGCTCAGATTAGCGATCTGCACGGGTCAGAATTTCCAGGCCCGTGCCCGGGCCGGCACGTTTATATTTTTTACATCTCTAGGCCTGTCCTATACAGGAATCTGTGAAAACAGACCTGGCCCGTTCTGGCCCCACACAATTTCTACTATTTCTAAAATATCAGATTTTTATCACCTAATTAAAATTACTTTAAAGAATACTGCAATACATATATATAGAATGATTTTACAGACTATTTTACAAGAAATAAACATTATCAACTCTAATGATTACTTAGATTCTTGGACTATCAACATTCAAATAAAGATTCATTAAAAAATTGATACTGTTCAGAATAAAAGAAAAGAAAGAATGTTAAAAACATCGTAACTTTTGAAGATTAATAAAAGTAGATTTATGAAAATATTTCTGTATTATTTTATTAAAGTTTTCAAATCCAAATTCAATTTCAAATCTAAAAAAGTTACTTTCTGATACATTTCGGATTTCATTTTTTTTTTCGAAAACGCAAAAGATTAACAGATGTTTTTATTCGGAAACTATGTAATCGAATAGCATTATTTATTTTTTTGATACAAGCAATTTAACCCTTTCGTGGTTATAAGCGCGTATACGTGCCCAGAATACCATTTAATTTGAATTGCGAAATGCCATACTGACACGGGAATTTTTAAATGAAAATTTTAATTTTACAAAAAACGTAAAAAAAAAACATTTATGCATTATGAAATAAATTTGTTTTTAAATTCTGGTGTCATTCAATCATTTTAGTATTTTATGAATAGAAATGCTTTAACCGTCAAAGGGTTAAGAAAACAAAGTCAAAGCTAGCATTTTGAATAGAATTTCTAGAAGCGACAACATGGGAAGGGAGAAAAATCTGCAATCATTCGATAAAAATCTCTTATCTCCCAAAAAGATTACACATATATCTTATTTACCAAAAATGAAAACCACTATTCGATTCCAATTCCCTTCAAGAGTCAGGCTTGTTAATTTTGTACTTTTACTAATTTACAGTTTAAATGTACACATTTTGCGACTAATATAAATTTAAAAATTAGTCAAAAAATATGTCGAACTTTCGCATTTTTGAGAAATAAATTTAAGAAACACAAAAAAATATATAAATATTACCCTAATAAGCTCTTTATCCCTATTAATAATTTTACAAGTTATGTTGTCTTCCCTACACATCTTCAGAACAATTAAATCTAGTTCCGGTTCGTCTTGTCAATATGTACAAAAACGATACAATCCTGATCTTGTCCCAGCATGAGACTGCTAAATAATATAAAGACCGGGTTACACACAATGTAACTGTCCGATGCCGATCTCTACACTGTACAAGTTCTATTTCGGTATTGATGTTGCCAAACTACTATCGGCTCGTGACGCACATTTATACTTATTCTCGTTAACGCCATAGTCATTGAAAATAGCTCATATTTTATCGTTTCTGCTTAAATGTTCTCAACGGACCGGTAGACACGCGAAATTTTTTATCGGCCCGACCCGCTTATTTTGTTTGTCGGCCGGCCTATCCCGTTAAATACATATATATATTTCTGTCAGGCTAGCACGCGCTGGCCCGTTAGAAAATTCGGTATAGTTCCGCCGACTCTGGCCCTTGCAGGCCTCTAGCTTAGACTTGTACCCAGTACATTTTACGGAAGATAAAAATCGTTATTTGTTTCCCTACTTCCCCCACAAATCAAATCTCACGCTTGCTAAAAATCTTTTTTGGAATACTGCATGTTCTCGATTAGAATCTGGTACGGCACCCTGTAATGAACCTCATGCAGTTTCATTATTGGTAAGTATCTTGAAAAAATCCTATTTAAAACTTTTGTTTTCCAGCAGGTAGATGCTTGAACTTTTATCAACAATTTGCATAAAACAGAGAAACCTTCTAAAAATAAATGGAATCTTGTAAGAAACATGCTGATAACATGTTCGGTCAAATCTATTGGAATTAAATGTCATTTTTAAGAAGTGTAAAGAGTAAGAGTTATGTCTATGATTTACAACACTGTCAGTTATATGTGACCTACTTGACCCCACTTTTTTGCGAGTTCCAGAGTGATATAATTCCTAAAGTTTCCGCGATGCATATAACAGATTAGGAAAATAAAAAGATAGTCAGGTATATATGAAAACCTTAAGTGAGATAAAAATTTCATTCTCTGATAAATATGTTGATATTATTAAATTATCGTGTAAAAAAATTCGATTATCATTTTTTTTAAACTTTAATGATTCTGAATAACATACATTATTTGTAATGCTTTACAAAGTGTCCAATAAAAGTTTTTTCTATAGATAATTAGAGTTTTTTCCGATAAATAAATTTTTGAAACTAAAATATTATTAATTAGTGGGTTGATGAAGATAAAATGATTTTATGAAATGATCATTTTGTGGGCAGTTAATTTTCATCATTTTATTCAACAAAAATTCTGCTTTTTGTTATAGATATTACAAATTGTACGTTTTGCATTCATATGTCAGAATGATTGAAGATTTCAAATTTGCATTGCAATGTTAATTTTATTCTCAAACATTTGTTAACACACCTAAAATTATATTCCAACTACATTTATGAATGTCCCCCCCCCCCCAATTAGCAACAAAAGATACGTTCCAACTTTAAACAATATTTACTAAACCGATCATAGAATAACGCAATTTTTTTTGTCTTACTTCTCATTGCAACAGTAAATATGTTAGAGGTCTGCAAGGGCCGGAATTTCCAGGTCCGGGCTCGGCCAGGCTCGTTTTGGCCCGTTACAGTTTCTACGATTTCTAAAAATTCAGATTTTTATCATATATTTAAGATCCCTTTAAAGAGTGCTGCATACCTATCTATGGAATGATTTTGCAGTATTTACAGTAAATACACATTTGTCATAGTTAGCGTTTTGAACAGAATTTCCGGAAGCGATATCATGGGAAGGGAGAAAAACCTGCAATTATTTGAGAAACTATATTGTATCTCAACAAGGTTATACAAGGATTTTTTTTACCAAAAATGAAAAACGCTATTAGATTCCAAATCCCTTCAATAGTCAGGCTTATAACTTTGATATTTTTACAATTAAAAATTAATCTGAAAATGTGTCAAACTTTCTCGTTAATGAGAAATTAATTTAAAAATCATCAGGAAGTATATATCCAAAGATTAAGCTAACATAAGTACTTTATCGCTGTTAGTAATTTTACAAATCATGTTGTCTGCCCTACAGATCTTTAGAACGATTAAGTCTGGTTTCGGTCCGGCAAGTCTATGTGTGGAAAAATAATGCAAGCTTGATCTCGGCCCGGCACGTGTCAGCTAAAAAAATATTAAAACGGATTACACACAATGTAACTGCCCGATGCCGATCTCTACACTGTACAAGTTATATTTTCATATTGATACTCTCAAACTAGTATAGCTCGTGACGCAATTTTTATTTATTCTCGTTAAAACCATTTTCGTTGAAAATAGATAATATTTTATCGTTTCCGCTTAAATCTTCAGAACGGGCCGGCAGGCCCGAAAATTTTTTATCTGCCGGGCCCGGCCCGACTCGGCCAGTCAGAAAATTTGAAACGATTCTGCCGGCCCGGGTTGGCCCGCTGACCGGGCCGGGTACGGGCCACGGGGCAAACCCGGGCCCGTGCAGACCTCTAAAATATGTACTAAATAAGACTTAAAGCACCAGGAGACCGTAGAGGATGCATGTTAATAATTTTACATTTCTAGGACCGCCCCATACAGAAATCAGTGAAAACAGTCCCGGCCCGTTCTAGCACGGCACAATTTCTACTATTTCGAAAAATTTCGAATTTTTATCATATATTTCAGATTTTTTTTAAACGATTACTGCATACATATTTATGAGATGATTTTACAGTATATTTTACAAAAAATGCACAATAACAACATTAATGATTACTTATACTCTTTGACTTTAAACATTCATTAAAAAATTAATATTGTTTAGAATAAAAAATAAATTAAAAAAAAAGAAAGTTAAAAACATCGTAACTTTTGAAGCTGTATAGTAAAAAGTAGATTTATTAGAATATTTCTATATCATTTTATTAAAGATTTTCTCAAATCCAAAGGAGCTACTTTCTGATACATTTCTTTTTGGAAATGCATAAGATTAGCAGGTGTTTTTATTCAGAAAATATGTAATTGAATCTATTTCGAAAAAAAAAAAATCATACTTTTATCATATACTTAAGATTCCTTTAAAGAATACCGCATACATTTTTATGGAATGATTTTATTGTATATGTTACAGAAAATACATTATAGAAACATTAATGATTAGTGAGATTTTTAGACTTTCAACATTGATGTAAATATTCATTAAAAAATTAATTTGGTTTAGAATAAAAGGAAAAACAACCTTAAAAACATCATAATTTATGAATTTTTATAATAAGAAGTAGATTTGTGAAAATATCTCTATATCATTTATTAAAGGTTCTCTGAATTCCAAAGAAATTACTTTTTGATACATTTCTGAATTAATTTCCTTTCGGAAACGAATAAGATTAGCAGGCGTTTTTTTTGAAAAACTATGAAACCGAATAGCTTTATCCATTTTTGATCCAAAAGTTTAAAGAAAATACTGTTAAAGTTAGCTTTTTGAATCGAATTTTCAGAAGCGGTAGCATGGAAAGGAAGAAATATCTACAAGCACTTGAACAGAATCTCTTATACTCTACAAGTATATAGGGGGAATCGGGGTACATTAATACATGGGGCACATTGATACACCCTCTCTACCGCTCACAGGAAATTTCACAACGGCTCCAAAAGGTGATGCTAGTGCACTCAACTACATACACAAAGTCTTGGAATGATTCAGTAGTTTGGTGAAATGGGACGGGTGATTTATTGTTTTCGTAGGTCAAAAGTAAATTTGAGCTGTGCAATTGAAATGGTATTATACAACTGTTCCAGTATTTTCAACCGAAAAGAATACTCTCCCTGGCAAGTAAAAATACTCTTTATCAGTTCCTCATTTTTCATTCTTAGATAAATTATGAAGTGTTGGATTTGAGACTCATTTTATTCAAAATGGCTGTATGAGGCATATTGATATACTCTATCTCTGGGAATATTGATACCAGCTAAATCCTTTTTTAGTTCATTTTTTCATTACTTTTTATTATTTTTTTTTATCCTACTCTCTTAAAACGAAAAAGCTGAATTAACTCAAGTTGAGCTGAAATCCACTCTTTTCCCATGTTGAAAGGAACCTTCTCAAGAAGAGCTGAAACAACTCAAGTGAATGAGCTGTTTTTAATCAACTCATGATTGAGTGATCTCTATTTTACTCATACTTGAGTGAAATCAAATCAATAAAGGTTAAATCCAGTAGTACTTGAGTGATTTGTAATCAAGTCATACTTGAGTGAAATGAAGTCATTTAAGACTGAATCTCGTAGCACTTGAGCGATTTGTAACCAAATCATACTTGAGTGAAATGAAGTCTTTAGGATTAAATCGAGTAGCACTTGAGTTAGCTGCAGCCAACTCGTATTTGTGTGAAGTGAAATAATTTAAGGCAAATCCAGTAGCACTTGAGCGATTTGTTATCAATTCAAGTTGGAGTGAAATGTTGTCATTTTTGATTTAATCCAGTAGCACTTAGGCGATTTGTAACCAATTCATACATGAATGAAATCAACTCATTTAAGAGTTAATCCAAAACTCCTTGAATTTGTAGAATTGAATAAATTCACTCTTAAGAAAAGCAAAATTGCTTAAAATTACAAAAATCTTCAAGCGATTTCTAAATCGTCTAAATAAAATCACATCATTTAAAACTAAATTCAGTAATCCTCGATTAATTTTTATCAATGAAATTCAATATAACATGGAATTATTGCCACATTTTAAAGTGTTGCAATTAAATTCTCATTTCGGATTTAAATTTCTGTTTATTGACATTACAAGGGTATATATATATATATATATATATATATATATATATATATATAAAGAGAAGAGAGAGAGATTGGAAAACTGTAACATGGATTCTCCAATATTTCTTCCAAGTCTTTAATTAACAAGACTTAAAACATTCTATTTTATATGACTGAAGTTCTCTAATGAATCATAAAAAAAATTTTTTTTTCTTTCTTATTCAATGAAACTGTTTCCTATGTCAATTTAGGGGAAAAGGCAATTGAATCGTTATACAAAATTAAATAGAGCTTACATGAATTTTTTATTATTCTGTCAAATCAGAAATTTTTAACATCAGTATTTTCTTTTGTTAAATTTAAAAGTACATATATTCATTAAATTGAAAATACTGGTGATCTCAAAATTGCAAATTTGAAAACATTTATTCATGCAAACTGCCTAAATTTGCATAACTGTACAACAGCACCCGAACAACATTAAACAGAATATCAGCTTCTGATGCTGTGGTGCTAATGGGATTTTTCCTTTCTTTTCTTTGGCAATTTCAAGTTTACATATTTTCCAATGATACTTATAGCTTCAGATATGCTTATATACAATTTTAATTTTTTCATTAGCTTCTGATTTAATTGCAAATAACAATTACTTTTTAAATAAAAATTTACGATTTCAATCAAATAAACCAATCTTTGGCATCTTACTAAAAAAATATTGAAAAAATAAACTTGATATCAGCCCAACGACTCAACTTCAGCACCACAATGTCAGAAGCTGATTGTTCCCCTTAAGAGTTTAGATAATCCTATGCTGAAGTTATTTTCAAATATCTTGTTTGGATTTTAAAATTTTTACCTTTTTTTTTGGGGGGGGGGGCATAGAATATTTGAGGATGATCTGTAAGTGGGTTAGTTTTTACTTTTGCAATTTTGGTTAGTTTTTTTTTATATTAATAGGAGTTTCAGAACCAGTTTTGAAAAAGAAAGTATTAAAAAACATAAAACCTAAATTTAAAAAAGTATTCCCCCCCACACACACATGGCCAGTGCAGGGTTTAAATAAACGAAATTTAAAATATTTTAAATGGATAAACATCAACCCATGATACCTTGTTGTAATTATTCCTCGATTTAAATCTCAATCAAAATCTTATATTTCTTAAACTGACTAAATTTTAACAAAAATATTTTAATTCTTTAGTTTGAAATCTGAAATGACTTTGAAATCTTAGATAAAATAATTGTTACCCATAGCATTTATATAAGCACATTGCAATTGGGAAATGTGGAGGAATGCCATTAAAAACTTGTATAACTAAAATTTGGATTACGGACAATTATTTTATTGTATGAAGAACCTTCAACTAAATATTGTAGTACAAAATTTAAATGCAGAAATAACTGAGAAATGGATTTATTGACCATGTGCAATTGTTCTTTATATCATTTAAAACATTTGTTAAAACTTGAATTTATATTCAAGAATAACTTATTTCTTCTTAATTAATCTTTTAATTTTTTATTTTGTTCAATGTTTCTTAAATCAACTAACTTTTAAATAAATATAAAAGCATAAGACTGCAGCATTTTATGTCAAAAGTTAGAGCCAAATGTGCAATTTAGAATGTTGCAAGAAAGAAAAAAAAAACTAATTTTATTTAACAACAAAAACATTTTATTTAGCAAGAACAAAATAAACCTAACATTAATTGATAACAATTCTTTCCAACATCAGATAAACAAGTTTCAATAATATCTTTAACAGGACCTTTATAAATATAACAGTCCATTTGCATTAAACATTAAATACATAAAGAGCATATTGTAATCTGTCCACTGGTTTGTCCAACTTTTGAAATCTTAGGCAAAATAGACGCTTTCTTGAAGATCCTTGAGATTAAATAAGATTGTTGAATTTGACTCCTCACAGTAGAATTTTACTGCTCCATGAAATCATCTTCCTGTGTTAAAAGAAAATATTGAAATTAAGTTAAATAGCAATAAATATAATGTTAAGGAATGATTATGAACATATTAAAATATTTTGCAGTTTTCAGATTAAATGTTTTATAAAATTTCCCATCCATAGTCTAAACAAAAAATGAACCATACACTAAAAATTTTAGCTTTATAAATATTACACTACTGAAAATTCAGCCAATCATGAATAAAATGGAAATTGAATAAATAAATCCTGCGCGATTACACTTATCTGCTTGTTTAAATCATGGTGTTACTTCTGATACAATCTTAAAATAAATCACCATTTTAAAAACAAATTTAAAATGAAAGTTCTTAAAGCAACATTATAAAATATTGTTGAAAATTCACCTTTGTTGCTACTTTCAAAATGTATCAGCGTTAGCAAATACCCAACCAATACAGGTTTTTGTGGATTTTTAGTTGTTTTTCTATATATTTGCATATTTATATAATACAAGATAGAACCTACAACTATTAGACCAGGGTTGGCACGGTTTAAACCAATTGGTTTTAACTATGGTTTAAACAACTGTTTACTCCTTTTGGTTTAAACAACGGTTTAGTTTAAACCAACTGGTTTTTTTCTAAAAAAAGGAAATTTTTTTTTTCAGAAGAAATCTAATGACATTTTCTCTTTTTCTTAATAATTTATGTATGTCAGATTATTGAATATAAATAACTTCTATTTTTAACACTTTATATCAGCAATAAACATTGGATGTATCAGGTTTAGATCATTTTTTGGGTATAGGATTAAAATCAGTCTGCATTGGTGAATATATTTATTTCTCTTTAGAAAAAGCTTCGAACATGTGAATTGATCTAATATAAAATAGATTAAAAATATTCAATATTTAATAGAAAAATCTCAATTTTTTGAAGACTGCAGATTATTTAACGCAATAACATAACACAATCCATAAGATTTCAAACTGTAAAGGAAATACCCAATCTTAATTGGGGAGGTTATCTTAAGCATTAAAATCAAAATATGAAGTCGAATAAGAGAGTTTTCAAAGATTGGATGCTACTTATAGCATTTTAATAATAGTGATTTTTCCCCCCTGTTAGTTATCTACTAAATCTGACCAAAAATGTTGACTTCAAATTGTCATTCAAGAAACAACATCTCAAGAAGTATTTGAAATTTATTATTTGGATAGCTATGGAGAAGAATATTTTATTTATTAGACTACTTTCAATTTACATTAAATACATAAAGAGCATATTGTAATCTGTAATTAAAAGATTAGTTATAAAGATTTTCAGAGTATCAATTCTTCACTGTATACAGCACTTTATTCTTAGAACATAAGACTGTTTGCTAATACTGTTTAAATTAAATTTTAATTTATTTTATTTTTTACATAAATTTATTGTAAATATTTAATTTAAATCATTTTAAAATGAAGTTACAGTTTATAATCAAATGTCTATTTTTATCAATAAATATGCATGTATATGTAATGGTGATTTTGAATATAGAGACACATAACTCATTGATCTTTAAGATTTTAGTCAAGCTGTAAAAGAAATTCTTCTTGAATAGGAAAATTACCCGGGTGCAGGGGCCTCGCTAAGGGGGGGGGGCAGGGGGGACCCCCCCAAACATTCGTAAATGCTGTTACACTTGGCAAATTTAATTAAAATTTTAATAAAAATTGTAGTACATTTTGTATTTTTGATAGAATTTGCAAAAGTTACAACTCTAATTGGAAATATTATTAAACTTTTTACAAATAAGAACTGTATTACATTTTCTAAGTGTGGTAACTTGGCAAAATTATAAAACGAGTTGGCAAATAGGAAAATTTGACTTGGCAATTTAAGGTCTTCTCCCCCACCAATTAAAAGTCTTAGCGATTGCCCTGCCCGGGTGTCATCCTCTAAAGGGTGACACCAAATCTTTATTTGCAAATAAAAAATACAATTTTATAAGATTTTGGAGTCTAATTAGGAAATAAAATGAGATTTTTAGCTCACGATGCAATACAGCTAGTTTTTTTTTCTTTGCTAAAGTGAAGTTTTATACAGAATGGTGTGTCTAAATAAGATATGCACCAGGGAACAAAAACCAACCGATTCAACGAGTGGGTAACAAAAGTAAACTTTAAAAGAAAGAATTTTCTTCTACGTATAGACACGGCATTGACTTATGCAGACTATGGGTCGAGTGATGTTTCACTGCTGCGGTTTTTTTATGCAGAAGGACAAAAGGTAAATAAGGAATGGTAAGGTTATTTTTTATAAGAATGTAGAATTGAGATTGAAAAAATATGATAGATTGGAAAGGAGGAGGAAGAGGGGGTGGGCTTGACACCTTTTACATCTGTCCCGGGATGTCACCCATCCTAGCTACACCACTGCACACCCAATTCATCTCTGACAAGTAAATAAATTTTCCTGCCTGAGAAAACCGTACCAAACACAAACCATAAAATATTAATTGAAAAAATAATTATAAGAAAATATTGCATTAATCCTTACTATCTGTTAAATAAATTATCGGAAATAAAATACGCAATTTTATAGTTTTAGTTTACATACTACATACTTTTTTATAAAATTGTAATTTTCCATTTTATTATGCCAAAAATTTTGTATAACTGCAAAGGAAGTTTGGTTTATTTTACATTCTAGTAGGAGTGTGTGTGTGAAGAGGGGGGGGATGGTTAAAAGTATTTTATAGAATTTTATGTAGCAGGCTACTGATGACTATTTCTGACCAGTAAACTTTCATGCGTACTGGTCTTTGGGACCAGTAACTTTTTTTAAAATCAAT
Organism: Maratus speculifer; assembly: GCA_964019185.1. NCBI lineage: Eukaryota > Metazoa > Arthropoda > Arachnida > Araneae > Salticidae > Maratus > Maratus speculifer. The sequence continues at coordinate 247,955,643 of OZ025302.1, read as the reverse complement.
TCTACCACCGGGCTATGCATAAAAAATGTTAAGGGAAAGGGAAAGCAATGATATTACAAGGTATTTTCTAAAGAGAAAGAGGATTTTCTTTTTGGTTATAGTTGCATAATATTTAGGAAATAATATTTGCATTTACCAGTATAGAAAGACAAACTTTTGTCCACTGTTTTCGTTTTATTTATAAATTCTCATTTAGATTTAAAGCTACCTGGGAAGCAGGCACAAGAAAACTATTATTTCTGCATGCATTATGTAACAACTTATAAATATTAAGCAGATTATTATAATACAGACCATGCATGCAATAATTTTGTCCAATAATAGTATGAAACTTTGCCAAACAAAATAGTAACACAAGTTCAACATTAAGAATGAAAAAAAAATCTTGGAAATGTGTTCAAAAACTACATATTATGCCATATATGTAGCCTCTCTATATAAAATATATATGTAATCCGGAGCACGTTTTTACTAAGACACTGCAAACAAGAAGTAAATACAATGTTTTGATAAATTTCTATGAATAAAGATATAATAATTACAAAACTTTAATACAAGGCAATTAAATAACGAGATATTTACATTGCATTAACAATTTTTACTCTGATTAAATATACTAATTTATTTTATTAAATCACGAAAGTTTTGTAGCAGTACTGTAACACCAATTATTAATATAGAAATGCATTAAACACATCCTCAATATTACCGCGTGACACGACATTTTAATTTCAAGGTATGATACTGTTATGAATTTTAGTCTGTTAAAAAGAGAAGGGAAATTTATTAAAAGAAAGCATAATTAAAATAAAATACTTATATAAAACTTACTTACTTCATAAAAAAGGCATTTTCAGCAAATTGTTTAGCGAACGGCGGAAGAAGTCTCCATCTTATCTTGCAAGGTCACGTGACGAGTCAGCGGCGAAAATCAGCGCGGCAAAAGAGCTGTTTCATTATTGAGTAGAGTTGTTTAGTTTTAAAGCTGTATGAGTGGATTAGAAAGAGAAAAAATCAAACCAAGATGACTGAATCGGTTAAAAATCAGCTCATTCACGATCCAATAAATTAGAACTCTTTCTTGAGCAGCCAAATCCACTCTTTCGTTTTAAGAGAGTACACTCCTTAATCCAACCATTTTCACCAAAAATTTCTAATATTAACTTCTATTGAAGTGAAATAGCTCTAATTTTTTATATTAGAACATTTTATAGTATTTTTGCTAACAGAAAAAGTACGAACTTACCCAAAAGCTAGTACTAGTAGAACTAATAAAAGAAAAGGACGGCATTCTGGCAAATCTCGAATTTATATCGATTTTCCAGAGGAAAAAAGTACTTTCGACATGAGAAATGTTAAGTAAGAAAAGCAAACTTCAGAACAGAAAAAGATAATTATGTTATAAACAGAAATTTTAATATAATTATCCTCTATTTTCTGTTTATAAACCTATTTATAAACAGAAAACCTGGTAATTTTTTCATCTTTCCCAAGAAAGATGATAATCCTGGGATTGAAGCGCTAGATATGACAAAGTTACCACAGCCAACAATCAGACAAGGAATAGCCAAAACATCAGGCCGACATATTGGCCGACCAGTTCTAGAATTAGCCAGGCTCCGGGTTTTGGCTGTGACATATATATATATATATATATATATATATGTATGTATATGTATATTATTTTCAGAACAATAAACTTACATTCAAAATTTCAAACTTATATCCATTTGTAGGAAATTTAATTATGCAAATATGATAGCTCGGCTGTTTTTAAAAAAACTACTTGCATTGTACTGTTGTTTGAAAGTATCAATAATCTTCAAGTAAAGAAATGAAAAAAAAAACATTCTTTTAATAAATGATGATATATCGGAAAAAAAATCTAAGACCTATTTAAAATTAATGTTTTATTAATCGTAATTCCCCTTAAATAACATCACATATCTTTTGAAAAACCGTACTTTGAAAGTAAAAAAAGTAATGGATTATTATAAAGAAATTTTATTTTTTTACCCTTTTTAGGTAGATTTCATATGAAATACTCATTGCGGTGCTCCTATGTTGAAATTTCTGAAAATTTTTATTTTAGATCTACACCGATTATAATCTCTAGACCCCAATACTACCATCAGTAAAAAAGTTTATATATATGTGTGTATGTATATTTATATATCACTTTTTTATGGGCACGGTAACTTCTATAATTCTGCTTAAATCTCTTCCAAACGGATACTTAAAAACAAAGGGCAGAAAATCTCGGTCAAGTTCGTTAATGGACAAAATCGGACCAAGTAGAAATATGGAGGGTTTTTCTGAAAACCGAAAAAACTCCATAATTTCTTATTGAAAATAAATATCGAATAAGTTTAAAGTTTATATTACTCCTAAAAAATAGGCAAAAAGTTAAATGCATGACAGATTTTTGATAAAATTAAAAATGAGCTCAAGCGGGGAAAGAAAATGAGATTTTTGAGAGAAAAAAATTCATAACTTCATCAATTCTCAAGATATCACATCCAATTAAATTACAATTTTTTAAATATTATATATTTTTTTAATATTATCTAAAACTTACAAAAAAAAAACAATTACTCTATTTGCAAGTTTTTGATAGGAACAACTCTCATTGCAATAATAATAATAAAAAAAACGAAAACAAAGGAGGGAGGGGGGGGGAGAAGAAATAAATCTATTACTTCCTCAATTCTTAAGATATTAAATTCGATAAAATTTATTATACATCTTTTCAATTATATCTACAGCTTTTACATTGTCACGTTTTTGAAAGGATCAATTCTTATATCAAAAATAAATTAAACAAAAACAGGAGCTGAAGGAAAAAAACTCAAATTCAAACTGCTTACATTCTGAATCATTTTTAAATCCATTTTGTTCTAAAACAGAAATGCAACTTGCACAATGTAAAGATCGACATTGGACTGTTATATTGTGTACCCGGACGTAATATTTCTTTTAGTAGACTCATGCCAGGCCGAGTCAGGCTTCCATTGTTTTCCAACATATAACGGAACTAGACTTAACTGTTTCAAGATGGGTAGAGCAGAAAATATGATATGTAAAAATATTAATAGTGTTAAAGAAATTCTGTTAACGTAATCTTTGGAAATATACTTCTCAGTGGTTTTTTTAAATGGTTCCTAAATTCGCTGCTCATCAACGAGAAAGTTTGACGCATTTTCTGACTAATTTTTGATTACAAAAGATAAGTCTGACTATTAAAGATACTTGGAATCGAATAGCGTTTTTCATTTTTGGTATATAATATCTTTGCATAGATTTGTTGCAATAACAATTTTTTTTAACGTGGTTGCAGATTTTTCTCCCTTCAGATGCTTTTGGCTCCGGAAATTGGATTCAAAGTGCTAACTTTGACAGTATTTTCTTTAAATTTTTGGATCAAAAAATGGATAAGGCTATTCGATTACATAGTTTCTGATTAAAAACAACTGCTAATCTTATGCGTTTCCGAAAAGAAATGAATTCAGAAATGTATCAGAAAGTAACTTCTTTGGAATTCAGAAAATTATATATATAAAACCCCTCCGTGTATGACGATTCCGGGGACAACCCATCCACGAGAAAAAGAAACTTATTGCAACTGCGTCCACGTTAGGCTTAACTATTCCGAGCTGTTCACAAATATTCTAATTGTTCAACTTATGAAAATATACATGTGAAAGATTTATTCATTACTCACTTTCTTTAAAACCTACAAAAACTTTTTAATTGTAATGTTTAAGTTTTAAATAAAACAATCAGCAATTACAGAAAAAACAAACCAAACAAACAATGTAAGCAAATCAATACTGTTGCCATTCAAGAATGACAAATTCCGTCATTGAATCTTTAGAATGACTCCTTTGTAACATCACCACTCAGGAATGATCGGGCGCATTCGGGATCTATGCGCGCTGAGCGCGCACGCTCAGGAGTCAGGTACGTGAAGTGGACCTTACAGCGGAATAGTACTCGGTAAAAACTCCTGGGCTTGCGCGCGAAGTGCGTGTATCTCCCGAACACGTTCATTGTTTACTCTTTATTGTTGACATTTGCTTTCGATCTTATAGAGTGTTTTCTTTTAAGTATTAGCTAAAAAATGGGCCACAATAGGAAATTTTTTTATACATTTTAGATATTTTTATTATTTTCTCTCAGTTATTTCTCGATATTTTTTTGGCTGCAGTTTCAGAATATAATCTTTTATAATTGATTTTTTTGTCTTACTTTATTCTTTTAAAATTTATGTATTTATGATTTGTTCATTACAAACCCCATCATCCACCAGACAATTTTGTTATAGTTTAAAATGGAAATTTCTGTTAAAATTTTCTTTTTTTTTTTAAATAGATTTTTTTCTCCATGTTTAATCGCTGTATTTTTAAAAATTGTTTAAGCCTAAAGTGGCTGATTGACCACAATTGTAATTTTTTTATCATCCTTTTAAAAATGCAAACACGTCATTTTGACGGGCTGTCTTCTAGTCTTTAATAAATGACTTAGAAGTATTTTCATAAATCTACTTTTTATTATAAAATTTCGAAAGCTATGAAGTTTTTAACATTGTTTTTTCTTTTATTCTAAACAATATTAATTTTTTAATGAATCTTTAATTGAATGATGAAAGTCTAAGAATCTCAGTAATCATGAATGTTTCTACGATGTATTTTCTGTAAAACATACAACAAAATCATCCCATAAAAATGTATGCAGTATTCCTTAAAGGAATCTTAATTATATGGAAAAAAAATCTCATTTTTTTTTTTCGAAATAGAAGAAACTGTGTGTCGGGCTAGTTCAGGCAGGACCTGATTTCATTTATTTCTATACGGACAGTGCCGTGTCTAGAAATGTAAAAATATAAACTGGTTGGTCCGGAAACCGGGCTGGAAATCCGTGCAAACCTCTTCCGCGTCTCAAAACTGAAAAATTGATCTTAGCTCCGAAACAGATGCGGTACCAACGAAAATCTCACGGTACATACCGGTACTAATGACATACATAATTTGAACGAAATTGGAAGACCTAATTTTTTTTTCCATGGGAAATCTTACAGTTTCCCGAACCCACAAACTGGAGATGAATAGTAGGCATAACTTCGCAACGGATGTGGTACAAACGAAAATCTCTCGGTACTTACCGGTAGTAACATAGTACTAACAACACACATAATTTGAACGAAATCGGAGAACTTTTATTTTTTCCTATGGGAAATTCCATGTTTGTCCAGCCCGCGCGCCGGAACTTGAGAATTGGCCATAACTCCGCAACGGTTGTGGTACAAACGAAAATCTCTCGGTACTTACCGGTACTAACGTAGTACTAACGACCCACATAATTTGAACGAAATCGGAAAACCTTCATTTTTTTCCTATAGGAAATCCCATGTTTCTCCAGCCCGCGCGCTGGAACTTGAGAACTGGCCATAACTCCGCAACGGATGTGGTACAAACGAAAATCTCTCGGTACTTACCGGTACTAACGTAGTACTAACGACCCACATAATTTGAACGAAATCGGAGATCCTTCATTTTTTTCCTATAGGAAATCCCATGTTTCTCGAGCCCGCGCGCTGGAACTTGAGAATTTGCCATAACTCTGCAACGGATGTGGTACAAACGAAAATCTCTCGGTACTTACCGGTACTAACGTAGTACTAACGACCCACATAATTTGAACGAAATCGGAGAACCTTCATTTTTTTCCTATAGGAAATCCCATGTTTCTCCAGCCCGCGCGCTGGAACTTGAGAATTGGCCATAACTCTGCAACGGATGTGGTACAAACGAAAATCTCTCGGTACTTACCGGTACTAACGTAGTACTAACGGCCCACATAATTTGAACGAAATCGGAGAATCTTCATTTTTTTCCTATAGGAAATCCCATGTTTCTCCAGCCCGCGCGCTGGAATTTGAGAATTGGCCATAACTCCGCAACGGATGTGGTACAAACGAAAATCTCTCGGTACTTACCGGTACTAACGTAGTACTAACGACCCACATAATTTGAACGAAATCGGAGAACCTTCATTTTTTTCCTATAGGAAATCCCATGTTTCTCCAGCCCGCGCGCCGGAACTTGAGAATTGGCCATAACTCCGCAACGGATGTTGTACAAACGAAAATCTCTCGGTACTTACCGGTACTAACGGAGTACTAACGAATGACATTGTTGAATTTCCTGAACTCCATAGTTGAGGGCTGGTGAAATGCACCTTTCGGTTTTTCAGCTACTGCAATGCTTTCCATTTCTTCTGCACCTAGATGGGTTTTGTCATAATGACAAGTGAAATGGTCGCAGTCATAAAGGAATATTTTCTTCCTGAAAACCAAGATGTCTTTTCCAATACTGAAATTCTTTGGATGAAACCATTCTAGGTCTTCATCTTTGATTTCCATGTAACTGAATGGGATGTTTTCCGGTAATTTATTTCTGTCTACTGGTATTTTCTGTCGTTTTATGAGAACTACACTGGTGTCCAAAATTTAAGCATAATTGGTAATTAAGTAATTATTTTTAAGTAATGAAAGAAATATGAATCGGAATGTGCTGAAACTCCAGGTGTGTAAACAAAATAGTACGCATCACATATTTTCGCGAAGAGTTTTCCCCGAAATCGAACAGGGGACCGTCAACAAATTGAAAAAGAACGAAGATCTTTTGGATAACCCTGTCAAAATTAATGTTGCAAAAGCGTTCAAACTGCACATTCTGATTAATTGGCTTATTGTAATGTACAGTATTAATTTTTACAAGGATAGCATGTATACTCGTAGAGAAATTAAGGTTTTTATAAAAACAGTCCTACATTTTTCCAAGTTTTTTGCTTATAATTTGCAGAGTTCTTATTGTAAAATAATGTTCTTTTCTGAAAATATGACAAACATCATTGTACACAATACCCTATCATCAGAATTTAAAAATAATAAAAATTGTATTAAAAATGAGTATATTTAGTAAATAATTTTTCATTGCGCATGCGTCAACGATACCAAAATGTCATTTGCATATTGTGTTAGCTAAATGTATAGAGCAACTTTTGTAAAAGTTTCAAAAACATAGCTTGAAAATTCTGAAAATGGGAGCCTATAGAATCAACTCAAAATACGTTATTCCTAAAGGAAGCAAAAAAATCAGGGGTTTTACCTAAATATAGTTGTACGTGCAATATTGTGTAGGCACTAAACAATGGAATATGGATACAGCCCCTCATCTGTTTGCTTCATTTAGGGAATAAAGGATTTTGATCTCATTCTATCAACGATAATTTTCAGAATTTTTAAGGTATGTTTTTGAGACTTTCATAAAAGTTGCTCTATACATTTAACTAACATAATATGCAAATGAAATTTTAATAGCGTTCACGCATGCGCAGTAAAAAATTATTTAGTAAACCGGCTCATTTGTCATACAATTTTTATTATTTTTTAATTCTGATGACAGGGTATTGTGTACAATGATGTTTGTCATTTTTTCAAAAAAGAACACTATTTTATATTAAGAACTCTGCAAATTATAAGCAAAAAAACTTAGGACTGTTTTTATAAAAACCTTAATTTCTCTACGAGTATACATGCTATCCTTGTAAAAATTAACACAGTACATTACAATAAGCCAATTAATCATAATGTGCAGTTTGAACGCTTTTGCTACATTAGTTTTGACAGGGTTATCCAAAAGATCTTCGTTCTTTTTCAATTTGTTGACGGTCCCCTGTTCGATTTCGGGGAAAACTCTTCGCGAAAATATGTGACGCGTACTATTTTGTTTACACACCTGGAGTTTCAGCACATTCCGATTCATGTTTCTTTCATTACTTAAAAATAATTACTTAATTACCAATTATGCTTAAATTTTGGACACCAGTGTATATAGAGGTCTCTTCCGCTGGTTGGTGGATGGTCTTCGAGAATGTCCATAGTATCATCAGATAAGTAATACTGCAGAATAACTCTACGCATTTGTGGCGGGTCGTTTAAGACATCTTGCCATGTTCCACAGAACTTCAATATTTTTTAACGTATTTGACAATTTTAAATAGTTTCTTGTCTTCAAAGCTCTGAGGCACAGTTTCATTTCGAGGCTCCATTGCTCTACGCTGCACTGTATGAGGATCAAGAGGAATTATTTCAGGATCATTGAGCTCAATGCCAGCATTTATTAGATATTTCCTTGTCCACTGATCACAATCAGTAAGTCGAATTGTAATGTCATACAAATGAATGTCTTGACCCAAATTCAAATCTTTTCATAAGTAACGCCGTCCTTTTCCTTTAGGATGAGGAAACACTTGTCGCTTGAAAAGGGTTCCCTGGCGTGTTGTTGCTGTCGTATTCATTTTTTTCAATAATAGACTCAATTCAAATTTAAGAGTGTCAGAATCATTATTCCAAATTAAACCCAAAATCTTCAAGGACACATTAGAGTCAACAGGATCTTCACGACATTCTAGATTGTTGTTCTTCCATTTTTCAGTTAAATTTGGGGAATTAGAAGTCCATCGCCTTAAATTCATGTTGGCTGCCTTTAGAATAGATACGGCATCTTTAGTTACCGTAATGGCTTCTTCTACAGTGTCCGTTCCATTAATTAGGTCGTCGACATATAGTTCTTTCAGAATATTATATGCCTTTGGATTTGAAGTTTTATATTTCTTCAAATGCAGTCTAATTGTACCGCTCAAAAGGAATGGACTACATTTAACACCGAAGGCTGCTCTGGCGAATCTGAGAATTCTGACATCACGGCCACAGAAATCGAGATCTGTCCCACCCTTATACCATAAAAACTGTAAAAATTTCCTATCTTCCTCTACAATACCGACTTCAAGAAAGGCTCTTTGTATGTCCGCGCAAAAAGCAATTCGATGATAGCGAAATTTTAAAATAATTTTAAGTAAATCTGGATTAAGATTGGGACCACTATCTAAACAATCGTTAAGGGATTGTTCATGTTTATCCTTGGAAGACGCATCGTATACAATCCTAACTTTAGTACTTTCTTTAGATTCGCGCACTACAGCATGGTGAGGCATAAAATATCCCTTATCTTTATCAAGTTCGGATTGACATTCAACTTGTTCAATTATACCCTCTTTTAGCTGTTCCTCAATAATATCCTTATATTTAATGTACAAATCAGGATCGCGACAAAATTTATTGCATAGGCTCATCAAACGCCGTTCTGCAATCTCATAATTATTTTTAAGCTCCTTAATATTTTCCTTCCACAACAGCCTAGTTTCATATCTGTTATTTTTATATAAGGTATTTTGTTCAAATTTATTGATAATGTCTAAATCTGATCGCGACATTTCCTTATCTGGTTTTATTCCTATTGCCCCCAATTCCCATAAATTTTTAACTCTCTCATATTCTAACTCTTCCCTCATAACAATCGCATGATTTACCAAAATATCTTTAGATTCCGAATTTCCTTCCCTACCTTGAACTACAAATCCGAACAAACTCTCTGTTGCAACTAAACATCTACTTAATCTAACAATTTTATCACACAAAACTTCCCATATATAGTCTGAACCGATCAAAATGTGTATATCTTTACTAGTTGCATTATCAGATAATTCAATTCCTTGACGTAGTGCAAGATTGTTAACCCATTGAGAAGGAATTTCAATTTTTCCATGCGTAATCTTATCAATAACCACGGCTTGTATTTTGATGGATTTATGAGAATCTGTTCTATTTTCCAATTCAATTTCCACTATATCATAACACTGAACTGATTTAGTTTGTTTATCCGGAAAGGAGTGAATTCGAAATGTTTCTCTTTTTATGATCTTTAAACCTAACGAATCCACAATCCGTTTTTCAACAAAAGTCCGATTCGACCCCCCATCTAATAAAACACGAACAATTTTAGATTTTTTTTTCCCTTTGCTATTGCACTGAGTGTCTGCAACAAAACAGGAGAACATTCTTTTCTTTCCCTTTTATTTTTGAAATATCTGGTGGAAGCTAATGACGTCACAATATCTTGCGTCGAGTCAGAGCTTTTATCATCCGAATTATTTTTAACGGAGGACAGCGATTTGTCGCAAATTAATTCATTGTGACGTAATTTACAAATTTTGCATAACTGATTCCTTTTAAAACATAGTTTAGCGATGTGTTTTCGTTTAAGGCAAATAAAACAACGACCATTACTTTTAAGAGAATTTTTTCTTTCATTTACTGTCAGAGGACAGTTCATACTTACGTGATTCTTATCAAGACAAAAAATGCAAGTTTCATTCGTAGCAGTTGTTAAGACAGCGGCTGAAGAAAGCCTTGTGTTATCATTTCTTTTCTGATTCAAATAATATTTATTTTTACTGTTTTGAATTATTTCCTTATTACGGAATGTTGATTCATTTACATTCCCACCCTTAGAATTAGCTAACAATAACGATGTTTCCCGACATTCTACTTCCTTTCTCAAAAATTCCATTAAATTCTTAATATCAAATAATTCACCCGTTTCCCGATTCCTATTATAACTCAAACTTAAATCTTCGGGAATTTTCTGTAAAATTACCGGACATAACAAGTTACTGTATGTTTCAGTTGCAACATCAAGCGAATGCAGTGATCGGATCTGTACTTCAATCGCGTCATACATTTTTCTTAACCCTACTACATTCGAAGAATTCCTTACAGGTTCCGTAAGCAAAAGCTTGTTCATATATGAACTAATTATTAAATCCGATCTCCCAAATCTACCTTTCAATAATTGAATTGATGAATCATAATTCTCATTCGTTAGCGAAAACCCCGAAACAGCACTTAATGCTAATCCACCTAAATACGTCTTTAAATAAGTGAATTTCTCGATTTTACTCAATGAGTCGTTGTTATGAACAGCAACCTCATATGAGTTCCAAAAATCTAGCCACTGACTACAGTCTCCATAAAATTTAACTATATTTAATTTTGGCAATTTAATTGTTCTGGTTTCGTTATGCAAGATCGCGTGTGAAAGATCATTGTTACACATCGCTGGCTTATCCTTAAATGCAGTATCATTAGATTTAATGTCGTTTTCTTTTATAAAACGCGTCATTCTACCTCGATATTTAACAATTTTTTCTACATATTCTTCACAACACGAAACTTCATTTTCAACCTCTTTAATATCCGTGAGCTCAAAAATTTCTTTATCTAGCTCTTTTAGTTCCGAAAATTTTTCATTTATTTGTTCCTGACAATCTTTAATTTCTTCTATTTTCAAAGAAATTTCCATATCATTATTCTTCAAAATAGATTCAATTTTAGAAATTAGTTTCGTTGTACTCCCTCGTACGGAAGTACGTTTATTTTTTATTTTTTCCAGATCCATATTCAAAACCATATAATAAAATATTTCCTAGTATAATATCATTAAATATTTCCAAACGAAACTAAATTTCAATAATCATCTATTTTCAATCCGAGATTAAAATAATTAATTTATCAATTTCGGAACTAAAACAATAAATTTCATAACGAAACCAAAACATTCTATTTATTTATTTTCAAACGATATTCCATGGAAATATATAAATTAATAATCAAATTGAACCTACCTCAAATTTCATCGTTGTGGCCGCGATTTCTAAACCCGCCGGATTCGCCAGATAAATTCTTTAAAAGATGAATGTGTTCATCATTATTTCCAGAAAAAAAATTTCATATTCCTTAATGCGTGAAATGGCATTTCATAAACAGCTATATTCTAGCATAAACGATCACGTCTTGGGGCTCCATGAAGAGATAATACTCCATATCAGAAGGTTTTCTTGTTCCATAATAAGTTTATTCAAAATGGGATGAAATATTTACAAATATGTACAATACCAGACATTCTGGTATTTCCGCTATTATTCAATTAATATACCATTCCAAAGATCCATTAAATTCAACAACTCTCATAATAAACTAAACTAAAAACATTCCAAAACACTGGTCGTCAAGACAACGAAACTAGTTGCCACTTAGCATCATATAAATACATTATAAATACATCGCTTGCTCGCAGACGAGAAACAAACGTCACTTTCATCGGAGGAGATTTCGCAACAATTGTCAATGTCAAATCAATTAACCTTTCAATAAATTTGATTTCATTTCCAAGTCATTACATCGAAACAAATATAAATAAAATTTTAAATCTCTAAAAACGAAAAAAAATGTTTAAACGAAACTTAAAATGCTGAATCATTAATATATCACGATATATTTAAAAAAAAACGAAAATTGAAAAAAAAAAAATTGTGAATGTCAAATGAAGAAAACCGTAATAATATAAGCACTTAAATTGGCAAAAAGTAAAAAATTTCTTTTAAGTTATTCTATCTAAATACGAATCGGGTATCAAACTAACTATCTCCTGTTTGCTAGAGAGACGCTTTAACTCCAAATTATGATGTTTACGTGAAAAACGTTCAAATTTAGGTTCTCTTTCAAAAAATAAATTGCAAAATAAACGTTTCACATTACTAAAAATAACTTAATTAGAATAATAGACTTTTTAAATTTTCATATTTTTTGGGACACGAGGTATTCAGCTATAAGTACTCAAAATTTAAAGTCTCCGCCTTAGACACATTTTGTGTACGGACTCTGTGACAAGCGGGCAGACAGACGACAGAAACAAATAAAATTTCGTCAGATGAACAAAACCTTAAAAGTGACACCTTTGGCAGGTTGAATATTGTTCGAACTTAGAAATTTTGTTCTAAAAAAATAAATAAATATTTATCGTCAATATCGTCAATCAATAAATAAATATCAACGGTTTCCAAGTTGACAGAACATTTTACTCAAAGATTTTGGTTGCAGAACTCAGGCTATCTGCCGGCTAAAATTCCGTCATGTACGCTAATGGCGCCATGTGCATATAAAATCCGTCGTGGGTGCAAAGTCCTCCAAGTTACCTGTGAATTATACCTCTGGAGGTGCCTTGCCAGGTGAAGGTCTCGTCATCTGATCAAGGCTATAAATTACCAGACCAAATTGAGTAGCCATTTGCAGTAGAAACAACAGGATGTAACACTAAGCAATCGACAAAACAAAGTATGCTCAAATGAGAAGCAACAACTGCAGATATAATAATGTGAGAAGCGAAATTATCGAGTTTATTGTCGCTATGCGGCGATTAGGCGGTCACTTGCCCCGATATTAGGTATCTAACCCGTTAAGATGAGGTAACTCGGCAGGTAAAGACCTGGTCATCGGTTAGAATAAAGAAAATAAATATCGCCAATGTTCGTTAATTATTTTTTTTCTTGCGCTATTTTTAATAAAAATGAAATTTTCAAATGCAACACATTCTCCTAATAAAACACTAGTTAAAAAGAAAAATAAGAAAGAAAATTAGACATTATTTTCTAAAATTCGATTTTTTTTTTCTCTTTAAATTTCAATAAGGTAGACGGTTCACTAAGTAACATCCACTTTATTAACAAAATATTGTGATTTATTTCGTTCTCTTAATTTTATTAATTGTTAAAATAGCAGGCAATTTTTTCACCATTTTTCTTTCATTGTTTCTTTACTTTTTTAAAAAATAACCACTCTTTTGGGAATGTTTATTAACATTACGTGATATACGCCCGAACTAATTCCTTTATAAACTAAAAAATAATCCTGGGAGTTTTTTTTTTTTTTTTTTTTTTTTTTTGACATGAGATGTTAAAAGTTTATGTTAGTAGATTTTCCCTCAAAAAAAAAAAAAAAAAAAAAAAAAAAAAAAAAAAAAATGAAATAAGTTGAGTATTGTTTGTTTTGAATTTTCAGAAAATGCATAATTTTTTAAAAAGCTTGTTTCTTGTTAAATACTTTTATAAGAATTTATGATAAAACAAGTTGGAAATTGCACGTGAAACATAGCAAATGAGGTGCGTTCGTACGATAACGAAGTTTTAAAATATTCAGATCTTGCTGATATATTAGAGCGTACTTTGCACTGTAAAAAAAAATTGGGAAAGTTACAAAAAATTTTCTAGTAGAATTGTATTCCAAGAACTTTTTATGTAAAGGCAACAATAAAAATTGATGTAACAGATACAGATTTGCACTTTGAATCAAACAAATTTTAAGGTTACTAAGAATTTTTTTGGAAAATCGTATTCCAAGAACTTTTTAAGTGACGATAACGAGCATTATAGATAAAATTTTAGTAAAGTTACCAAAATTTTAGTAAATTCTTTTGTGAAGTTACAGATGGTTTTAGTTTTGCTTACAAGTTTTGTAGATTGACATCATTTTCTTGTACAGTGTACACATAAAATTTTAGTAAGCGTAAGAGATTTCGGTTAATTTAGATTACTAAGGTTACAGATTTTTTTTACAGTGTGGATACAGTATAGTGGTCGAAATCTTTGTGTTCATGTAAATATGCAGGGAGTAATTTTTATTATACTTCATTAAATATATCTTATTCATAAAATGTGTAGTAGTTTAATAATTAAAACACGCCCCAAACAATGTTTCCCCGTATAACATTATTTAATGGAATACATTTGTGCAGCCCTGTAATTTAATAATAAATATTCTTTGCATCACGGATTGTACAGAATGTATATTTTAGTACATATTTCATACATTCATATCAATTCTATTATGTTCAAATGAGTGTAACACCATTAAAATGCATTTGAAACTTTTTTTCCCATTGATCGTAATGTAACGGAATATTTTGATTGTCCCTGTAAATAATTTATGCATCCGATTTTCATACCATTTCAAATGACTCGACACAATTATGTAAAAATTATACATTTTAAATTTCAAACAATTAAAATGCATTTGAAATTTTTTTCCCCATTGACCGTAATGTAACGGAATACTTTTGATTGTCCCTGTAATTGATCTATGCATTCGATTTTCATAACATTTGAAATGACTCGACAAAATTATGTAATAATTATGTATTTTAAATTTCAAACGATTCGGTTGGGTAGTTTTTGCGTTGTTACATGCGGACAGACAGACGGACGGACAGACAGACAGACGGACAGAGCGACAACAATAGGTGCTACGCATTTACATAATTACGAACGCACCTAAAAAGGCTTAAATTGGAATTCTATTTCTTTAAACTGTTTTAGGATCATTCGTAATTATGTAATGCACAGCACCTATATTTGTTACTCAGTCGTGAGTCTGTCTGTCTGTCTGTCCGCATACAACAGAACAGAAAATATTTAACCGTATCGTTTTAAATTTAAAATATATAATTGTTCCACAATTATTTCAAGTCATTTCAAATTGTACGATTAAAAAACGGATTAAAAAAATAAATATCATCATGTTCGTCATTTAAAAATTTTTCTTACGCCATTTTTAATCACAATTAAATTTACAAATACAACACATTCTCATAATAAAACGCGAGTTTTAAAAAAAAGAAAGAAAATTAAATTTTCTGCTTAAATTTCAATGAGGTGGACGTTTATTAATAAAATATTGTGATTTATTTTGTTTACTTAACAGAGATTAATTGTTAAAATAACAGGCTTTTTTTTTTCACCATTTTTCTTTCAATGTCTCTCTACTTAAAAAAAAAAAAAAAAAAAAAAAAAAAAAAAAAAAAAACACTCTTTTGGGAATGTTTATTAACATTACTTGATATATGCCAGAAGTAATTCCTTTATAAACTGGAAAATAATCCGGGGACTTAATTTTTTTCTGACATGAGATGTTAGACGTTTATGTTAGTAGTTTTTCCAACAAAAAATAATTGAAATAAGCTGAGTATTGTTTGCTTTGATTTTTCAGAAAATACATACGTAATTTTTTAAAAAGCCTGTTTCTTGATAAATATTTTTGTAAGAATTTTAATTTAAAAATGAAAAAAAAGGGCTTAGATTGGAATTCTATTTTTTCTCCTTTTTTAGATGATTTTGTAATTATGTAAATATAAAGCACTTATAGTCATTGTTCAGTCCGTCTGCCTGTCTTTCTGTCCACATATAGCAGAACAAAAACTACCCGACGAAATCGCCTGAAATTTAAAAAAATATAATATTTGCATAATTTCGTCGGATGATTTCAAATTTTATAAAAATCGGATGTATAGTTTAATTACAGGGACTAATAAAATTATTCCGTTACATTACGGCCAATGAAAAAAAAATAATTTCAAGTGCATTTTAAAGCTCATACACTCTTTCGAACATAATAAAATTGATAATCATCTATGAAGTATAAATTAAAATATACAATCAATGTTGCAAAGAGTGTTGGTTATTCATTTACAGTGCCACATAAACGTATTTTATTACGTAATAGTATGCGTAATAGAATACGTAGTGGTATACGTAATCACGTAATGAACGTATAGTATTCTATTACGTCCTCATTTGCGACGCTTGACATGCAAATTCTGACCTGTTATCGTCTGCTGCAAATTTTAGATACAATCAATTGGGGTAACTTTGACCCACACTCACGAAACTTTGGTCCATGTTGCTACAGTGGAACAATGGCGAATTATTTACGATGAGTCGCCAACTTCATGCTAGGTTGCCTCCATATTTGAGACCAAATCTTTGCAGATAAATCATATGATGTGGCAAATTTATTTTTTTTTCTCTCTTGGGCTAAAGTTACCCTTATGGGTCAAAGTTACCCAGTTGACTGTAGTATATTTTTTTTCTTTTTCTATATATAAAAACTTATTGTTCCCAGAAATTTAATTATACATCTTAATATATATATATATGAGATTAATGGGCGAAAATAATTACTTTTTAACTGACTTCAAGGAGTAGGTTATGATTTCGACCTGTATGTATTTCTTGTTCACTGATAACTTCCCTAAATATGAACCGATTTTGATAATTCTTTTTTTATTTGAAATTATAAGATACTCAAGTGGTTCCATTTTAATTTCATTAAATTCTGACGATTAGAACTTCTATAAAATAAAAACTTTAAAAATTCAAATTCTTTTTGAAGCAATCGTCCAATTAAAAGCGTTCATTCTTTTCAATGAATTATATTCAAATATTAAAAAATACAATTTCGTTTCACGTTACATCATATACAAAACATGTCACGATAATTAAAGATGAGAGTATTAAAATAAAATAAATAAACATGAATAATAGACTTAACAATAACCAAAAAATACGAAAAATGTGATGCTACCAGAAGAAACTACTACTCTTTACACAGATACGAAATCTTTTTTTCTTCAAATTGCGAAATCTAGACTGAACAAAGGTCGGGGTCTAGATAGATTTTGCAAAGTTAGCGAGGGCAAATTGACGTAGTTTGTTCTAGCAGTTTGGTGTTAACGCATATGAATGCATAGTTTTAAATATGCTTTTGATTTGATAAAAAAATAATGATTTATCGCAATTTATCTTTCATTGTTGCAACCGTTTTCAAATCATAAGCTGTTTAAAACTATGCATTCATATGAGTTAGTGCCAAGTTGTCGCCAAACTTGATTCTTTTTTTCAAGTCGGCTAGTATTTTTTTTAAGGCATATTTTTTAATTATTCATAATTATTGTTGAATGAGAAGAATATTTTTTCTCGGCATTCTGCTATTTTAAGGCCTAACCGTGCTTTTTTAGGAGCTGTATTTTTCTGTAACTGATGAAAGACTTAGAATAGACCTATTTGTCGAAAATAAGGGTATATCAAGCTACCCCCCCACAAAAAAATAAATAATAGAATGTATGTTGTATAAGGCTTATACTTTCGTAAAGCCTCCTCTATTCGCCTGTTTACTATACAATTTTCTAAATATCTGGTTCTTTTACAAATTGGACTTGGCGAAGGGGTGACAAAAAACCTCGGTGTGATTGAAAAAAATTAGTAACGTATTTTCTGGTGATTAGTTTATTTTTTCTTATACATAGTCAATTTTTTAATATTGAAATAATTTATTTAATATAAAATAGCCATATATCTTCGTATTTTTATATACAATCAGAAGTAAATTGCATAAAAAAATTAATAATATGATAATGTTAATAACAGTAACAATAACAAATTAAATGTTAGCTATTTACATGTAAATACATCTAGACACAAGCATAAAATATATTTTGTTTTCATAGCTATTTATATCATTTGGTAAGAAATTCCAGTTTAAAAACCCGAATTCTCCCAAGTTTTTTTCAAATATGCCGAGATCTCTATGCTGGAAAATTACCAAATGTCTTATTAATTATATTAATCAAACAATTAATTAGTTAAATGTCTCCAATGTTCACAAACTTCCTTCATGTTAGTTTATCTATCAATTTATTATGATATATGAAAGATTAATCTTAATTGCTAATGATTTTTTTCTTTGTAAAGAAACGAAATATATTTTTTGTGTTTGACTCTACTTTTTTTATCTCATAAAAAAATGATGTAATAGAAATAATTCCATAAACCTATTTCATTGTTTGCATGCTATTGTCTGTATTCCGTCAAAATAAAAACATGAAATAATGAATTCCGTGTTCCGTTGTTTGTTTAAACATGCGTTTGTGTAAACAATGACATTTAATACAGATAACAATGACATATTTAGAATTATTTTAAAGAGAATTTCACTGTGCAACTAAGCCATTCTAACCCATCTTTTAATTTAAGAACAAAGGAATTTTTGTTTGACATAAAAGAGCATTTCCTACTATAAATAAAAATAGGCGATGAATGTACGTTTTGAAATTATGTCGGGGATTTTGTTTTGTTGTTTGTTCACTTTGTTAAGTACGTTGTTTTATTTAAACATTACACAGATAATTCTATTGTTGTTTTATAATGTGCACTAGTATTCACTCACATAAAAAATGACGGAATTTTGACCTGTATTTCATTTTCGCAAGACTTTATGCAAAAAAAATATAATGAGGATTTTTATTTTTTAAGGAGTTCTATTGCAGAAAAGCATATTTTAAAAATAGCAATAAAAATGATAAGATTTTTTTTATCGCAACATTCAGTATTTAATTTCTGAAATAGTTCAACACTTGGGAAAAACAAACATTAGTATTTATCACAAAAAAAATAATAATAAGTAAAGTAAAAGACAATTTCTGAAGTTTTCAAAAAACATTAAAATTAATAATTCATTTTTTTTATTTAAAATGCTTTATTTTTATAAAAGGTTTTAGTCATATATAAAGGAAGGATATAAAATAGACTGAATAAAGATGACAATAACATGTTAAGAACAACTTTAGAGAGAATTTAACTGTGCATGTAAGCCCATCTTTTAATTTAAGAACAAAGAAATTTTTGTTTGACATAAAAGAGCATTTCCTATTATAAAAACAAAATATGCAATGAATATACGTTTTGAAATTATGTCATGGGTTTTATTTTGTTGTGAGTTCACTTTGTTAAGTATATTTTATTTAAACATTACAGAGATGATTGTGTTCATGTAACTTTATTATATTCATTACCTGGTTAAGAGTTTATTTTGTTAAACTGCATTTAAGAAAATTATGCATCTTCAAATCAAAAATAAAATTACATTGGAATTTTTCTTTGATGTTTGATTTTATTGATACTGTTTTATGAAATGCATGAGCAGTAATTTCTGCTTTATCAATAAAAATTATTTTATTCACAATTGTAGTGCAGTAGTTTTGGAAGCTAGATTACCTTTTCTTATTTTTAATCAATTTTTTAATTTTTAGGTAATTTATTTAATATAAAATATCCATATATCTACGTATTTTTATATACAGTCAGAAGTAAATTGCATATAAAAAACTACATAATAATACAACAATAAAAATAATGATAAAATTATGTATAAAAAATTAAATGTTAGATATTTACATATAAATACATGTAGTTACAAGCATAAAATATATTTTGTTTTCAAAGCTATTTATACCATTTGGCAAGAAATTCCAGTTTTAAGACCCGAATTCTGCCAAGTTTTTTCAAATATGGCCTCTATGCTGGAAAATTACCAAATGTCTTATTAATTATATTAATCAAACAATTAATTAATTAAATGTCTCAAATGTTCACAAACTTCCTTCATATTAGTTTATCTATCAATTTATTATGACATGAAAGGTTAATCTTAATTGCTGATGATTGTTTTCTTTGTAAAGAAACGAATTATAATTTTTGTGTCTCACTCTTCTTTTTTATTTAATAAAATAATGATGTAATAGAAACAATTCCATAAACTTATTTCACTGTTAGCATATTATTGTCTGGATTCCGTCAAAATAAAAACATGAAATTATGAATTCCATGTTCCGTTGTTTGTTTAACATGTATTTGTGTAAACAATGACATTTAATAAGGATGACAATGACATATTTAGAATTATTTTACAGCGAATTCAACTGTGAGCGTAAGTCATTGTGACCTATTTTTTAATTTAAAAACAAAGGAATTTTTGTTTGACATAACAGAGCATTTCCTATTATAAATAAAACTATGCGATGAATATACGTTTTGAAATTCTGTCGTGGATTTTATTTTGTAGTTAGTTGACTCTGTTAAGTACAATGTTTTGTTTAAACATTACAGAGCTAATTGTATTCTTGTAATTTTATTATATTCATTGCCTGATTAAAATTCTTTATATTGTTAAACTGCATTTAAGTAAACTACGGATCTTCAAACGAAAAATAAAATTACATTGTAATTTGTCTTTGATGACAGATTTTATTGTATTGTTTAATAAAATACATAAGAATTTAACGATTATTTCTGAATTATCTATTAAAACCGAGTCAAACAAGGGGGGGAAGGGGGATTCCATGAATAATAAAGTAAAGTGAAATAATTCAACAATTCACAATAATGGAGCTTCATTCTACTTAATAAAATATTTAAAAGATTATCAGACTATATGACGTTACTGTGTAGCAACTTAAAATACCTCAGCTTTAAACATTAGAATGCTTGTTTCGTTCTTGATTGTATTATAAAAAATATATGACTTGAACGACAGTATAAAGAAAAATAACATCAACCAAGTGCTGTAGAAGGCTAGTTACAGTTTAGTGGCAATATAGCGCAACCACGATTATCCGAGATAATTGGGACAGATAGCAGCTCGGATATCAGAAATCTTGTTAAATAAAAACTGCATGTAAAAACTCGCCGTGCTTGCGAATTTAATGTTTCTCAGACTAAAACATAAAATTGTGCAAAGCAATAGAATACAATAGAATGTTTATTTAAATGATATATTTACATATAAAGTAGAAGCAATAGAATGTTTATTTAAATGATAAAAATAAACATATAAAGTTATGTTTAATACCTTCCTGACGGGAGTCTTTTACGAAATTTTTAATGTTTTCTTACCGATTTTTAAGAACAGAAATCCGTGCCTGATTAAATCGTTAAAATGCTCCGATTAAATAAGGGAAAATTTACAGTAAAAAGTTTCCTGGTATGAATAAACAAGGATTCTTAAGTCATTTTCCGACACGCATTGGTGTCGCTATATTTTCAAGGGGTAAACAGCTCAACCAATTTAAAAAGGAAATTCCCTACACTCTCACCAATCATGTGGTTTAGGGATGTTATTGACAGCTAACGCATTGCACCTTGTGATCAATAGAACCACTTGACCATTTGAAAAAAAAAAAAAAATCAAGATTCGATATCGGCTCAGTTAACAGAAACCTCGATTAATCGAAGTTCTACTGTAGTTTAGGGAAATTCTCGTTCGCATGCCATCTACCTTCATCATTAATAAAAAATATGTCAATGAGTAAAGTGGAAATATTATTGATCGTGGCTATGATCTAACCCACAAAATATGCTTTTAGTGCAATTTTTCTTATGTCACAAAATGGCACAATTTTATTCAAATAGAAAGAAAGTTCTTTCAAATGAAATTTATTTCCAATTTGTACTTCAATTTTCCGATTTTTTAATAGATTATAAAGTAATCTTCAGAAATGGGTATTTTAAAATTTGCGTGCGACCAAATTACGATAGATGAACCCGTTCCTTTTAACGTAATAATATAAATAAGATACATATTTATTTGTACTTTGTATCATATTGTATTTAATCTTAAACTTAATTGTTAATAATTTTTTCTTTGAAACTAATTATATTTTTTGTGTCTGACTATACTTTTTTTAACTCATAAAATAATGATGTAATAAAAATTATTCCATCAGCTTATTTCATTGTTTGCAAATTATTGTCTGGATTCCGTCACAATAAAAACATTAAATGATTAATTCCGTGTTCCATTGTTTGTTTAAATATACATTTGTGTAAACACTTGCATTTAATAAACATGACAATGACATATTTAGAATTATTTTAGTGAGTCTGTTCATGTAAGCTGTTCTAACCCGTCTTTTAATTTAAAAACAAAACACTTTTTGTTTGACATAAAAGAGCATTTCCTAATATAAATAAAAATAGATGATATATATAAGTTTTGAAATTATGTCGTGCATTTTATTGTGTTTTAAGTTCACTTTGTTAAGTACATTGTTTTGTTTAAAAAATACAGAGATAATTGTATTCTTGTAATTTTATTATATGTATTACTCTATGACAACGACATGTTTAGAATTATTTTAGAGAAAATTCAACTGTGCATCTAAGCCTTCTAACCCATCTTTTAATTTAAAAACAAAAGAATTTTTGTTTGACATAAAAGAGCATTTCCTGCTATAAATACAAATATGTGATGAATATACCTTTTGAAATTATTTCATGGATTTTATTTTGCTGTTAGTTCACTTTGTTAAGCGCATTGTTTTATTTAAACATTGCAGACATGATTGAGTTCTTGTAATTTTATTATATGTATTACCGGGTTGAAATTCTTTATATTGATAAACTTTTTAAAAGTAAATTATGGATCGTATTATCAAAAATAAAACTCCACTGCAATTTGGCTTTGATGTCTGATTTTATTGCTATTGTTTAACGAAATGCATACGAAGTATAGCAATTGATACTGCATTATCCATTAAAATTATTTTACTAACAAATACCAGAGCTACGCGGAATGCCCGAGTCTAACAAGGGGAGGGGGGGGGATTCCACGTAAAATAAAGTAAAATGAAATAATACTACAATTCACAATAACGGAGCTTTATTCACTTCCATCAGTAATAGATTACGATAATCGTAAAGTATGATGTAACTGTGTAGTAACCTAAAATCCCTCAGCTTTAAACATCAGAAAGCATATTCTTTCTCGATTGGGTATAGACAAATATTTGATTTAAACGACAGTACAAACAAGAATAAAATAAATCAAGGACTGTAAAAGTTCTGGTTACAGTTTAGTGGTAATACAGTGCAACTTCAATTATCCGAGCTAATTGCGACCGCTAGCACTTCAGATATTGGTAATCTCCGCTAACTGCATATAAAAACTCGCCGTGCTTGCGAATTTAATTTTTCTTAGATTAAAAAAATAGAAAGTTTTTTAAATGATAAAAAAAAAAAAACGTATAACGTTAATTTTAATAGCCCAATCAATTTAAAAAGGAAATTCTCTACACTTTAACCAATCAAGTGGTTTAGGAATATAATAGTCCGATAACACATTGCACCTGTAGATCAATAAGACCACTTGACCATTTGAAACAAAATCAAGATTCATTATTGGCTCGGTTGATAGAAATCTCGATTAAAATTTCGAATTTTTTTTACGAATCCAATACTTTTTTCTTGTAAAGATAGAAAAAATTAAAAATCACATATATTCTGTAACTTGAAAGCCCGTGTTGGATTCCCTAGTAAAAATTAATAGAGTGATTTCAATTAATATGATATAGACTGTAAATAAAATATATACCGTTACTCCATAAATTTGGTGACAGCCTTACAACTTCTACTTTATTGAGCAATTGAACCCACATAACTGGTTTTACGTTACAGTAATGCGTTATATTACACCAGGTATATCTTTTTAAATTATACCATTATGCAAGTTAAATTACTCCATAAAATTAGAGGCAGGATACTGCCATCAATTTTATATATTACATAATTTGTTTTTACATTTACTTTGTACACTGTAAAAAAATTGCCAATTTACGATAGTTTACCGGGGATTATCCAGTAAATTTACCGAAAATTTCACTTTTTTTCATGTAAACAGTTAATTTCCGTAAATTTGTGTTTTACTGTAAAAACGCATTAATGCTATGACAAGTCAATTGGTATAAGAATAAAGTCCGTTTTTTACGGACATTGTCTGGAATCTCTAGTGCAATAAATTTTCTGCAGCAATTTTTTACAGTGTAGACTAAAACGTTGTGATAGGATTTTATAAATTACTTTTAAATTAGAAAAATATATTTAAACGGCTGATATTATTTAACCCTTTCCGGCGCAGTGTTGCCGGGTCGGCAACACCTAAAGTTCCCCCTGTTTAGCGACACAAAAACTCCGTGAATATTTCAAAAACTACTCTAATGGTTACTTTAAATCTTTTTTATGAGTTCTAGATGGCAGAAACACAGAGATAAAACTCTACTGTTTTTAAATAATAGGTAAAATATTTTACTCTAATGCGCGCTTCACAGCAATGCTCTTCTCTCTGCGCTTATCAATGCTGTGTTTATGGGGAGTTACCACTTCGGCAACAGCTGTATAATTAAAATGGCTTGCGCAATCTTTACAAAATTATACCTGTGGACTCCTCTAGGCCTAAATAGATTGCCAAATTTTATTTTCTTTAAATTCCAATTTTAAAGGGTAGTGCCCCGGAAAGGGTTAATTATGTGGACAAATACTTTTAATATATTTTCTACCAATATTACTATACATGGTAATACCAAAAGAGTAAGCGTGCACTTGAGAAGAAATCTAGCTTGAGTTAGAAATCTAACTATACTTACGAACAAAGAAACAAACTACAATTTATATATCTCGAGCTAATTTTTTTTTCAATCTCACAAAATAATAAGGGATTCGAAACAATTCCATTAACTTATTTCATTGTTTACTCGCCATTTTCTGAGTTTTGGCAAAATTAAATCTTGAAGCGTTGAATTCTGCAACTCATTGTTTATTTAGACATGCATTTGTGCAAACAATGAAACTTAATGTAGTTGACTACGACAGATTCAAAAATCTTTTAAGAATAATTCCACTGTAATTGCGAGCTATTTTGAAGCATATTTTTAACTTTAGAACAATAGAACATTTGTTTGAGAGAAAAGAGCATTTCCTATTATAAATAAAAAAAGCACAATGAACATGCTTTTCGAAATTATTGCGTAGATTTAATTTTGCGTATTGAACGAATTGGTCGCTTTGATAAGTACATTTCTTTGTTTAAAACGTTAACAAAATATGTACCATAAGTATAAGTGTGTAACGAAAACATTTGTTACAAGAAAATCGATTAAAATTTATAGGTGCAAGTTATACACCGGTTCTAGAAATAAAACATTAAGAATTAAAATAATAATAATAATAATAATAATAATAATAATAATAATAATAATAATAATAATAACATAATAATAATAATATAAACAAATAACATTGAATTGTGATGTAAATTTTCCAGCAGCTGCAGAAAACTGCAGTTTCCATATAATGACCTTCGACTTATTCTGCTGAGCTGATCCATAATATCAGACCAGATAATATGATCGTTGAGGTTATTTGGGTGAAATAGTCCGCCAGTGTTCATGTCCGGGATGGCACAGTTGGAAGAGCATTGGCTGCTTTAGCCAATACATCCCTGGTTCGAATCCTGGCCCGGACTTTTTCACCCACTTGGAAAATTTACATCACTTATAATTAATTTACTGATTGAAAAATTGCGTCTTAAATTAATCTAGTAACATTGAATTGTGTTTCGACACAAACGAATTCGAAACACGTCAATGCTATCTCTTTTAATTTTTTGTAACACCCTCTCTCAATTAATATAAATTTTTCATTAAAATGTTTATATAAAAGACAAAACTCTTAAAATCTTGTGATTGAAAAAAGTCTAATGGATTTAATAAACTTTTAATCATAGTATGTATTTTAGTTTCAGTTTCACACAACAGCTTAATAAACCTTAAAAGTTAATGAAAACTAGCTTGGAAAAATCTATATAGAACTCATAAAAAAAAATTCTAGAATTCTATTTTTATTAGTTCTGTGACTTGAATAACAAATGTAACAAATCTCAAATCTATGAGAAATCCATGAATGTGAAAAAATGTTATATGATCTATTCAAACAAGTGAAAACATCCTGTACATGTATTAGCTTGAGGGGGATGGTCCACTTACTCCATTGGCCCACTTACACTAACCAATTCTAATTATCTTTAAATAGTACTATCGAAGGAAACAAATATATAGCCCTCACATGGTAGTTTATTAATGTTGTTCTCCAGATAAAGGTACTTTGAATTAAAGGCTTAAAATTGCAAAAATTTTATGTACTTTCTGTACCAAAATTTCCGTTTTTATTTGAGTTCAATTCAATGTGCAGTTGTAAATCGAAAAGCATAGATTTCGATTTATAGGTTTGTTCAGCGTAACCTATTTTAGTTCTTTGTTATATCCTTAGAATAGTGGCTCCACCAGTGGTCGAGAGGTGCTGCTCTCAAAACTGGTAGATGGCAGGTGTAGGTCTCGAACGCAATCGGAGCCGTCGGCTTAATCGTTTGGAGTTTGCTGTGGTTTTTACGAACTTTGGATTTCTTTGCGTAAATACGGGTTAGGTTACCTTAGAAAGACCCCCACATAGGGCTCCCTCTCCTTAGGGCCTATATTCCCCATGTTGATAATTGCTCGTTATAAACACAACCAACAAACCTTAGAACAGTGTACATTGGAATGATGTTAAATAGATTTAATACCCTTGGTGATACAATATTTCAAAAACAAATTATAACATTAAATTTATTTAAGCAGTTACGCTTAAATTAAAAATTTGTTATACGAATAATCTATACGAGATATCCCAGGATTATTGGGACATACTTTACGGGGAGGTAGGGATATAATAAGGATTCAGATTTAAATAGTAAGCCATAAACGTCATGGGAAAGTAGTATGACGGGTACAAGAAACGAAGAGACATAAGACTGAGATCATCTGAAATAATTTATTGTTCAAATATATTACGTATGTTGTGTACATAAGAATTCAGATTTACATAGTAAGCCATAAACGCCATAGAAAAGTAATATACCAGGTACAAGAAACGAAGGGACATAAGACTGAGATCATCTGAAATAATTTATTGTTCAAATATATTACGTGGGTTGTGTAGATATATGAAAATGTCACAAAAGATGTTCAAAGTTTCAACCATTGCTATCGATGCATCCATGAACCATATTGAACCACGGATTAGAGACTCAGTCAAATACACTTGCATTTTGTTGAATATCCTCAACAATATAGAGGAGGCTTGCAAATTCATATCGGAATCCACAGGTGTTGCATACACAACACTTTCTGAGCGCCTTAAAGAAAGCGATCTATGCTGCTTAAGACGCCATACTACTGACAGAAAAAGACCCGGATGATAATGTAAAGTCTCTGGGGGCGTTTTTTTTAAATACCTCGCTCAAATTTTAATATTTTGACGTGATTTTTTTGCATAGAATAGCTGAGGACGATCTACAACTGGCCTAGTTTTTACTTTTTCGATTTTGGTGTCAGATTAACATGTTCGCCGCCGCAGACGTGCCAGCGCGTGATAAGGCGCCAACGTTAAGGGGCCACTCACGCGCCAGCGCGTGATGTGGGGTGATGTCCAATAACCAGTCACGCACTGGCGTGGGATAATCTTTCAATGATTCTTTTTTATAAAAAGTAAATTGGCTTCTGGGAAAAACCCACATCTACAGTGCGGCATTAACTATCATCACATCTTCACGTAAGCGGCAGCGAGCGTGTTAAAAAAAATCTTTTAACTTCAGATCCAGTTTGAACCAGTTATGAAACTGAAACTATTCTAATATAAATAGAATATAACTAAAATCAAAAAAGTAAAAACTAGGCCGGTTGAGGTATAATATGCAAAAAAAATCACGTCAAAATAATAAAATTTTAGCGAGATAATTTAAGAGAATGCCCCCGTAGAATTAACATTATCATCCGGATTTTTTCAATCAGTAGTGTGGGCTCTTAAATCAACAGAGCATGATTACCAGGAAATTTGCACATCACGGCTATTCCATTGGTGACACACCTGATTTGAATTATCACGAATACATCTGCTATAATGAAAAGGTACCCCATCATGTGGAAACATGACAGGCTGTGGCATGTTGTCAAGTAAGCGTGGTAGCAGTTCTTGCAAAAAAAGAATATGATATTCGGCATATGTTAGCGATGTTAGAATTTGTAGATATTAACACTTACCTAACTGGGAAAAAAGTCGATTCCGACCAAGGGTTGATATGAAAATCTTAATCCTTGTGACCTCATTCGTTTGTTTTAATAATAAGAAAACAAGCTGAGACTCCCTGTAGATAAGTAGATACAGGATGTCCAGCAAATAAGATCCCGATTTAAAAATTAAATTTCTCAAAAACAAACATCGATGGAATTATGCGGTAAATAGTTTGTTTATCAGGTAAGCTGTAAAAATCTTATATAGAAGTTTCGATCGGTGGATATTTTTAACAGATTGTATTCTGATTGCAAAGAATGTTTGATTTGACATTTTTCTTGTTTTAGATTGCTTGCTGAGAACGTGTTTTTTGGCTTACAGTGCCATATTGTAACAAATTTTCGGACTAAATTTTTGGGATTTCGAAATTTAGGAAGTTTAAATCAAAAAATAGTTAAAATATAGCACTGCAAGCCAATAACTCGTTCTCTACAAGCAATCTAAAAGAAGAAAAATGTCAACTCATACATTCTTTGCAACCAGAATAAGGTACCCTGGGGTAATAACGCCAGGTGGGGTAATAACACCAAGTGCTTATATTTTGCATAATTATGAAATAATCAGGTAAATGACACCCATGTGCTCTGCGCAAAAGGGTTTTGAGTCATATAAATCGCAAAAAACAGCTTCAAGTTAATTTGTTTCATTTTTAGGTCTTATTGTTTTTACAAACAACTAAAATTTACGCTTGATCTAAAATTTGCGAGATACGTTTTGTGATGTAAAGACTATCTTTTTATCCGGAAATACTTTGTTAATTACATAAATTTGTAGTGCATTTCATGTTCTTTTAAAATGTTGTTGAAGATTTTGGATATCTTCTCGAGATAATTTGTAATTTAAAATGTACTGCGCAATAACTATACCGGGGTAATAACGCCAATCCTTGGCTTTAGTACCCCGGTTGATTCTCTACAGTGGCCGATCTACATCCTAATTACTGATTCAAATAAACACAGTTAAAACTGTCCAATGTTTCTCATATTTCTATTTAAGCAGTCTTTTTTAAGCAAAAAGAAGCTCACGGTCTGATATTCTTTTGCCTCATCCCCTCCTCCCACACCACACCTTTATTTTTCTTACACTTTCACAAAAAAATGAACATTTTCAATAGCTTAGAATGCAATTTGTCAATTTCTAAGTTTGTAGAGTTTGTATTTTTAGAATTGGGCTATCTACATGCCATTATTCCATCTTATTTGATAGTTTTGTTTGCATGGCGTTATTACCCATATAGGTGGGTAATAACGCCAAATAGCATTGGTGAAGAAAAAACGCCATTACATTTTATGAATACATATCTGTTAAATTATTTTATTTTATATAGATAGTCAATGAGTTGCTGTATCAGATCCTATATTTGTTTGAAAAATACAATCTAAAACTAAGCCGTGAAAATTGGTAGAACCTTAACGTGGCGTTATTACCCCAGGGTACCTTACAATCTTTTCAAAATATCCACCGTTCGAAACTTCTGTACAAGACTTTTACAGCTAACTTAATAAAGAAACCGTTTATCGCATTATTCTATCGATCTTTATTTTTTGAGAAACTTAATTTTGAAATCGGGGTCTTATTTGCTGGACACCCGGTATAAATAAATGTATATAAATAATTTCTGAATGCAGCGGTGCCTTCTTTGTTTGAATGTTATTTCATGTGCAAATGTAAATCTAGTTCTGCAAATTTAGATTTCTAGATGTTGTTCATCGCAACGGAAATTTATCCTCTGCTATTTCCATACAGTGTAGATTGAAGTGAAAGTAAATACATTTAATATCTTTGGTGATTCACGATTTCAAAAAGTAAGTAAATGTATAAATAAATAAGCAACAATATAATTTATTAAAACTGATCTGCTTAAATTAGATAAAAAGGGTTTATAAAAGTACTTTATTGCTCTCTTAAATTAATTTTTGTTTTAAAATGTGTATAATTTTTAGAAAATTACACATTTCATTCTCCCTTTTTTATTATTTATTAATTTAATTTTTTTTTGTTGTTGTAAAAGTCTTTTTGAAGTTGAATTAATTTACTTCTATTTTTCATAATATAAAATCGCAGGTAAAAAATATTTGCAAAATATCTAGGTGAAAAAAAAAAAAACATGTATATTAACACATCTCCAGAAATGAATAATAGTTTGTCCTGTTTTAGAAAATGTATCTCAGTGTCATAAACATGAAAACATGAATATAAAATTAATTTCTCCCAATATTTCATGCACACTCCTGATATAAGCAACATTGTATCAACAGTGACATTTAAATTAGCATAAGTGCGATCAATGGTATAAATTGTAAACATGACTTTCAAAGAAAACGGAAATATCGCACTCACTCCGTAACTTATTCATGTTGAACTCGAAATAAAGACTCCTTTGTCATTGAATTGAAGGTTTAAAATTATATAAATTTGAAACTAAGATGTGTACAAATGTTTAAGGAATTCAACTTTGCCGTCTATTTGAATTGTATTATAGGTGAAAATGTAAATATTGTTGAATATCAAAAATGCTGTTCAGCGTAAAGAGTATTTTTTTTTTGTTTAAGTAGAAGCGCATTGAAATTAAGTTCAATAGATTTAATATCATAAGTACGAGATAAAAAAAAATGCATTGCAATATAATTTATTTAACACGTTCGCTGCCGCTTACGCGAATATGTGATGATAGTTAATGCCGCACTGTAGAAATGGGTTTTTCCCAGAAGTCGATATACTTTTTATAACAAAGAATCACTGAAACATTTTCCCGCGCCAGCGCGTAATTGGCTATTAGACATCACCCCACATCACGCGCTGGCGCGTGAGTGGCCCCTTAATGTAGGCGCCATATCACGCATTTGTGCGTGAGCGGTAGCGAACGTGTTAAACTGTTTTGTCCAATCATAACGTCACATTTATGTTGAACATTAATTTGTTCTGTTATTTCCAATGTCAAAAACATGAAAATTTCAGTACCAACTTCACGTCTTTTAATGTACAATCCTGATATAAACAACATACTATTAACAGGGGAATTTAAATTAGCATTATTGCAATCAATGGTATTAATTGTAAGCATGACTTTCGCAGGAAACTAAAATATCGCACTCACTCATTAGCTTATTAAAGTAGCAGTTGAAAGAAAGGCTTCTTTGTCCTTGAAAGAAAGGCTTAAAATTGTATAAATTTGAAACTAAGATGTGTCCAAATAGTTAATTAAATTAATTTTGCCGTCTTTGTATGATTTGTCATATGAAAGATTAAATGTAGGTGAATATCAAAATTGTTGATTAGTGTAAAGGATTTTTTTTTTTTGTTGTTGTTGTTTTGTTCGAGTAGAAATGCGTTGAAATTAACGTAAATAGTTTTGATATCATTAGCTATACAAGATTAAAATATATATAAATAACAGTAAAATTTGTTTAAGCTGTGTTGTGTAATTAAATCATATTTTTATATTTATATAAAACATTAATTTGCTCTGTTATTACCTATGTCAAAAACATGAAAATTTCAATACTAACTTTACTTCATTTCATGTAGAATCCTGATATAAAGAACATGGTATCAACAATGACATTTAAATTAGCGAAGTGTGATCAGTGGAATTGTGCTCAAATATTTAATGAATTCAACTTTACCGTCTTTGTTTGAATTGTGATATAAAATTCAAATGTAGGTGAATAACATAAAATTCTGCTCAATGTAAATGAATTTTGTTTTTTCTTGTTTCGTTCAAGTAAAAATGAATTGAAATTAAGTTAAATAGACTTAATATCATCAGAAGTACGAGATTTTAAAAACAATACATGACAGTATAACTTATTTAAACTGTTTTGTTTAATTAAATCATATTGCCACATTTATACAGAACAGCAATATGCTCTGTTATTACCAATGTCAAAGACATGAAAATTTCAATACCAACTTCACTTCATTTCATGTACAATCCTCATATACACAACATAGCATAGATAGTGACATTTAAATTAGCTATCTGTTATCTGTGGAATTAATTGTAAACACGATTTTCGAAGGAAACGGAAATATTGCACTCACTCAGTAGATTCTTAATGTTAAACTCAAAATAAAGGCTGATTTGTCTTTGAATGAAAGGCTTAAAATTGTATAAATTTGAAACTAAGATGTAGCCAAATATTTAATGAATTCAATTTTGTCGTCTTTGTTTCAATTGTTATTTGAAAATGTAAATGTAGCGGAATATAAAAAATGATGTTCCCTGTAAAGGATTTTTTTTTTGTTTCGTTCGAGTAGAAGTGTATTAAAATTAAGTTAAATAGACTTAATATCATCAGAAGTACGAGATTTTAAAAACAATGCATGACAGTATAATTTATTTAAACTGTTTTCTTTAATTAAATCATATTGTCACATTTATAACATTAATTTGCTCTGTTATTACTGTGGTATTTTATACTTTTACTTTTCAGGTTAAACGGTAGATGGCGCCCCTTGTCTATTCCATGGAATTATGTAAGGAACATAATGTATCTACGTTCCAGATAGTTGTTCTGTGTTTACAATATGTGTATATGTCGTCTGTAGTGCCGTCAGTTTTATTAAATATGTTTGTGTGTAAAAAGTCGCCCACCTCGATTATTTTAGTACTGTTCATTGCCTTACATTTAAATGCTTAAAGATAGTATAATGGCGACGAGATGTTAAAAGTTTCTACCGTAAAAATTTTAAAGGAATAACGGCGCGCCCAAGAGAAATGGCTTCTTCTTTCGTTTTTGCGTTCGACAAACATACAAGGTAACAGCAGCTTTCCAGAATATATCAGCAGCTTTAAAACAAGGGGGTGGTAAGTACATTGAATTTTAAAGTACTTTTTTTTTCCTGTGTTATTGCATAAAGAATACGATGTTTTCATTCAAGGAATATGATGATAAAGTAGAAATATTTCAGGCTTATATTAAACGCCTGGAACAGAATTTTATTCTGAATGAATTAAAAGAGGAAAAAAAAGTTGCAGCCCTTTTATCTTGCATGGGCCCTAAGCTGTATAATTTACTGAGTAATTTATGTTTCCCTAAAGAATGTGAAACATTAAAATATTCGGAGATTGTTGATATATTGATAAAGCATCTAAGCCCCGCCCCCAACAAATTTATTGAAAGAATCAAATTTCGTAAGTGTTACCAAAATGAGTCGGAATCAGTTCAAGATTTCGCTGCTAGATTAAAGAAAAATACAACTTTTTGTTGTTTTACGGGTGATACATTAAATGAAAATTTACTTGAACAATTTTTACGCGGTTTGAAAAGCGAAAGCATTCAAAATAAATTGATTACGCAAGTAGAGGATTTAACTTTTGAGAAAGCAGTGGAGAAAGCTTTATCCTTACACAATGTAGATATTGAAATTTCTGAAATTAAAAATAAAAATTTCAGTATTAATAAAATTTCCAGTTCAAAAAATGTACACCCAAAGAAATTTTCTAACGACTGTCAGAAGTCAAATGTCAACAATCATATAAATAATACAATTCCTGAAGCAAATAAAAGTAAATTAAAATGTTATAGATGCGGAAATACTTCCCATCTAGCCAATTCATGTAGATTTATTAATGCTACTTGTAAAATATGTAAGAAAAAAGGCCATATTGGAAAGGTTTGTAGAAGTAAAACTTTCCAAAAACACGTAAATTCGGTAGATACAGTAAATGTATTAACTATAAAAAATACAGGTGCAAATCCTATTAAATTATCTGTGTTAATTGAAAATAAAGCCAGAGCGGATATGGAATTGGACACCGGTTCGGGAATTTCTGCTGTTCCTTTAAAAAGATTTCGCAGAATTTTTCCTGATTATAAAATATTTCCTCCAGATGTTCAGTTAAAAACTGCAACTGGTGAAATTTTTAAACCTGTAGGTTATGTTGAAGTAAATGTTACTTATGAAAATAAAACAGAAAAGTTAAAATTATATTTGATAAAAGAAGATACTTTTCCATTATTATTTGGCCGCGATTGGGCCTCTGCATTCGATATTTTTCCACATAATTTAAGATCTGTTTATGTTAATGAGACTGTAAATTATTCTGATAAATTACAAGAATTGTTAAATGATTTTTCTGATTTATTTTCTGATAAAGTAGGGGAAATTAAAGGGTTAAAGGCAGAGCTTTACCTTGAAAAGGATGCTACACCCATATTTTGTAAAGCTAGGACTGTTACTTATGCACTACGTGCTGCAGTCAATGAGGAATTACAAAGATTAGAAGAAGCAGGTATAATTAAACCAGTTACAAATAGCAAGTGGGCAACCCCGATTGTTCCAGTGGTAAAATCTAATGGTAAAATACGCTTATGTGGAGACTTTAAAGTCACATTAAATAAATATCTGAAAGTAGAAAAATATCCCTTGCCTAAAATAGAGGATATGTTAGCTACTTTAAGTGGTGGTGTTCATTTTACAAAAATTGATTTAAATCAAGCATACCTCCAATTGCCCGTTGATGAGGAATCCCAGGAATTATTAACCATTAATACACCTAAAGGATTATTTCAGTTTCTTAAATTACCAATGGGTCTTAATAGTTCTCCTGCTATATGGCAAAGAAAAATCGAACAAATTTTAAGTGGAATTGAGGGAATTACAATTTTTATTGATGATATAGGAATAACTGGGGAAACGGACGAAATTCATTTGCAAAGGTTAAAGCAAGTATTAGAAAGGTTGAGAAATTATAATATTCGGATAAATAAGGAAAAATCATTCTTCATGGCAGATGAAATTACTTATTGTGGGTATAAAGTGGATAAACATGGTATTCATAAAACACCAGATAAAATAGAAGCAATTGTAAATGCCCCTAAGCCAGAAAATGTTTCCCAGGTAAAAGCATTTCTTGGTCTTGTAACTTATTATGCAAAATTTGTACCGAATTTATCGACAATTGCACATCCTTTGAATAATTTGCTTAAAAAGAATGTAAAGTTCAACTGGTCTTACAAATGTGATCAAGCGTTTAAAAAAATAAAAAGAGAAATTACTTCGGACAGAGTGCTGACGCATTTCAATCCTAAATTACCTTTAATCTTAGCTACGGATGCTTCTCCATATGGTATCTCTGCAGTTCTTTCGCATGTGATGCCAGACAAGACTGAAAAGCCTATTGGATTTGTATCCAGAACCTTGAATAATGCCGAAAAACGGTATAGTCAAGTAGATAAGGAGGCATTAGCAATAATATTTGGTGTTAAGAAATTTTTTCAATATTTGTACGGTAACAGATTCACTTTGTTTACTGATAGTAAACCATTAGTTTCAATTTTTTCACCTTCTAAAAGTGTTCCGGTTTTATCAGCTGCTAGAATGCAAAGATATGCGATATATTTACAAGCGTTCCAGTATGACATCCGCTATAAGAAAACTACTGAACACGGTAATGTCGATGCACTCTCACGTCTTCCATTACGTAGTGAAGATTTGCCCCACGAATATAATTCAAATGAAGGACTTGATGAATCGGAAATCATTCAAATAAATCAACTTTCTGTTTTACCTTTAAATGCTAAATCTATTGCTTCAGCTACAAAAACCGATCCTCTTTTGCGACAAATTTTTCATCACCTCATTTCTGGTTCAGAAATTCCTAAGAATTTACTTTTTGGTGGTAAACAAGAAGAATTTACTCTTCAGCATGGTTGTATTTTAAAAGGTTGTAGGGTAGTTATCCCAGAAATCCATCGACAACAAATATTAAAGGAATTACATTTTGGTCATTTTGGTATAGTGAAAATGAAATCTTTAGCCCGTAGTTTTGTATGGTGGCCAGGAATAGACCATGATATAGAAGATATTGCAAGAAATTGCTCTATTTGTGTAAATTTGAAAAATAATCCTCCTAAAGTTGATACACATCATTGGGAATGGCCTACTGCTCCATGGCAGAGAATTCATATTGATTATTTTGGTCCTGTTAACGGAAAAATGCTTTTGTTAGTGGTTGATGCTTATAGTAAATGGCCAGAAGTATTTATAGTTCCTAGTACAACTTCAGAAAATACAATTATTTGTCTTTCTTCTCTCTTTGCACGATACGGTTTTCCTATTTCTTTGGTATCAGATAATGCTAGGCAGTTTACATCTGAAGAATTTGAAATGTTCTTAAAAAGTCATGGTGTAAAACATAAGTTTAGTGCACCGTACCATCCATCTACAAATGGACAGGCTGAGAGATATGTGCAAACGGTCAAACGTGGATTAAAAGCCTTAGCGTCTGAACCAGGTACTTTACAAATGAAGCTGAATAACTTTCTTATGCAGTACAGGAAGATGCCACATGTTACAACGGGGGAAAGTCCTGCATCTTTATTTCTAAAGCGTCACATAAGAACAAACATAGATTTGATCGTGCCAAATGTTGCAAATTTTGTTCATGAAAAGCAAACTGCAAGGAAATCTAAAGTTAAAGTAAAAGAATTTGAAGTCAACCAGAAAGTAGCTGTAAGAAATTATACTCCAGAAGCCAAATGGAAAATTGGTCGAATTGTAGCAAGAGAAGGAAAATTACATTACAGAGTTCAAGTTGGTTCGAATATTTGGAAAAGGCATGTGGATCAAATAACTAATGTAGGAGAAGATATTTCTTTAACCAATGATCCAAATTCAGAAGAAAATGTTACAGAAAATTTTAGAAGTGAAAATACAAGTGTGAAGCAAGATGATTTTCCACCCTTACAGTCAAGTTTCACAGATCCGCAACCAGTTGACTCTCATGTTCCAGTTGTTCCAGATCCTACTCCAACTGACTTTCATAATCCTGATTCTTCGAGTTCTAATTCAGCTAACTCTGATAATATTCACCAAAAACCGTCGGTTCCTACTAGTGCTACAGTTGATGCCCCTGAACATGTAAAAACTAATTCTTCTTCTTCTCCACAGGTACTTAGAAGGTCCAGAAGACATCGAAGAGCTCCTGACCGACTTCATTACTAAGTGGGGAAGAGCTGTGGTATTTTATACTTTTACTTTTCAGGTTAAACGGTAGATGGCGCCCCTTGTCTATTCCATGGAATTATGTAAGGAACATAATGTATCTACGTTCCAGATAGTTGTTCTGTGTTTACAATATGTGTATATGTCGTCTGTAGTGCCGTCAGTTTTATTAAATATGTTTGTGTGTAAAAAGTCGCCCACCTCGATTATTTTAGTACTGTTCATTGCCTTACATTTAAATGCTTAAAGATAGTATAATTACCAATGTCAAAGACACAGGGCCGTAAATATAAACTTGGAGGCCCTGGGGCAAAACCTCCGGGGGACCCCCAGGAAGGGAAAATTGAAACTTTGCCCCGGGCACAGTTTGTTTTTTCGCACACCGCTGTTTAAACATGTATAGTATGATAAGCCTAAAAATGACTAAAAAACGTAGAAATGGGCAACTCTACTAGGCAGGCACTTGGCGGCGACGCCATTTTTGCCGATCCTACTGAAGCTAACATAGGGAAGAAAATACGGACTTCTTATTGGTTGCATACTTTAAAAAGTGTTTTATTTAGGTTCATTTTTGAGTATATGTAACTTAATAGATTGTGCTAATTTTTTTTTATCGATTTTATGTATTTATTAATAGACTAGCTGGCCCATACAGCGTTGCCCGGGACCCGTTATGATAACCTTAAACAAACAATTAACACTTTAGATCTACAATTAGTCAAAATTAAGCATAGGATATCAATTATTCGGTAGAATAATATTTTAAAGAAATGCATAAAAAATGAGTAAATGCTTTAAAAAAGGCCCTTGGACCTCAATAAAAACATCAGGGTGCAGGTCCTGAAAGAAGAGTCCAAAACTCAACTTTAAAGCTATGCATTGAGAAGGTGCTATAATGAGTGTGTGAAATATGCATGGAGAACAAAAATTTCAAGGTCTCTGAGCCGGGACAAAGGGAGTCTCAGGCTTTTAAATGGAAAGTAAGAACATGGGAATAACTAAGTGAAAAAATAGTTCCAAAAATGAAGATTGGATTAAGAGAGGACAGTTTAATAACAATTTATGGTAGAAAATCTTCAAGGGGCCAGGAACTTATTTCGCATGTGGTTGGATATAAAATATTTTTTGTAGTTATTAAAATAATGGGAGGACGCTAAAGCTATGTTAAAGAAAATTGCAAGCAATCCAGATCATTAAAAAAAAATTGCACCAACGGCCCCAAGAACGCGATTAATATTCAAAATTGGTGATAGCTAGACTATGACGGTTTCTTAGTAGTTGGTGGATTTAAGAAGTTGTTTAAAAAAAGCGAGTTAATTGAACCATATTTTAATGGGATTTATAATAAGGCCCAAAAAACGCCAACTGACAGTTAAAAAGAGGGCCCTAACAGGAAAACATGTTAAAAATGTCTTTGTACTTAGCTCCTTAGATCTACAATTAGTAAAAATTAATCATAGGGTATGAATTATTCATTTGAATAATATTTTATCGAAATGCACAAATTGATTCGGAAAATGTTTAAAAAAAGGGTCCTAGGTGCGGATGAAAATATGAGAATCTTGTTCCTGAAAGAAGAGTCCAAGACTGAAATTTAAAAATTTTGCACTGAGAAAGGGAAAAATTTAAGGAGTGAACTATGTTTGCCTCACAAATGTTCAGAGACCCTGGACTGAGCCCTATGATTCCATAGGGGGCCTTAGTGTCTTATATAGAATTTCAAAACATTAAAATATCTAAATGAATAAAGAATCCTAAAAAATAAAGATTGGATTAAAAGGAAGCAATTTACTAAGAATTTATTATTATATTATATAAACTTCAACGTGTCCCGAAGGGCCAGGAATTTATTTTGCATGTAGTTGGGTATAAAGATATTTTTTGTAGTTATTAAAATGATGGAAAGACTCTATGACTATGTTAAATAAAATTGAAAGCAATTTGGTTCATTTTTAAAGAAGCTGCACCAAGAGCCTCAAGAAAGCAATTGATAAACAAAATTAATGGTAACAGAAGGCTGAGAAATTCTTTTGTCGTTCATGTAATAGGTAGAGGACATAAAAAGTTCTTAGAAAAAAATAAACTAATGAATTGGACCATTTTTAAGGGAGCTATAATATGGGGTCCCGTAGGGACCAACTGACAGTTAGACCCAGGGCCCTAATATGAAACCATGTTAAAATATTTTAGTACATAGCGCTTTAGATCTTAAATTAGTCAAAATTAAGCATATAGTAGGAATTATTCTTTGGAATGATATAATTTTTTAAATGCACCAATTGATTGGACAAATGTTTAAAAAAGGACGCTAGGGTCCGAATAAAAACATCAGGATAGATCTGGATAGGTCCTGAAAGAAGAGTCTCAGGCAACTTTAAAATTTTGCACAAAGATCAGAAATATAGGAAGTGAAATATGTTTATTTCACAAAATGTTGAGGGGCCCTGGGCTAGACCCTATGATTCCACAGGGGAGCACAGTGTCTTGTATAGAATGTCAAAACATTAAAATATCTAAATGAATAAAGAATCCTAAAAATGAAGATCAGATTAAAAGGAACCAATTTATTATTACAAAAACTTCAAGGGGGCCTGTGCCGGGCCCCAAAGGGCCAGGAAATTATTTCGCATGTAGTTGGGTATAAAAATATTTGTGTAGTTATTAAAATAATGGGAAGACGCTAAAACTATGTTGAATAAAATTGAAAGCAATTTGGATCATTTTTAAAGAAGTTGCACCAAGGGGCTCCAAGAAAGCGATTAATATTCATAAATAGTGGTAGCTGAAGTCTAAAAAAATTTTGTTGTTCATGTCGTAGTTGGAGGACCTGAAAAATTGTTTAAAAAAAGCTAGTGAATCCGACCATTTTTAAGGGAGCTATGATAGAGGGCCCCATGGGGGCCAACTGACAAATATAATCAGAGCCCTCGGCCCTAACATGAAAACATGTTAAAATGTTTTAGTACATAGCACTTTAGACCTTTAATTAGTCAAAATTAAGCATAGAGTACGAATTATTTGCATGAATAATATTTTTTTAATGCATCAATAGCTTGGATAAGCGTGAAAAAAAGGGCCCCAGGGCCCGAATAAAAATATCAGGGTGTTGGTCCTGACATAAGAGTCCAAGATTAAGCTTTAAAAATTTGCACTAAGAAGGTGAGAAATTTAGGGAGTGAAAAATGTTTAGTGCACAAAAAGATCAAGGGGCCTGGGTCGGCCCTATGATTATCTAGGGGGCCCCAGTGTCTTATATGGAATTTAAAAATTTGAAAATATCTAAATGGAACAGGTATCCTAAAAATGAAGATCGAAATTAATGGAAGCAATTTATTAACAATTTACTATCACAAAGACTAAAAGGGACCCTAAAACGGGCCCCAAGAGTCCAGGGTCATAACTGAAAAATAAAAAGGCGAAAATATCTAAAAGGAGAAAGGTACCTCAAAAGGAAAACGATTAGATAAAAAGGAGTCAAGTTATTAACAATTTGGCGCAGGGGTGGGGAATATTTCAAAAATCTTACCAACCAAGGTTTTATTTCACTAGCATGCAAAACGCCACATGAACACACTTGAAAATATGACAAAATTTGCACACGAAATTACTATTACTACAATACATTTTCAAAATTATTTTTTACCTATAAAATTAAGAAATATATGCAATAGAGGTAAGCTTAATATAACATAGAATTTAGTACAATATTTACACTGTAATAATTTGGAAAGTTAAAATATCTAGATTGAA
Source organism: Maratus speculifer (assembly GCA_964019185.1). Lineage (NCBI taxonomy): Eukaryota > Metazoa > Arthropoda > Arachnida > Araneae > Salticidae > Maratus > Maratus speculifer. The sequence continues at coordinate 247,914,597 of OZ025302.1, read as the reverse complement.
GAAGTGTCTCTAATATTGTCTCTATTGCCTACAGTTTTTCGAAAACTAAAAATGCACTCGCCTTGCCAGAAAAACCACTCGCCACTGGCGAGCAAAATGATGCATTTCCCCACCTCTGAATTGGCGCATAAAAATTATAAGGGGCCCAGGGCCCTGGCCCTTAAAATATTAAAAATCTGAGCCTAAGGTGCATCAGGATCTGTCTTGGACTATCTTCACCTAAAATTTCAGACTTCTACATGCGGTAGATTATGCTAACCATCGCAGTCACAAAATCACACACACATATGCAGACATACACAAACATAGCGTTTTGTTAACTTAGTATAGAAAAGAAGAAAGATTTTCTAGAATTTTTTAGATGCTTTTTATATTATTCAATCGATTAGAAGTCCATATTTTCTTCCTTATATTAGCTTCGGTGCGGTTAGCAAACATACTGGCGCGATATGACACATTCGACTCGACATTTTGCTGTCTGCTGTAGAACTCCTTTTGCATGCGAAGCTTAAGGAGCGTATTGACGGACATGCACAATCATCTATTCTAGCACTTTTATTTTTTTTTATTACTAACTTTTAGATATGTGTTGGGCATTTTATAGGAAATTAGATTAGAAACTAAAATCAATAGTTTTTTTAACCATCAGTTTGGGGCCCCTCAAGCTTGGGGGCCCCGGCTGCCCCGGCGGTGGTTACAGCACTGCAAAGACATGAAATTCAGTAACAACTTCATTTCATTTCATATACAATCCTGATATAAACAACATAGTATCGACAGGGACATTTAAATTAGCTAAATGTAATAAGTGGAATTAATTGTTAACATGACTTTCGAAGGACTATCGAAATTATCGTTCTCAGTCGCCCCTTGATGCATAACATCATTATATCTAAGATTGCAGGCTAAATTCATTCGAATAAAGTCTACATTGTGGAATAAAGTTCAAATCAAAATATAAGTTTGTAAGTATTAATATGTCAGTTCAAATATTAAATTCTAAAACGCAGTGAATCTTACTTAAATCAATTAAATTAACTTCAGATTAAAAAAGATATATACATTTATTATTTACAAAAGGGTATATTAATTATTACTCTCATTGAGAGTTCAATTTTTACCGAAAGAGTCGGTTCCAAAAAACATTCTACTACTAAGAATAAAAATCGTCTGACAAATAACAACAAAAGAGATTCGCTGCCAACAGCAACCAAGTAACAAAAATTGGCTTGCTGGTAAAACCACGGAGGCATTCACAACACCCCTCTGGCGTGATCGGTAGCTAGAGCTGCTGCCACACCGAGTGGTCCTGGTTCGAATCCGGGTAAGTCATGGATGGTGTGTTGTCCCTTTGTAGTGTAATAACATATGTAATGGATATGTGTAATAAAAAATTGTTCTGTATTGTCTCTGTTTCTGCGTATAATAGAACAATCGAGGCGAAAGCCACAGCTGCTATAGGTCTCAAAGCAATGTCAAATCAAAAATCAAATCAAATCAAATATCGCACTCACTCAGTAGCTTATTAATGTTGAACTTGAAATAAAGGCTCATTTGTCTTTGAATGAAAGGCTTAAAATCGTATAAATTTGAAACTAAGATGTCTTGAAATATTTAATTAATTCAATTTTGTCGTCTTTGTTAGAATTATATTATAGGTGGAAATGTAAATGTAGGTGAATATCAAAAATGTTGTTTAGTGTAAATAGAATTTTTTTTCTTTTGTCTAAGTAGAAGCGTATTGAAACTAAGTTAAATGGATTTAATATCATTAGAAGCACAAGATTTTAAATCAACACCTAACAGTATAATTTATTTAAACTGTTTTGTTTAATTAAAGCATATTGTCACATTTATACAGAATATTAATATCGTCAGTTATTACCAATGTCAAAAACATGAAAATTTCAACACTAACTTCACTTCATTTCATGTACAATTCTAATATAAACAACATAGCATTAACTGTGGCATTTAAATTAGCTAAGTATGATCAGTGGAATTAATTGTAAAATGTCTTTCGAAGAAAGCGAAAATATCGCACTCATTCACTAGCTTATTAATGTTAAACTCGAAAAAAAGGAGTCTTTTGTCGTTAAATTAAAGGCTTGAAATTGTATAAACTTGAAACTAAGATGTGTCTAAATATTTAATAAATTCAAATTTGCTGTATATTTCTGAATTGTTATATTAAAATGTAAATGTTGGTGATTGTCAAAAATGCTGCTTAGCGGAAAGGAATTTTGCTTTTTGTTGTTTCGTTTGAGTAAAAGTGCACTGAAATTTAGTTAAATAGATTCAATATCATTAGAAGTACGATATTTTAAAAACAATATATAATAGTATAATTTACTTAAACCGTTTTGTTTAATTAAACATATTGTCACATTTATAAAGAAAATTAATTTGCTCTGTTATTACTAATGTCACAAACATGAAAATTTGAATACGAACTCCTACGATACTTTCATGTAAAATCCTGATGTAAACAAAATAGTATCAACAGTGACATTTAAATTAGCTAAGTGTAATCAGTGGAATTACTTGTAAAAATGACTTTCGAAGGAAACTAAAATATTGCACTCACTCAATGGCTTGCTTATTAATGTTGAACACTAAATAAAGGCTACTTTGTAGCTGAATGAAAGGCTTAAAATTTTATAAATTTGAAACTAAGATGTATCCAAATATTTAATGAATTAATTTTTGTTATTTTGGTTTGAATTTTATTAAAGGCGGAAGTGTAAATGTAGCTGTATATCAAAAATGTTATTTATTGTAAAGGATTGTTTTGTTGTTGTTGTTTTGTTTGAGTAGAAATGCATTGAAATTAAGTTAAATAGATTTAATATCATTAGAAGTACGATATTTTAACTGTTTTGTTTAATCGAATAACATTATTCATATTTATACAAAACATTAATTTTCTGTGTTATTTTCAGAGTGAAAACATAAAAAAATTCAGTACAAACTTCACTTCATTTCCAACTTTACACAGCAGCACCAGGTTTATTTAAATTATTTTAAGTGCAATCAGTATAATTACACTAAAACTTCCACTTAACGAAGTTTCATTCGGTATCACTTAAACACTTCATTACGAAAAAAATTCGTTAAACAGAAATCAACTTAAATTCATGAAAATTGTATAACAAAATGCAATGTATAAAATGAAAATATAAAAAAATATATTTTAATTAAGGCAGCGACATTCTTTATGCAGTGTAGATATATAAGAAAAAATGGTACTACTCTGTTATCCCATCGACCGATTTCACCAAATTATACAAATCGCCAAGCGAATAGCCAAATTATATATAATGACGTAATTTTTATTTTAAATAAAAAAAAATAATAATAAGTAGAATATTAATAAAAATACAAATAAAAATGCGAAATAAAAATCACTTAATAGCGTTTTAAATAGGTATATCGTATTTAATGTCATTGAATCGACATTCATGATCATCCATTGCTGGCATTTAATCTTATAATTTGGCGATAGTATTTTGGTCGACGGGATATCCTAGTAGTACCGAAAAAATTAATTAGACAAAAATTAAACATAAACTAAAAAGACCCATAATAAATAGAGGTAAACAAAAACAGAAGCGTAGCAGACCTTTATTTCTTTTTTCTTTATATTCCAAATCATTAACTTTAAAATAGTGAGTAATATTACTTTGTATAGGTTTCTTTAAAAAAATGTACTGCTATTTTTTAACAATTTTGTAAGTATTTGAATAATTTATATGTAACATTTTCGTGAAACTGAAATCCACTTCTTACTGTATTCAAACCTTTCATATAAACTCGTGTGCAAATCATAAAACAAGTTGGAAATTGCACGTGAACGTAGCAAATGAGGTGCGTTCGTACGATAACGAAGTTTTAAAAATATTCAGATCTTGCTGATATAGTAGAGCGTACTCCGGTCACAGTATAGTAGTCGAAATCTTTACGTTTCTGTAAATATGCAGGAAGTAATTTTTATTACACATCAGCAACGTATATCTTATTCATAAAATGTGAAATAGTTGAATATAATTAAAACACGTACCAAACCATGTTTCCCCGTATAGCATTATGTAGTGGAATACTTTTGTGTGGCCCTGTAATTGAATAATAAAAATTCTTTGCATCACAGATTGTACAGAATGCATATTTTAGTATACAGGGTGATTCATAAAAGATGGGCAGAACTTTAAGGGGTTATAGTACACTTAAAGACAAATAATATTAGATAGGAGACTAAGGGTCCCAGACGTATTCCCAAGGAGATAGGGGGCATTAAAGTTTAGGGTCCGAAATTTCAAATGATTATAAAAAATGGAAAAATTGGTCGATTCGTTTGCGGTTTTTGCAAAAAATTTTCTTTATGCCAGTATTTTCTTGAAATAAAATTTTAAAGTTCAATTTCAAAAAAATGCCGATAGGGGGCGCTTTAGACTTTGGAGTAACAAACAACTATTTTTTAACGTTATTTTTTGTATTTCTTTAAATGATTTCGAAAGCTTAGACTTAAACTTAAATTTTGATCTAAAAATCTGAGTCCTAACGAGTAGTTAAGTAGCGTAAACTGAAATTTGAAATTTGAAACCCTTCTCCCCCCAGAACAAAAATCAGTTATTCCCGATCTTTGTGTCGTAGATTAGGCTCTAACTACTGCCGCGTTTTGCTAAAATTATTCTTTATGTCAGTATTTTCTTGAAAATAAATTTTAAAGAAAATTTTCAAAAAATTCCGATAGAGGGCGCTTTAGACTTTGGAGTAACGAACAACTATTTTATACCGTTATTTTTTGTGTCTCATTAAATGCTTTCTAAAGCTTAGACTTAAACTTAAATTTTCAGCTCAAAATCTGAATCGCTGAGCGTGGTTCAGTAGCGAGGGGAGGGGGTTCAAATTTCAACTTCTGAACATAGTTCAGTTTGCACTACTTAACCATGCCCAACGATTCTGTGCTGTGATACGAGGCAAAAATACAACTTTCGTCAAGGACTGCATAGTCGGAATTCACTCATAAAGGCACTGGCACAGTTGGAAACGTCGCTCATGCAAACGTTAAAGCTCCATTCCTGACGCTAGTCACCGGGTGAAGAAGGAGACAAAAAGTATGCAAATGTCAAATGGGGAAGAAGAAGAACACGTATGCAAAATTTCGACACGATTCAGGCATAAAAACCACTGAACGGTGAGTCAAGTGTAAGTCGCTGTAGTAATGAATCGGAAGATGGTGCCCTTCACGAATAAGGAAAAGGCTGAGATGCATTTAATTTACGGAGCGGCAGATGGAAATGGTGCAGAGGCACAACGAATGTACGGAGAGCGATTTCCCAACAGGCGGTTGCCTAACCGCAAAACGTTCGAGCGCTTGCACAGACAGTTGTGTGAGACGGGATCATTTCTCGCTTCCCGGTCGAATGCAGGTCGTGCAAAAAAGGACGAATCAGTAGTTGTTGCAGAAGCCATTCTGGATGTAGTAGCGGCGCAGCCAAGTACAAGTACAGGAACAGTGGCCTAGACAGTGGCTAGGATACCTCACAGTCCATGACTTGGAGGGTACTGAAGGATGAACATTTGCTCCCGTTTCATGTGCAACGAGTCCAGAAACTGTCTTCAGGGGATTATCTAAATCGTATTGAATTCGCCCGCTGGTTTCTGCAGCAGAACGCGCTAAATCCACATTTTGGAATAACTGTGCTTTTCACCGATGAATGTACCTTCACACGTGAAGGTACATTTAACACACACAATGCACATGTATAGGCGGATGTCAATCCACATGCTACGTATCCACATGCTCATCAGAGACGCTTTTCCATCAATGTTTGGGCAGGAATCCTCGGAGATCACCTAATCGGACCGTACCTTCTTTCTGAACGCCTCAACGGTAAAACATACCTCACATTTCTGCAACATGTGCTGCCAGACGTGTTAAACGTTGTTCCTCACGCATCCGGCGGGTCATGTGGTTCCAGCACGATGGAGCGCCAGCCCATTACGAGACGTATGAGACGTCCGCAACTATCTGGACATCACATTTCCGAACAGATGGATTGGTCGAGGTGGTCCTGTTGCTTGGCCTGCTCGCTCGCCAGATCTTTCACCCCTCGATTTCTTTTTTTTGGGGACAATTGAAGGCTCTTATGTATGAGACACCCATTGAATCCCCCGAGGAACTGGTCGCCAGACTTTCCGCCGCTGTAGGGGAAGTGCTCGAAAAGCCTGATGTTTTCGCGAATGTTCGCCGTTCCATTCTTCGCCGTTGTTCTGCGTGCATAACCTCTGGTGGTCACAATTTTGAACATTTATTGTAATTACATGTTAATAAATATGCTTTGGTAACATAATCCTAATTTGTGTCTTTTTACCTCGTATCACAGCACACAATGTGTGGACATGGTAAACTGAACTGTGCTCAGGAGTAGAAATTTCAAACCCCTCTCCCCAGAAACTTAACCACGTCTAACGATTCAGATTTTGGGCTGAAAATTTAAGTCTAAGCTTTAGAAAGCATTTAATGAGACACAAAAAATAACGGTATAAAATAGTTGTTCGTTACTCCAAAGTCTAAAGCGCCCTCTATCGGAATTTTTTGAAAATTTTCTTTAAAATTTATTTTCAAGAAAATACTGACATAAAGAATAATTTTAGCAAAACGCGGCAGTAGTTAGAGCCTAATCTACGACACAAAGATCGGGAATAACTGATTTTTGTTCTGGGGGGAGAAGGGTTTCAAATTTCAAATTTCAGTTTACGCTACTTAACTACTCGTTAGGACTCAGATTATTAGATCAAAATTTAAGTTTAAGTCTAAGCTTTCGAAATCATTTAGAGAAATACAAAAAATAACGTTAAAAAATAGTTGTTTGTTACTTCAAAGTCTAAAGCGCCCCCTATCGGCATTTTTGAAATTGAACTTTAAAATTTTATTTCAAGAAAATACTGGCATAAAGAAAATTTTTTGCAAAAACCGCAAACGAATCGACCAATTTTTCCATTTTTTATAATCATTTGAAATTTCGGACCCTAAACTTTAATGCCCCCTATCTCCTTGGGAATACGTCTGGGACCCTTAGTCTCCTATTTAATATTATTTGTCTTTAAGTGTACTATAACCCCTTAAAGTTCTGCCCATCTTTTATGAATCACCCTGTATATATCATAGATTCATGCCAATTCTATTATGTTCGAATGAGTGTAACATCATTAAAATGCATTTGAAACTTTTTCCCCATTGACCGTAATGTAACGGAATCCTTTTGATTGTCCCTGTAATTGATCTATGCATCCGATTTTCATAACATTTGAAATGACTCGACAAAATTACGCAATATTTATATGTTTTAAATTTCAAACGATTAAAATGCATTTAAAACTTTTTTCCCTATTGACCGTAATGTAACGGAATCCTTTTGAATGTCCCTGTAACTGATCTATCCATCCGATTTTCATAAAATTTGAAATGACTCGACAAAATTATGCTATAATTATGTATTTTAAATTTCAAACGATTCGGTTGGGTAGTTTTTGCATTGTTATATGCGGACAGACGGACAGACGGACAGACTGAGCGACGACAAGAGATGCTACGTATTTACATAATTACGAACGCACCTAATAAAAGGGAACTAATTCAGTCTATTATTGTATTTTGGCGTCATGTACTAAAAAAAAAAAAAAAAAAAAAAAAAAAAAGAAAAGAAAAAAAAAGAAAAAAAAAACAAAACAAAACAAAAGTTTAAAACTGTCATCTACTCAATGTAACATCGATGTGAAACTCTAATAAAAATGAAGACTACCTAGGTACTGATAACTTACCGCAATCATCTGTTCTAATTATCACAATAATTATTGCCTTTTTGGCAGTTTTTTTTGTATTTTAAATATTTAGATTTTGTTTTTTGTATTGAAATCAGTATTAAATTCTCTTTAAAATGGTGTATTAGAAATTACACTTCGTGTAACAAAACATTTTCTATAAACATACAAATTTGGAAAATAGAAAAATTTTCAAAAGTGTCCACAATTTTGGTCACCGCTGTGTATATACATACATAAAGTGCAACATTGATTTTCCGAAGTAATTGGGACTGCTAGTATCTCGGATTTCGAAAATCTTGGTTAATAGAAATCACGTATAAAATCTCGCCTGTGGTCGCTAATTTAACTTATCGTAGACTAAAAACAATAAAATGTTTTTTACATGATAAAAATAAATATATAGCTATGTTTAACAGATCATCAAATTTAAAGCGGAAATCCTCCATACTAACGTCAATCAAATGATTTGGGGGATGTAATCGCCTGATGACACATTGAACCTGATGATTAATGGAGCCACACGGCCACTGGAAACAAAATCAGGCTTCGAAATCGACACATTTAATAGAAATCTCGATTAATAGAAGCTCGGTTAATCGAGGTTCTACTGTATGTTTATATATATATATATATAGCTCCAAATTGCACACACAATAACAGTACTTTGCTTTCTTTAACACTAGAACCGCCGGGTTTTTTACACATGTTTTACAAAAAGTGTTTCGCACCAGAATTATAATCTTAAACTATTTAACTTAATTAATTAGTCTATTTTTGCGCTACATGCTTTTAACATATCTTATGAAGAAAATTCTGGTTCCAATAGATTGTTATCGATCTGTCAGGGGTCATTTTGACCCCTAATGGCGGTTCTAGTGTTAATGTTAGAATTTGATTCCCAGTATCAAAAAGTTGAATTCGTATAATAATTTCATTTCGCTTCACACTTCTTGTATACAATCTTTATTTAAACAACACAAAAATTCCTTGGATATTTAAATTAGCTCAGATAAAACCAATGGAAATATTTGTAAATATATGACTTTTGATAGATACGAAAATATCGGGCTCACATAACAGCTTATCAACATTGAACTCGAAATAAAGGTGCCTTTGTCGTTGAATTAAAGGCTTAAAATAACATAAATTTTAAACTAAACTATCACCAAATATTCTCTGAATGCAGCGTTGCCGTCTTTGTTTGAATTTTATTGAATGTGCAAATGTAAATCCAAGGGCATAGATTTTTATTTTTAGGTGATGTTCAGCGTAACTGATTGTAGTTCTTCATTATTTCCTGAGGGTATTGTCAATTGAAATAAAGTGAAATAAATTTATTAACGTTGGCAGTGTCAGATTGAAAAAAAATAAAAATGTAATTTATTTAAACTGCTTTGTTTGAATTAGATTGACATACTTTATAAAAATAATGGACCCCTTGAAAAAGCCATTTAATGAATTTTTTGTAAAAAGGTATACTGTTTATAAATTATATTCGTTTTATTTTATTTTTACATGTTTCAATGTAGTGATTTGTATTATATTTAATGGTATATATATATATATATATATATGTGTATATATTAGGGTGGGCCGAAAAAAACTTTTTTTCGATTTTCGATTATGGCGGGTGCGGAAAAGTGTCCACTGGTGGCACTCAGTTCATACAAAAAATTTGAGATTTTTTGGACATTTCCTTACCCTGCCGCAAACGGCTTGAAGTTTTGCAAAAATGTTCATTTTTGAACTTTTTTCGATAAAAATTAAAAAAAGTTAAATTAAATTTATTTTGGTTGTATTTAACTGAAAAGGCATATTTAATGTACCAAATGTTTAAATAATATTTGATCATGCATTATTTAATATCTATGTGTATTATAACTCAGGCTATTTTTATAGCTTTTTCGCGTAAAACAGGCAAAAGTTGTATTTGTTTGAATCGATCGTTAGTTTCTATATTATTTATGTCCCTTGGTCTCCTTTATATTTTTTCTATGTGTCAAACGTCATATATTTGGGGAAAAGACAGCAGTTTACTTCAAAAACAAATCTGGAAGGTGAGAAAGTGGTGAAGCAGGACTCTAAGCGGGCGCAATGACTGGTCGTAATACTGAGGGAGTGAATGACGAAATAATTGAGAGCCAAAATGCGATAAAGTATTTTTATTATTTATTCTTGCTCAGTTACTTGCGACATTTGTTTTGGGTTAACTTGAAACCCTTTTGTAGCGATTATACTGTGCTTTTCGGGTCGTTTAATGTGCCATTATAGTGTTTTGTGCGTTTTATTACGACGAGCTTAGAAATGGCTAGTATAAAGGGCCATGACAATGCAAAGACACGCGATACCGTGAAAAGTAACTTTTTGGAGTCATCATGCATATTGAAAGAATTGCAATTGCCAACTTATGCTGATAATCATGCGCCACTACTACTGGTTGCTTCACAATGTAGAAGTTGTGACAGCAGAGGATACGAATATCTTCATCGATAAAAACAAAGTCAGAAGAGAGAAATAGAAACTTGGAAAGAAGATACAGGCACAAGAAGCTATTGAAAGGAGGAAAATTAAAAGCATATTTTTTGACGGTAGAAAGGATAAAAGTGTATTAAGAGGAAGAAAAATAACAAGCGGCACCGTCGAGAGAAAGGCGAGGAACACATCACCGCGTTCCGTTCACGGAAAAGAAATAGCAAAATCATTATATAATTTTCCAAGTCACCACAAATTAGACTTTTTTGAACTGACGAGGTATCAAAGTAACGGAACCAGGTATCAAGTGACCCGAGTATTCCTAACCAGGTTCAAACAACACGATGATGTGTTCCTCGCCTTTCTCTCGACGATGCCGCTTGTTATTTTTCTTCCTTTTAATATACTTTTATCCTTTCTACCATCAAAAAATATGCTTTTAATTTTCCTCCTTTCAATAACTTCTTGTGCCTGTATCTTCTTTCCAAGTTTCTATTTCTCTCTTCTGACTTTGTTTTTATCGATGACGATATTCGTATCCTCTGCTGTCACAACTTCTACATGGTGAAGCAACCAGTAGTAGTGGCGCATGATTATCAGCATAAGTTGGCAATTGCAATTCTTTTAATATGCATGATGACTCCAAAAAGTTACTTTTCACGATATCGCGTGTCTTTGCATTGTCATGGCCTTTTATACTAGCCATTTCTATGCTCGTGGTAATAAAACGCACAAAACACTATAATGGCACATTAAACGACCCGAAAAGCACAGTATAATCGCTACAAAAGGGTTTCACGTTAACACTGAACAAATGTCGCAAGTAACTGAGCAAGAATAAATAATAAGAATACTTTATCGCATTTTGGCTCTCAACTATTTCGTCATTCACTCCCTCAGTATTACGACCAGTCATTGCGCTCGCTTAGAGTCCTGCTTCACCACTTTCTCACCTTCCAGATTTGTTTTTGAAGTATACTGCTGTCTTTTCCCCAAATATATGACGTTTGACACATAGAAAAATATAAAGGAGACCAAGGGACATAAATAGTATAGAAGCTAACGATCGATTGAAACAAATACAACTTTTGCCTGTTTTACGCGAAAAAGCTATAAAAATAGACTGAGTTATAATACACATAGATATTAAATAATGCATGATCAGATATTATTTAAACATTTGGTACATTAAATATGCCTTTTCAGGTAAATACAACCAAAATAAATTTAATTTAACATTTTTTAATTTTTATCGAAAAAAGTTCAAAAATGAACATTTTTGCAAAACTTCAAGCCGTTTGCGGCAGGGTAAGGAAATGTCCAAAAAATCTCAAATTTTTTGTATGAACTGAGTGCCACCAGTGGCCACTTTTCCGCACCCGCCATAATCGAAAATCGAAAAAAAGTTTTTTTCGGCCCACCCTAGTATATATGTATTCATTTGTAGTTCCAGAGCATTTGGGGCCTGATGATTCTGCTCTGTGGACTACAAATTTCCTATATATATATATAATATATATATGGGGGTCTAAATCTACTATAGTTATGCATATTTCGAACATTTCTTTTATTCATTTTTTCATCTTCTATTTACATATATTTTTTTACAATTAATGGTTTTATACATATATACATCTGCGGAACTGGACATACAAGAAAACTTTTTTTCTTTAAGGCCAGAATTTGACTACAAGTAAGAAAATTTGAATGCGTATAGTAACTTCACTTCGCTTCACATTTCCTGTATACAATCTTAATTTAAACGACAGAACAATTTCTATGATACATAAATTAGCTCAGATAAAACCAATAGAAATATTTGTAAATATGACGTTTGAATGATACGGAAAAATATCTGGTTCACATAATAGCTTATCAACTTTTAACTTGAAATAAAGGTGCCTTTGTCGTTAAATTAAAGGCTTAAAACTGCATAAATTTGAAACTAAGCTACCACCAAATATTCTATGAATGCAGCGTTGCAGTGTTTGTTCAAGTTTTATTGAATGTGCAAATATATTTCTAAGTACATAGATTTAGATTTCTAGGTGTTGTTCAATATAACGAAATTCGGTCCTTTGTTATTTCTTGAGAGTATTCTCAGTTGAAAGAAAACTAAATTAATTTGATAATGTTTGTAGTACCAGGTTAAAATAAAATAACAATGTAATTTATTTAAACTACTTTGTTTAAATTAGATCGAAATACTTTATAAGAATAACGAATCCCTTGAATAATTCTTTGGATGGATTTTCTGTAAAAATGTGTGTATTTTTTAAAAAATTACACATTTTATTTCCTTCATACAATAAAATTTCATTTAAAAATTTCTTTTGTTAAATTATTTTAGTACTTACTGTTACGGTTAACGTGCAGTTTCCAGCTTGTTTAAATAAGCATAGTAATAATAATTTAGTGTATTTAAAAGCAGGATTTTTGAATGTATCGCATTCTCAGCAATCGGCATATAAGTAAAGAATTTGAAATAAAGATATATTTAGTCAAGAATTAATACTTTAAAAATGCATAGATTTGAAGCTAAGATATCGTTAAACATTTCTGAAAGCTACATTGCTGCAATATATCTTTAAGTTTGATTGTATACATACTGAAATATAAATCAAAATTATCTTTTGAGATGGCATTCAACTAAAAAGTTTCCATAAATTGTTATTTTACTTAAACCTTGAGGTAAAAATAGAGAAACTAATATTTATATCAGATTTAAATTTAAGGTTACATGCAATTTTGAGATGAACTATTTATTTTATTTCAATATTTTAAATAATTTCAGGAAAGGTCATCAACACACACACGCATATAGACATACCCATACATGTAAAAATACACTAACATGCATGTAGATCATGCGCTTTTAAAGTTAGCGACACGTTTATTTTTATTATAATATTTGATGCAGCCATTGTTTAGATATTGAACAATTGCAAACTCATGTACTATGTATGAAAACACATATTCAAAAGTATATTTGTTTAATACATGCTTACCTATCCGTGCAAATGCAGTTGGGTGCATATACACACATGGAAGACATACTTTTTCAATTTTGGCAACATATTTTATTCTCTATATAGGGTCAAATGGGGTAATTATGACAAGGTGTTAATTGTGACCGCCTCCATATTAGAGAAAACTGTGCATAGTAAAATTTTGTGTCGTGTTCAGATATTGAACTCATAATGTATTGCTCATTTTAGATATTCTTTATCACTAGTCTGGGGAATTTTTTACATCCGAATAGCAATTTGAAAGAAAGTCTACCAAAATTCTTCATAAATGGACTTGTCAGATTGGAGTTCAGATGGTCACAATTATTTGAAACAAATGTGTATAGAGAAAGATAAACAGTAAATATAGTGGTCACAATTTCCCCACTAGAGGTCTTATTTACTCCAAACTTTTGTATTTGTGAGATTTTGATGGAATAATTATAACCACCTTTTGACTAAATAAAATAGCTATGAGAATCTAAACTTTAAAAAGATATTTTTAATTAGTCAAAATTACTTTCTATGTACTAAAAATATCAATTTCCCAAATAGGAAAAAGGTAAAAAAATAATAATAACAATAATGTTGAAAATATACATAGTGGTCATAATTACTCTTCCTGATTCTATTTTTCATACGGTGACCATATAAACTTTTAATATTAAAATCTCACAATGAACACACACCTCACTACGCCTACCCCACACACAATCTCACGAAACACACACCTTCCAAATTACGTATGTTTAATGCATATACAAATATATGTATATGTAGTGCTTCTATATTGATGTCATAGATTTAGAGCAAATTTGCTGTAAAAAATAATGTCGAAATAAGTAAATTAAAGGTTAAAGATATATAAATTTGAAACATAATTAATATAAAGTAGCTGTGTAGATAGACACATATCAAAAGCTCATGTATATTGCATACGCTTAAAAAATATCCCTTTATTCGTTTTAATGGAGATAATTAATGCAGCCACAGTACAAAATGGACGCACCGAAACAAATTATTTAAACTTTATTAATATACCCGTCGCACTGAAATCCGAAAATACCACAGAAATGTTAATTTTTCTCCTGTAAATACAAAAATATATTTAGTTTACTCCATAGTAAATCAAAAGTCATCTTTAAACGTCCTTTAAAATAACCGAGGAAGTATTAACTTAGCATCACTTTAAATTTACAAGTTGTCTTGACTAAAACAATTCATCAGCGTTAATGGTATTTAAATTCGCTTACTAAAATCAATGGAATTATTTGAAAACTCGAGTTACGAAACTATTACATTTATCTAATGGCTTATCAGTGTAGCATTTGCATTGTTGCCTTTTTGCTTCAAGAAGCTTTAGAATTACTTACTTGAAACTAAAGTATCGCCAAATATTTTTGGATGTATCGTTGCCATCTTTGTTTGAATACTATTGTATACAGAAATCTAAATGAAAATATATTTCGGGTTTGTACTCACGTCGGCTAAACAGATTTTATATGTTGCTATACTTTTAAATTCACGTAAAAGGAAGAATGGGGTTAAAACTTGTAATAAAAAATTTAAGTATAATTTTTAATTAACTTTTTCAATAATCCTTTCGTGTCCGAATGTTTTTCCATTTTGAAAAGAAATTAACTTCTATTTCAATAACGTTTTCTCTTAAAAAGTCAGCCACAAAATAGCTCAAGTTGAGCTGAAATCCACTCATCTCAGTGTCGAAAGGCATCTTCTCAAAAAAGAGTTAAAATAACTCGAGTTTTAACCAATTTAAATGAAGTTGAGCTATTTAAATAACCAATTTAGATCAAGAAGATTTAATCGTTTGAAAAACAACTCTTTTATGATTGAAAAAAATTACAGCTCTTTCATGAGAAGCCAAATCAGCTCTTTCGTTTTAAGAGTGTTAATCATAGCTATCCAAATAGATTTACTGAAGTTTAAAGCTTGTCTCATTGTTTGAAATCTAACGAATGGATTTATTTTGTGAACTATCCGATACATTTTAATATGAAAATAGGTTAAGGAACAATTTTTGGAGACATTTGGAAAATAACAGGATTATTACAACAGGATTTGAAAGGGTATTAAAACTTTTTAATGTATTTTGCGCTTTATCACGCAGAATTCGTTCAGAAAAATAACTTATATTTTAATTTAAAGACTGAAATATATGCATAAAATAAAGGAATTGCCAATGGTGCAAAGATAATAAAGAAGGCATTTATTATTTTTGTTATTACTAAATGTCAAAACATAAATGAAGTCATAATAAGAAAGGCATAGCTGTGTATTAGCATTTCTATATGTAGAAAATATCTAAGTTATTGTTAAAACAAAATAAAACTCCATGAAAGTACATGTACTATTAGTAGTACACCAGACCTGAAAGGGTTAATTTTCGGCAACAAAATTACGACTGAAAATATTGAATTTTAAATACGTGATAATTTTTTCATTACTGATTAAGCGTAAACGAACAGAGTGGCAAATATCCAAGTCGGAAACAACGTATAACTGGGCTTTATTTCGTTTAATATTTGCTGGTGCATTGGAACGTTTGACCAAGTATTCGAATGTTCACTCTGTTGATTACTTACACTATAATGGGTATTCCAATTCCAGATTCATTTGTAAAGCAGTTCTACAAAAGCAATATTATTAAGAATTGGCAGAACATTTGATCCTATAGTGATAAAGAAAGAGCCATGCATAATATTATTAAAACAGTCGGTACCTCTTTTTTCTGTTCCTCGCAAGTCAGTGCCTATTTTATTTTTGTACATGGAGCATTTCCTAGTTATCTTCATAAAATTAGAAAATGCCAAAGTGATAAATGCCTATGTGGAAACATTGCTGATGTCAAACATCATCTGTTTGGAAAGTGTACACTTATGCCTACTTCATTTGTAACCGGACGCTTAGCTGGAACATGCGTAATTTATTGTTCTCTAAATCAAACTATAACAAACTCAGACTTACAATGAGCTGAATCAACATTATTCGTTTGTAACATATAAATTTTAATTTTTGAGGTATGTGCGTTTGAGACTTTACAATACTATTAAATCTCGTAATCTTTCCATTGCGATATTCGGTTTCGTTACATTATCCTTAAATTTTTATGCATTAGCTTTTTTTTCGTTACACTGTACTTATAAATTAAGTACGGAAAACCTGACTTATCTTTGACTTTTCAAAATCACATGATCGTTTGTTAAAATTGTAAATGACTTTATTTTTTTTATCCGAAAGTTTTCACCTTATTGCTGACATATGTCAAAAGTGTAAACGACTTTAAAGTTTGTAATATTTTCTGAATTCTATTCCAATTTTTGGTCTTCTGTCAATAGTGTAAATGACTTTAAAACTTTGCTTTATGTTATCCATTTTTCTGGCGCTATTGCGCTCTTTGTTAATTTTATTTTATTAGTTGGCATTCTACTTTTGTGGCTGTTTTCCCTGTCTATGTCTTTGCACGTCGATGAGGGTACTTTTCTGTCAGAGGTTCTTGCCTATGTCATTTTTGGCTGGTTCTGTGGCACAGTGATCTTGATCCTGTTGAATTTTGCTTCGTTAGCAATGTGAAAATTTTGCTGTATTTAGATATAAATAATTTCGGGTGTAATGTCAATACTGAAAATTAATTAAAAAGTCAATTAAAACTTATACCTATATGCGTTCACCTATGGTGGGCTTTATTTTGTCTCAAGTGTTCCGCAATATGTGTATGCCTGCGAAGTCTTTTACATCTTGAGCTGCAGTTGCATTCGTACTGGCATTTAAGAATGAGAGATGATTGGCTGTAATCTTGTGGCTTAATTGTAGAGAATTGGAATGTTATTCCAATGATTTAGGGGGGAGGGGTAAGATTCTTATCTTGGAATTTTTTTATTCTGCTGGTTTATGCTTAGTTAACGATGTGAAAGTTTTCACGTATTTAAAATTAAAAAGATGAAAGATACATTGAGACGTTAATATAAACTACAATTTTCAAATTTAAATTCATATTTTATTGCTTAAAAGGCGTACAGCAAATAGAGCGAAAAAGTTTTGAAATATTATAGAACTATTTGAAATACTAGCGGACCCGACAGACGTTGTCCTGGCACCGACTCCAAAAATTCAAATAAATGCACATAAATATAATAATACGCATGATAAATACTAGGCTCTTAATTTAATTTCTTTTTACAATTATGTAAGGAAATTATTTTTCACTTAGCACTTGTTTTTGAAGTCGGTTCAATATTTGATAGAAAAGTTTATTTTTCTCTTTTTAAGTAAAAGTTGATGATTTTCTAAAGTCGATTAATTAAAATTATAATACAGAAAAAAATATTGTAAATCATACAAGTATGTCAGGAGTGGGATTCGAACACACGATCTCTTTATTCAAGAAGCAAAGTTTAAATCGGGCGCTTTAGACCGCTCGGACATTCCGTTCACACTCAATTCAGCGAACTTATTCAACACTTTTAATTAGCGAAAAATCATTAACTATTATTTTTTGCCTAATTAGTAAAAAAGTACTGATTCAATTTCGAAGAAATGTGAATCTAAACCATTCTCGAATCCACTTGAACACACACACAAAATTTCATTAAAATCGGTGCAGTCGTTTAGGAGGAGTTCAGTGACATACACACGCACAGAAGATTTATATATATAAAAATGATAGAATGCAAGGAAATTTTCTGCATGGAAATGTCTTATAATTATTTAGATTTATTCAAATTTATGTATGCTGGACATTCTATAGTTTTGTGTTTGACACGGAGTTGATGGCTCACGAAAAAAAATATCCCATCTCGTGCTGCGGTTGCAGCATTGCCATCATATAACAGTGAGGAGTGCCAGGCTGTATATTGTTCCAAGTGGTTCAATTGGTAGAACGTCGGTGTGTTACACCGATGGCCCGGGTTCGTGTCCCGACATAGACGTCTTTTCACTCTGTTAGCTGCACGCCTTTTAACCAAATAAAATTTGGAACACTATACAGAGTTTTAACAACACTATTCTAAAAAAATACATGCAAGTAATAGTTCTAGAAACAGATGTTTATTTTTTGTAATAACCGAGTAGAATACTCACTTGTCAAACACCTCTTTGAATGAAAGAGGAAGAAATCGGAAATGTATACTACACAGAAAATGCTAAGGATTTTAAAGGAGTGCTAGCATTGTCTTTTTTATTACTTTTAAAACTAGAACGGGCTTTTTAAATTCAAAAACTCACAATATGTGTTTTAACTGCACTACATATCACATTTCCCTTACAATATTTCCTGTTTAAATACTGTTTAAATAATCCTGTTTATATAACATTTAAAAAAAAAAACTGATATAGATGCATACATTTGAAAACACGACTTTTAAAAGTTACGAAAATAATTCAGTTTCAGATTTATCATCGTTAAGTTCCTAATAAAGATGCATTCATTCCTGAATTGAAGCAAATGCATAAATGTGAAATTAAGATATCTCAAATAGTTTTGCATGCAGCTTTGTCGCCTTTGTTTAAATACTATTGTATGCACTCGTGTAAATTAAGTTGAATACCAAGATGTGTCACAGATTTTTTAATTTCATAATTTTATTCAAGAAGAAACATAGAGTTCAATACATTTACCATTTAACTTTTGGAAAGAAAAATACTTTCAAAAAATGACTATTTTTTAATGTTCTTCATAGAATTTTTAATTTTTTATCACCGGTTTTTCAAAATGCATTCTTTTTTTCTAAATGAATTGGAAAAAATTCTTGGATTAAATAATGCATTATTTAAAATAAAAATTTATTGGTGAGAAAAAAATTCATGATTGGATGATGGGTACTTATACGAGAAAATTATGATTTGCAAAAACTGGTTACCTGTATCAGAAATCACGAAAGCGGTTAAAAATTTTTTTCACGAACGATACTAATATCGAAAATGAAATATATGTATACACAGGGTGTCCATCAAATAAGACCTTGATTTTAAAATTAAATTTCTCAAAAAAAAAAAAAAATATCGATAGACTTATCCGATAAACGGTTTGTGTATTAGATAAGTTGTAAAAATGTTGTGCAGAAGTTTTGAACAATGAATATTTTGGAAAGTTTTTTTTTTTTTTTTTTTTTTTTTTTTTTTTTTTTTCAAAGAATTCTTGACTTGACATTTTTCTTGTTTTAGACTGCTTGCAGAGAATGAGTTGATATACAATGCAATATTATAATGATTTTTAGAACTAAATTTTTAGAATTTCTGAAATTCCAAAAATTTAATTTCAAAAATTGTTAAGATATGGCACTGGTCACCGAAAAACATACTAACTCTGACAAGAAAGTTCGGTGAAGTATTTCAGAACGGCCGATCAGACAACACTGGGGAAACAAAACGATGCACCTATATAGAACCAAGTGTTGACCATCTTCTCCCACCGTTATTCAGCTGAGCGTCGATTATGTTCTGTGTAAGACGTGCTTTACAAAGTGCTTCTTCAGTATGTTGGTTCTTAACTGAGAATAGGAAAATGGACGAACAAAAGATCAGTTTAAACTTTGGTTTTTAAGTTTTTCAAGATACCGAAAGAAATTCCTGAGGGATGGTGCAAATTAAACATCTACAATACTCTCCAGATCTCAATCCTCCAGACTTCTTCCTATTTCCAGGACTCAAATTCTCTTTGAAAGAAATTTAACCATATTTCTGACATCCAACGAAATGTGACGAAGCTTTCGAACTCCATCCTAAAAGAAAACTTCTTGCGAATTTCCCAGGACAGGTAGAGCAGACCTCACCTGTGCATAGTTATGAGAGGTGACTATTTCAATATATGGTAACTTTTGTTAATATTTCTTCTACATTAATGTTATATGACTATTCACCGAACTTTATTGTCAGAGGTAGTATTATCTGCAAGCAATCTAAGAGATGAAAAATGTAGAAGTCAAGCACACTTTGCAATCAGAAAACAATCTTTTCAAAATATTCATCATTCGAAACTTCTGTATTTTTATAGCTTATCTAATAAACAAACCGTTTATCGCAGAATTCTATCGATCTTTCTTTTTAAGATATATTATATAAGATACAAGACAGTTCAAGTAAACAAACAAAAAAATAATAATAATAATTAAAATTGTACCTCATACGTGGCTAATGAGATGCGTTCGTACTATAATTAGTTTTTTAAAAATTCAGATCTTGGTGAAATAGCTGTTGCACTTCTAAGCAAAAACGCACGAATAAAAAATGTATTAAGGTAAATGCACCAGTAGTAGGCCACTTAAGGATTTATCTAATTATTATTAAAGTATTATTGAATTTTAAAAAAATTTATATATTTTAGCCTAGTCCTTACATTTATGTATAAGAATAAACACTCAAATTTTTAAAATATATTCTCTCTAAAAAAAAAAAAGTTACCTTCTTCTATGCTCCAGTAGTGGGCATAGTAACTGCCTGATGCTCCAGTAGCGCCCTCCCTAGAAGTGGGCCACTCCATTCTTGAGTTTAATACATACTGTAGAGAAGTTATAATTTTTTTACATTTCTACACTTAAATATACACAATAATGAAATAATACTTAGAAGTTTTGATGGTTACGTAAAATAATTTTAGCTTCTCTTTCGTTTTTTCGTATAGTCTGTAAAAACACCATTCCAGCTCAAAAACTATGAGAATACTGAAGTTGTCCCTTTGCCTGATAACAGATAAAGGTTCCAGCCAATCAGCAGTTAATTTGTTATCTGACAGGGGTGACTAGAAAACTTGTTTTTCAACTTTGAAAGCATGTGGCCTGCTACTTTGAAAACATATGAAAACTGCGCATGCTCTTATAGAGGGCGCAGAGGCTGAAAATGCATGCATTATCGTTCCCTCATAGCATGCATGGTCACAGTGACGTCACAATGACGTCACATTGCGACTGAGATGTGACTTTCGTAAAAATCTTCAGAAAATTACGAAATTTCTTCGAAACATGTTATTTACTTTAAAAAACGTGTTTCTGGCAATTTAAATATCATCGCTTTTGTCACAGTTTTGCCACAATGTTAATGTCAAAGTAGTCACAAATGACGCATTTTTCACAAATTTGTCACTCCGTGACTTCACAAAGTGGTCACAATGTGACGTCACAAAAAAGCTCTAAAACGGCCATAACGACTTCACATTTTAGTCACTGTGACTTCACATCGAAGTCACGTGACGTCACATCGACGATCAATGGTCACAAAGTCACAATGTGACTTCACAGTAACGTCACCATGCCTTACGGGTTTTTTTCTGGCCAGATTTGTATGATAGTGTAGGAACATGTCAAAAGGCATCGTTTGCATCATGGGTGTCTCTAAATGCTGTCAATGTGCATTTGACGTACACTCTCAGAATTGTTTTATGGAATAACAACTTGCTCTAGACAAGTGGTACCAAAGAACTTTCAACTAAATTAATTGATTCAAACATTACACCCAATACAATAATGTATATATATAAACTGGTGTGCAAAATTTAAGGACGAGTCCCAAAATGCCAATTTTCAAGGGATTTTCAAGTGATAATTTTTACGCGAATATCCAAAAGGAAGTAATATAACTCGAATAATTACTATTCCTACATAACAGCTAGCCCATATAACATCTCATTCAGGTCACACATGGTCACAAGAGTCACAGTCACTACGGTGAAACAAAAAAAATAGGAAATTTCATACGTCTCTTTTATGAGTCTCAAATGACTACTATATGTAACTCCACTGTCAGATCATTGCGACAACTTCTTTGTGACGAGTCACCAGGTGACTTTAAAGTGTCGTTTTATTGAGACTCTCGTGTGACTGTCATTTGGAGGCTCAATTTCAAAGTCATTGTGAATTTTGCATTATGATAAATCACCAAACAATGTCCCATTAAAGTCACATGGTAAGTTTTCACCACTTTTCACAAACGTTACTTCACAGTACGGTCTCTGTTACCATTTGACAAAGTCTTGTGACAGAAAGTCACCATGTGACTTTAATGTATCATTATTTGGTTATTTATAATAATGCAACATTCACAATGAATTTGAAATTGAGCCTCCAAAGGACAGTCACGTGAGAGCCTCAATAAAACGACACTGTAAAGTCACCTGCTGACTCGTCACAAAATAGCAATCGCAATGACCTGACAGTGGAGTCACATATAGTAGTCATTTGAGACTCATAAAAGAGACGCATGGAATTTCCTATTTTTTGTTTCGCCATAATGACTGTGACTCTTGTGACCATGTGTGACCTAAATGAGAGGTTATATGGACTAGCTGTTATGCAGGGATAGTAATTATTCGAATTATTAGGATTAGTAGGATAGTAATTATTCGAATTAGAGGATTCTCTACGCTCATCCTCTACTAGGCCGCTCAAATTACATTTTGTCGTACACTTTACAAATAAACTATTCAATATTTTAACTTCAAATTAAACACAAAAATAAATTATGATCTGTATATTTGCACAATATAATTTTTTTACAGTAAAACGTAAAAAAAAATATTATTTTAATTAATTTATTTTACATGCATTTCCAATACGGATGCATTTTAGCAAATAAATAAAAAATGAAACGCGTATATTTTCAGAAAAAAATATAAATCATGGAGTAAGTAATTATAGATAGAATCATGAATAATTTAATAAATAAAATATCTTTTCATTATTCAGCAAAATCGTTTGCACAGATGACACTTAAACATTTAAAAAAAATAGTATTGTGTAATTTTTTTTTTTTGTAAAGTGGCAACAAAAGAATTGTAAACAAATAAAATTAATTGTTAAATTTGTTATATAAATGAAAAATTAAAAGAATTGAAGCGTGAAGTTGTTGCCTCGATTCAAGCTCTTTATAAATATACTAAAGCAAAGTTGGCCGATTCAGAAACAACAAATTGACTTTAACCGTTTCTTACTTTATCATTTGGATCTAAAGTAATGTTGCGTTCTTATTTGTGGACCGAAAAAGGTTTAGTGAACGGGACTTTAGACTTTGTTGCACGTAATAAAGAAAATCACAAGCCATCAGACCAGATATCGCGAATAATCATGGATAAATTTGAATACCACAATAATTTAACTTATAAGAATTGATGCATACCAATTCCCCCAATAATTAAATTTTGGAAAAATGGAAGCATAAATTGCTCAAGGAAAGAATTTCTTCTGCAGTTAGCTTTTGCTGTTACAATTCATAAATCCCAAGGTTTAACATCATTAGATGAAGCAGTTGTAGATATTGAGGATATATAGACACCAGTTGGCTTAAAAACGTACGTAACGTTGTCGGGAGTGAAAATCCTTCAAAATTAAGCATTCAATAGAAATTTTCCTTACGAAAAATTCTACAATATCAAAAATTCTGATACGCTAACATGTTTAAAAACGAAGAAATTAGAAAAAAAGTTTTACAGTTAAAAATTCATAGTATCAACGAGAGCAGATTTCAAATGTTTTCCCAGAAAATAGGATTTCGACGAAGTAACTTTCTTCAAGCTCTCTTCAAATATACTATTCTAAAATAGCTATCAAAGATTATTTGATGTTAATTATAAAGATTGGAAACATGTATATTTCAAACAACTTTAAAAAACACCAGTGGTTACTGGAAATTGTAAAAACATCTTTAAAAGAGTTTTTAATTGAAAATTTAAAAATATTTTGTAAAAGTTTGCTTCGAAAATATTTTATTATTCCAGTCTTATATAATAAATAAAAAATCAAAATGCGCCAAAACATAAAATAACGTTTCTGTTTAATAAAGATGCAAAAATAATATTAAAAAATATTTTTACTTTCAAATACCTGTTTTATAAAATAATGCTTCGCGAATCCAAACAAAGCATGGCTTTTGCTAGTATTACTTCCTGTTGATTATTTGCGTGAAAATTATCGCTTGAAAATCCCTTCGTCCTTAAATTTTGCACACCAGTATATAAGGTAATAATTTGTATGGTATTTCACCAAAGGTAGGTTAATCATGTGAAACCTAGAATGTGTCGTATAGTATATACTTTAGAATCATGACAGGAATATTAATTTGATACACTTCAAATTTTACGAGATACCATGAATCAAGGAACTCAGCAGCATGGGGTATATTTAAATTAGCTTATAACCGATGAATAAAACATTTGAAAATGCGACTTGTACAGGATATGAAAATATCAAAATCGTCTACCGTCTTATAAAAGTAGAATTTAAAATGAAGGTGCCTTTGTCCTGGAATTAAAAGAATTCAATTGCATAAATTTGAAACAATATTATCGCCAAGTATTTTTGAACTCAATGTTACTGTGTTTGTTTTAATTGCATTGCATAAGCTAATCTAAATATATTTTGGTTGAAAATGTATTTCGACAAACAGGTTTCAAGGGTTGTTATTTTCTTCAATGATTGATATCATGTTCCAGAGTTTAATATTTATAGGAGATAAAAATAAAAGATGGAGAATAAAAAATAAATATAAGCAGATTGATAACATTCAGAAAAGGGATTAAATTAATTTTTTAATCACCTGCATGTTAATTTATGTTTAATTAAATCTCGCATTTACCATAGTCTTAAGGCATATATTTTATTGCAACAATTTCCCTTTTAATGTGCAATCATAATTATATAATTAATTATCCCGTATAATCGCCGCCTGGTCTGTCGATTTATTCGCATATAATAGCACAAAAACTAATCCATTGTACAGTTTGAAATTTAATATATAGAAGAATCTACGCAAAATTTTCTACAATCATATATCAAATTTTGTGAAAATGAAACCAAATTTTAAAAAATAGTATTAAATGTTTTTGTTCATTCTGTCAAATCTTACCATACGCAAGAAATTCAGCGATATCCCATGACAGATTATGATTTTAGGTTGTCATAGGATGACGTCCTAATTAAGATGGAGTCCTGTTATATCCGCATTACTGAATTTAAAATATGAAGTAGCAAATTTCTATTCATACATTTTTGCATAAAAGTGTAAAAACTACCATGATCTGTATATTTATAAAACTAGTTATAGAACGAACGCACCTCATCTGCTTCCTTTGACATACTATTCCTGATTTCCTTAAAATTGGAATAGAAAATTAGAAAATATGGCTAATGATTTCCAATAAAAATCACTTCTCCTTAAAAATGCAATAATATTGAGATTTACCTTTCCCAGTTCAACGTGCAGTAGCTGACGTATTTTACGTGCAATTGCCGAGTTGTTTCATGCAGCAACAGCCTTTACACTTAAATTATGATATTTAGCTCTTTGCATCACTGTGTTGCAAATCTGCAGCATACCTAAAAGTTAATAGTAGGTACACAGTAAGTTTTGAAACACGCATACCAGTTAATCTAAATTGTACATTTGAATTCTCGACAGACGATGATATTGAGTTGATTTCTCTTACAAAGTTTTTGTGTATCATTTGAGAACCTTTTGGTAAACTTTGCAAAAATTAACTTAGTAAATTTTGTCAAATTAAAGTGCTAGACAAGTCCAAAAGTAAATTTTTTAAAGTAATTTTGTACACTTTAAAATTTTGTATAAGATAAATATCAATACGTCAATTTCTGTTTATTGTAGATGTGAAAAAGTACCTTTTAGTCATTAATTATATTAGTTTTACGTTCTAAAAATTTAATTTATTTTTTACATGCTTAAAATGATGTATTCTAACACCTGAGTCAATTTTTTTTTCAAAATCGGAGTTGTTGAGCCACAAAGGGTTAATAGTCAAAACTAGATCACTTGATTCAAACAATAAATCCACTACAAGAAAATAATACACAAATGATAATAATTTTTCAAATAATTTTCGCATTATCTACACTGTAAAAAAAAAAAAAAAAGAAATCAAGAAGTTACTAAAAATTTCTTAGTAAATTTGTATTCCACAGAATTTTTTAGTAACCATTACAAACTGTTTTTTTTGCAAGTGAAACAAACATTTCTTTTGTAAACTGAACAAAAGAATTTTTTGTATAACTAACTTAAAACTTTTTAGTATGAGCCACCAAGCACATTTTAGTAATAGCTCCAAAATTATTTTTGGTAACCATTACGTGTGCCCGAAGGGCAGGACCCTCCTTCGAGCAGCATCCAGTGGGTAAAAAGGCAGACTTCTGAAACGGAAGATTTTCGCCAAATCCGCAATAGATGGCAGCACCAAACATTGCTACCTGCTCTATTTTGACATGTTTCTAAAGGGGAGGGAAAATTCAGAGATCATTACTCATGGTAACTGCTACGCCAGGATTTTCATAATCCCTTTATTTAACAAATACTTACTTTGCATACATTCGGTGCATATTTGGAGACGGCCAGAATCGAACCCAGGTACTTTCAGCCTGGAGTTCGGTGTTATGACCACTAGGCTATCACGGCCACACCAAGTGAGTTTTAGTAATAGCTATTAAAAATGTAAAACTAGTAACTCTTATTCATTGCTAGCTTTTTTCTAGTAATTCTTACAGATTCCTTGTAACCGAATAAGATTACTAAAAATTTTTTAGTAATTACAAGGATCACTAAATTTTTTTTAGTAGATCGACCCTTTTTTTTTACAGTGTAGTTCCGGCATGTGAAACCTCGAATGTCTCTTATATATTCTTTACAATCACGATTGGAGTATTAATTTGCTATACTTCAAATTTTACGAGCTATCTTGAATAAAACAATTCAGCAACGTGAGTGATATTTAAAGTAATTTACACAAAATCAATGAAGTCATTTGACAACACGACTTTTAGAAGAGACAAAAGTATTACATCATCTAATTTCTTATCAGTGTAGAATTCGGAAAAAGGTGCCTTTGTCCTTAAATTAAAGGTTTTCAATTTCATGTCTGTTTTCATTGCATTGTATACGCTAATCTAAATATATTTTGGTTCAAAATATTTTTCGACAAACAGATTTGACGTGCTTTTATTTTGTTTAAGTGTTAATATCAAGTTCAAGAGGTTCATATTTATTATAGACTGAAATAAACGTTGGTGTATAAAAAGGAAATATATATTTTTTATGGTTGTTGTTCCAACAAAATTGGCATAAAAAAGATTTAAATACACTTTTTATGCACTATCTTGTAAATTTATATTCGGGACAGAGTCCGGGACAAATTTTAAAATAATTTTTATTTATTGAGTTAAAATTTTGAAATTTTATGTGATGTTTACCATATCATTTTTAATTAAAGTCACATGATAAAACTAATCAGTACAAGTATAGCACAAATCCAGTACCAAAACAAATGGTACTGGACAACTTTCAACATGATTTCTTAATTCAAACAATAAATACGTTACACGAAAATGCAAAAATAATACACAAAATGTTATAATTTTTACGTAATTTCAACAATCCATAAATCAGTCATGTGAAATTTAGAATATATTTTATATATTCTTTAGTATCACAACATAACTTTTAATTTCCTAAACTTCAAACTTTACAAGTTATCTTGAACAAACATCACAGCATTGTGTGAGATATTTAAATTAGCTTATATAAAATCAATGATCTCATTTTACAACACGACTTTTAGAGGATACGAAATTACCCACAATCTCCTATCGTCTTATATTGTAAATAAAAAAGATCTGTAATCCTACAGATTTAAAATTGCCGAAATCTGTATGGTTACTAATATTTTACCTGTACATTGTAGAAGAAAAAATGTAAATCTACAAAACTAATTTTTGTAAAGTTACGTAAATCTGTAATGTTACAAACGGATATACTAAAATTACAGTTACCTTATTAAAATTTTATTTGTAACCTAGGTTACCGTTGCATAAAAAATTCTAGGAATCCCAGTTTCCTAAAACATTCTTAGTAACCTTACAGATTATTTGATTTCCAGTGCAAATCTGCATCTGTTACATGAATTTTCATTGCTGCCGTTATATAATAAGAAGTTCTAGGAATCCCAGTTTAGCAACTTTACAGATTTTTTTTTTCTTTTTTTACAGTGTATCAACGTAGAATTCGAAATATATGTACCTTTGTCCTTGAATTAAAGTCTTTCAATAGTATAAATTCGAAATAAAGATAATGACAAATATTTCTGAATTTAGCGTTGCTGTGTTTGTTTTAATTGCATTGGATACACTTGTTGTGAATTGTAGGTGAGCTGTGATTACACATGGCCTTTTTAACTAGATAAATCTTTATTAAACATATAAAAAACTTAATTGTATAAATAGCATATTGTAAATAAAACATAAAAAATAGTATATATGATGGCCGATCCACGGCCTTTAACAACGCGACACTTCATCGACGAAGTCGTACAGCAAGTGTCCAAAAAGTTCCACTGAGTCTTTCAGCAAGATGCATTTTCGCCAAAAGCATGCCACACAGGACCGGAAGACACCAAACCGGAGAATGCTAATGTCCCATTCCACTCGCTATCCGCTAAAACTCAAATGTTCTTGTCCCGTTCTATTCACTCACCGCTACAACCTTGAACTGAATTATGAATCAGTTTCCATTTTTCAGATCAGGTGAATTAATGTCGCTACACACTAATCTAATTTTATTTTGATTCAAAATATACTTCGGAAAACAGGTTTCATGTGTTGTTACATTGTTAAGGCATTGATATCATGCTCAAGATGTTAATATTTGTAATGTACAAAATAAAATATGTTGTATAAAAAGGAGATGCAGATTTTGTAGTTCTTCTTCTTACCTAAATTAACATTAAACCAGTCGGAAGTTGTACGTCAAACACGGCAAATGAGGAGTATTCGTATTATAGCTAATTTTATAAATAGTCAGATCTTGGTGCAGCACCTCACCAGTGGCCAAGAGATTCTGCCCTCGAAACAGGTAGACATCAGATATTGAATTCCATATCAATCGTAGCATTCGGCCTAATCCTTCGGATTTTTCCTTGATTCCGCTTGATAGCAACCGCTTTTTAGGTGCGTTCGTAATTATGTAAATATGTAGCACCTATAGTTGTCGTTCAGTCCGTCCGTCTGTCTGTCCGTCTGTATGTCTGTCTGCATATAACAACGCAAAAACTACCCAGCCGAATCTTTTGAAATTTAAAATATATAATTATTACATAATTTTGTCGAGTCATTTCAAATTTTATGAGAATCGGATGGATAGATCAATTACAGGGACGATCAAAAGTATTCCGTTACATTATGGTCAATGGTGAAAAATGTTGCAAATGCATTTTAATCGTTTGAAATTTAAATTACATACTTATTACATAATTTTGTCAAGTCATTTCAATTTTTTTGAAAATAGGATGCGTAGATCAAATACAAGGACAATCAAAAGTACTCCGTTACATTACAGTCAATGGAAAAAAAAAGTTTCAAATGCATTTTAATAATATTACACTCATTCGAACATGATAATATTGATATGCATCATAAAGTACATATTATAATATAGATTTTGCATAATCTGTTGTGCAAAAAACTTTTGTTATTGATTTACAAGGCCACACAAAAGTATTCCATTACATAATGAGTATAGAGAGAACATTGTTTGTTGCGCATTTTAATTGTAATTAACTATTTACAATTTTATGAGAGTAATATTTTTAAAACTTCATTATCGTACGAACGCACCTCATTTGCTACGCTTCACGTGCAATTTCCAACTTGTTTGTTTACTATTTGATTTAACAGATAAAATCCCTAAGTATTTTGGATTTAAAACATTGTTAATTTCAAAAATATAATCTTTGTTATAATAAGAGAAAATCAATTACAATATACACAGAACGCAAACTCCACGTGTTCATAAATCTTTAATCATATTTCAAAATAAAGAAAAGAGCAAAAATATACAACATTAAGAGATTAAATTTTCTTCAAAATTTCTATAATTGTAATAACAAACTTCAAAATGTACGATATTATAGTGTTTTCTAAATATTATTTTACTATCTTCTTCAAATTTTAAAGTCTAGTTAACCTTAGGGAGAAATAAACATTAAATGGAAATGAGAGCTCTATTTTCAAGCTTAGGGAAAATAATAAAAGAAAGCGAAAGTAAAGATTGTTTCACTTTAAAACCGGGAAATGAAAAAAGAAAATAAATATACAGTAAAGCAACATTTATGCATTTTGCATTTATACGTTTAATAGGGGAAACTGGGGCACATTGATACAGATTTTTTTCTAAGAATTTTTTTGGTGTCCAGAAAGCAGAAATTTCAAGTTATTTTTCCATGTGGTGTCTGCAAAACTTGTGTAGTGTGTTATGAAATTGTACAATCGTTGTTTTTTATATTATTTTTGTATGTAATTTAAAAAAAATAAAAAAAGTCATTTGTATCAATGTGCCCCATCCCCGGGTAGATTGATACACCTCATTTGACACTTTCATACGTCTGGGAAAGATGGAGACAAATTAACACCAATGCATATTTTTCCTAGAAAATTAGTTAGCAAACCATTTTATATTTATTTATAGAAATTCAAATCACCCACAATTTATTTGTAAGCAATATTAAAGCAATCAAAACGAAATGTATAATGACCTGATGTTCTGGCTGTTCCTTGACTGATTGTTGGCTATGGTAACTTCGCCATATATGGCATTTTAACTCCAGCATTATGTTCTTTCTTAAGAAAGATAAAAAAATTACCAGGTGTACTATTTATAAATCGGTTTATAAACAGAAAATAAAGGATAATTATATTTAAAATTCTGTTTATAATATAATTTTCCTGTGCTGTTCTGTAGCTTGTTTCTCTTATTTAACATTTCTTATGTCGAAAATACATTTTTCTCTAAAGAATCGATATAAATTGGAAATTTTCCAGGCTGCCGTCCTCTTCTTTTGTTAATTGTAGCTACTAGTACTAGATGTTGGGTAGGTTCGTACGCCTTCTGTTTGCAAAAATACTATTAATATGTTCTAATATAAATAAATTAGAGCTATTTACCTTCAATAAAAACTAATATTAGGAATTTTTGGCGAAAAATGATTGGATTAAGGAGTGTATGGTAAAACAAATAATAAAAGGTAATGATAGAATGAACTAGAAAATGATTTAGGTTGTATCAATGTGCCCCATACAGCCATTGTGAATAAAATGAGTCTCAAATCTAACACTTCATAATTTATCTAACAATAAAGAATGAGGCACTGGTAAAGAGTAGCTATACTTCCCAGGGAGAATATTCTTTTTGGTTGAAAAAACTGGAACAGTTGGATAATGCCATTTCAATTGTACAACTCAAATTTACTTTTGACCTACAAAAACATTAAATCACCCGTCCCATTTCATCAAATGGGAATTTGATGAAATGGGACTGAATTATTCCAAGGCTTTCTGCATGTAGTTGAGTGCTCTAGCATCACCTTTTGGAGCTATTGTGAAACTTCTTGTAATGACCCTGTGAGCAGTAGAGGGGGTGTATCAATCTGCCCCAAGTATCAATGTGCCCTAGTACCCCCTATATGTTTTTATATGTTTAAGTGCAGTCCTGATTCATACTTATGTATTTTAATATTGCAATGTTTTCCTTACACGACGCTTTGGTGATACATCGTCTCTTTCATGTCATTGGAGGTAATAATGAAGAAGGCGAAAATTTACCATAGGACATGGAGTAGAAAACACTTATTTAGTCGTAAACGCAGGATCTTCATCTTAAATAAACTTGGGTTGATGGTAAGCATTTTTTCCCATCCCACCGAAGCTAGCATAGGAAAGAAAATACGGGTTTCTGATTGGTTAAATAATTTAAAGAGCAGTTGTTTTTTGCTAATAGCGTATATCGATATATCATATTAAAATAGTAATAAGAAGAAAAGGCAAATTTTTTTAAAGTAATATAGAACAATTTGATTTGTAAATATCGCATAATTGATGCCGTAAAAATAAATGTAATTATTGTTTGTAAATAAATTGTTCTGGCTCTGGATTTACGTATTAGGGGCATAAATGTACATATTATATTAAAATAAGAAAAAATGACAATTTTATTTCTATTATTTTCTAAAAATAATACAGAGCAACTCAGTAACATCATGATTAATTTTCTTAATTATAAATTTCAGAAAATATTTCTTTATCGATTAATAAATATGTATAATCAAAAGTAAAGTGATCAAAATCAGTATTTCAAAAAGTTTTAAAAGAGAAATTGATGATTAAATACACGTAAACTCAAAAATGACCTAAAACAAAATGCTCTTTAAATTACTTAACCAATCAGAAGCCTATATTTTCTTCCGTATGCCAGCTTCGGTGGGAACGGCAAAAATGCTGATGGTAATCACTGTGAGGAAAATAAAATGGTTGTAATGAAAATGCAACAATTTGTATCTTGTTTTGGGTGCATTGTAAAGGTCAACAGAATGAAAAAATAATTAAAATTACCAACTCAAATGTAACATAAAATAAATACATTTTTTTACGCTTTATAAAAATCAATTTCCATGTACAATAATATTTTATTAAACTTGAAATAAACAAAAATGCAAAAAGCCAACAGACTAATGATATTAACTTTTGTTCTACACTTTAATTATACTTTCAGCAAAGAACGTCAAGTATACGACATTACAAAATCTTTAAAAATATTTTTGAATGACGGCTTCATTAAGTCACATTGTTTGCGTAAATTGGGTGACAAACAAACATTATGAGGAAACGGAACATTCATGCATTATTCTGCTTGTGAAAATCCATAAACAATAACAAAAGTAATATCGTTTCAGTTATTTGAAAACAATGAAATGTGGAGATAAATGGAATATTTTCGCGTAAGAATTAGTGTGCGTATGTAAACAGAGGATAAAATTTTATAATCATTATTTTATGTAATTTAATTAAAATTTGTACAAGGAATAAAAGAAGTATTTAAATACATTTTATTATACAGGGTGATCCAAAAGTCAGGACGAACTTTAAAAACGAATCAAGATACAAAGGTATGGTTTGTACCAAACTGTTGGAAAAGTAACCGGGTTTTGTGTGGCTACAAAAAAATAGTTCTATTGGCGACCAACAGATGGCGCTGTCGGATTTATGAATTGCAAGCGCAACAGGTACTTCAAACAGTCAACTTTATGCAAGATGAAGCACCATCTCCCGATCTGACACCCTAGGACTTTTGGCTTTGAGGATTATAGAAATCAATACCCTCATAGCATGCATAGTCACAGTGATGTCACAATGACGTCACTGTGAGTCACTTTGGTTACATACCGTCTGTGACCAAAATGCCACCACTCAGTGACGCCACATTGTGACTGAGATGTGACTTTATTAAAAATTGTTAGAAAATTATAAATATACTTCAAAACATGTTATTTACTTTAAAAAACATGTTTCTGGCAATGTAAATATCGTTGCTCTTGTCACAGTTTCGTCACAATGTTAATGTCAAATTAGTCACAAATGACACGTTTTTCACAAATTTGTCACATTGTGACCACTTTGTGAATCGTCACAAACGAGCTCTAAAACGGCCATAACGACTTCACATTTTAGTCACTGTGACTTCACATCGACGTCACGTGACGTTACATTGACGTCACGTGACGTTACATCGACAGTCGATGGTCACAAAGTCACAATGTGACTTCACAACGACGTCGCAGTGACGTCAACATGCCTTATGGGTAGTGTACCGCGACCAACCGGCATCAGTACCATCACTGAAAGATGGCATCCGCCAAAATATGTCTTGCCATAACGCAAGAAATGCTACTCTATGCTGTGAACGGTGAGTTGCCTCGACTCACAGCTGTACTTCTAAATGATGGACAGTACATTGAACATTTACTGTAGTACTAATTAACTATAATTAAGCTGACTTTTAAGTTTTCAACATTTTTTTCCATTTGTAAATCAATTTTTAGTGCAATAAATCACTATAGCGCCCTCTTTTGGTCACTAACAGAACTATTTTTTTCGTTGCCATACAAAACCCTGTTTCTTTTAGATCCGGTTGGTGCAAACAGTATCTATGTATCTTGATTCGTTTTCGAATTATTCATTTTTAAAGTTCGTCCTGACTTTTGGATCACCCGGTATTTGTTTATGGGAAGAATTTGCATTTATAACGACCATTTGGAAATAATACATAACAAATGTATATCAGGAAAAATAATTCTGGATGCTTTTCTTGCAATTTATCATTTTTAATCATTTGAATCAACACGTAATGTTTTTACTTACCCATCATACGTAGTATAGGGTAAGTCTTGCAATCGTTTTGAAAATCTAAAAATTTTTTTGACGGATTTACACGTTTCGGACACTGGAGATTCCGAAAAACATATTTTTAGAAAAAAAAAAAAATTGCCGTCCGTCCTTCTGTGTGTCTGTCTGTCTGTAACCGCTCTATCTCCCGAACAAATTGAGATAGAGATTTGAAATTTTGTATGTGTTTAGTATGTAAGAATGGGACAAAGCCTATTTAATATCAGTAACCTCGCTTAAACGGAACTATTTGTTTCAGGCTCTCGAAAAATTCGTTCTGATGAAAGGTATATCAAAACTTTCGAATTCTTTTATTTTAAGGAGTGATTATAAAAGGCATTAAAATAACACAAATTTTGCATAAAAAACGAAGTCAATCGGATAATTAGTTGTTGAGATATTTCTAATCCTATTTTCCACATGCTTCGCTTCGATTTTTCATGACCCTGTATTTCATTCAAATTTCAATTCAAAGATATCTTTTAATTGGAAATGAGATACTCAATTCGATGCAAGAAACCGTTAGTGAATATGATTATTATTTTTGGAGTTATAAGGATGTTTCTATTACGCAATTCAGAGCTACTTGAATAGTTTGGCGTTTCATACAATTTATCGAAATTGGGTCATCAGAAATTCATTAATAGAGCATGATTATGTGTTAAAAATACTTAAATATACGTTTATATTTTGTTTTGGAATTGTAATGCATTTTATAAATTGTTTACATGTGTTATGTTTTCATATATTGTGCCATGCATATCCATGATGGGTAAGTATTACGGTGGCCTCCAACGACTAGTCTAATTTTTATTACAGTGTCTTTTTTAAAGAATAATTTTTGCCAATATTCACTTGCATATTTACAGACTTGAATGAATATGCACGAATATACAAAAATACATATAAATAAACAACAATCCCAAACAGTGCTTATCCTCTTTAATATAAAGCTACAAGATGCTGACGACTGACTTTTTCGCTAATCTTTGCCTCAGATTAATCTCAAAATATGAAATATTTTAAGTTACAGAAAAAAAAAACCTAATAGCTCGAAAAGCATTTGTCAGAAAATTATTATACAAACTGCATTTCAAAGATACAAAACTGTATTTTTCTGGATAAAAATTTCAAATTTAGTGACTATGCCATTTTTCAACTATTGAATTTCAAAAATCATCAAATTTTGCAATGGAGTACAGTATCGAACCTTCAAAATTATGCTTTTTAAATGAAAAGGGTTGAGGGTTTTATTTGAGGTATGCAACATTAACGATGTCAACGGGAGTACAATTTTGCGATTTATCCCATAGCCAATTCAAAATAAAATTACTCTATTTTCTGAGTATTAACTTAATGAACATAGTCTTTTTTTTTGGGGGGGGGGGAGGTTGTGTGTTTAAAAGCTGATTTCAAAAGAAAAAAAATAATAATCCTCTTTTTCTGCAAACTTAAATTTTTTTTTCAACGTTGCATAATTTTAGATTTTACACGTTGTATAGGGAGAGGGTACTTTCAAATGTAAAATATCTAAAAATTGTATTTTAGTTTACTGAATTTTTATGATTGTAAATCCAAGTACCTTGATTACGGAATAACAGTACATGAATATTTCAAATTTTGAGCAAAAAGCCAGTTCCTACCCACCTTTCTACTACGGACTACTGATATTCCAAATAATTACTATTTCTACTAATAGTACAATATTTTTATGCCTATGGATTCACAAAGCGTAAGTAACTATCAAAAACAAAACTGTATTATCCAGTAAGAAACATCACTTTTAACTATAATAGTTAATATTTTAACTACATCAGAAAATAATAATGTTTCTTTTAAAAATTTATAGTGCAACACATGTTTTTTACATATGTAAATAAGTTTATATTGTTGCTAATATATCCAACTTATCACCGATTTAATTCAGACTGTGTCACACCTGAATTTTTTTATCTTCATTGTATTGCAAAAATATTTAAAATACTATACTTTTTTAATTTAAATCTTCCTGATTACAAGATAAACCTAGCTGAAATGCACTAAATGCTTCCAATACTCTTAAATACATTTGAAAAGAAAAAAGAAAAAAAGAGAGAAAAATTACCAGCCTAACAATATTAATTTTATCTTCATTTAAATATTTTCAACAACAAACGCCAAACATACGACATTATGATATCTTTAAAATATTTTTGACTGACAGCTTCATTAAGTCACATTGTTTGCTAAAAATTAAGTGACGAAGAAACATTCTGAGAAACCCGAGGCTTCATTTTTAAATCTTGTAGAATAGTTCTGCTTGAAAATCCGAAATCAATAAGAAAAAAAACTATTTTTTTATTGTAAAATAATAATAATAATAATAATAATAATAATAAAACGTTCCGGAAATAGTATTTATATAAAGAATAAAATTCAATAGTCCCTCATTTCACATAAATCAATAAGAATTTCTATAATGAATGAGGTATAAATAAACTTGTATTAAAATTGGCATATCGAAAATATAAATTCTATTTAAATGGAATGAAAATTACAAATTTAAATGTAAAAGAAAATAAATGCATTTATGACATCATAACTTTTATAGACTTAAATAATTTTTCATTATAAGATAAAAATAACCTAAATTCACACTTAATGAAATAAAATTTCGCTTAAACAATAATATATCATTCAACTTCAAATAATAAAAAAGGCGAAATATTAACAGTCTAATGATAATGATCTTAACTTTTACTCTCCATTCAAAAACACAGACGCCAACCATTTGATATTACAATCTCTTTAAAATATTTTTGAATGGCTGCTTCTTTAAGTCGCATTGTTTTCTTAAATTTAGAGACAAACAAACATTCTGAGAAAACGTAAGTCTAATTTTGAAATTGACATGTTAATCCCTAATGCGTGATAATCAGAAAAAAATATGAAAAGGAATATTTCTTCGCTTCTTCTAAAACGGTGAAGCGCAAAGACAGAAGAAATACTTTTCCAAAGGAAATGGTGTATGTTTGTAACGAATAAAGTTTAACAATTCATTATTTCACGTAAATAAATTAAAATTTCAATAATGAATAAGATATAGATAAAGTTTTCTTAAAATCTGTTATAGCAAAAACATCAACCCTATTTAAATCAAATGAAGATTTGAGATTTAAATGTAACATAAAATAAATGCATTTATTATAATATAATTCTTAAAGACTTTAATATTTTCTCCATCATAAGATAAAAATATCCTAAATCCACACTTAATGAAATAAAATTTCGCATAAACATTAATATTCCATTAAACTTAAAATAATAAAAAAGCGGAAAATTCAAGTCTAATGATATTAACTTTTACTCTCCATTCAAAAACAGACGGCAATCATTTGATATTACAATCTCTTTAAAATATTTTTGAATGGCTGCTTCTTTAAGTCGCATTGTTTTCTTAAATTTAGAGACAAACAAACATTCTGAGAAAACGTAAGTCTCATTTTGAAATTGACATGTTAATCCCTAATGCGTGATAATCAGAAAAAAATATGAAAAGGAATATTTCTTCGCTTCTTCTAAAACGGTGAAGTGCAAAGACAGAAGAAATACTTTTCCAAAGGAAATGGTGTATGTTTGTAACGAATAAAGTTTAACAATTCATTATTTCACGTAAATAAATTAAAATTTCAATAATGAATAAGATATAGATAAAGTTTTCTTAAAATCTGTTATATCAAAAACATCAACCCTATTTAAATCAAATGAAGATTTGAGATTTAAATGTAACATAAAATAAATGCATTTATTATAATATAATTCTTAAAGACCTTAATATTTTTTCCATCATAAGATAAAAATATCCTAAATCCACACTTAATGAAATAAAATTTCGCATAAACATTAATATTCCATTAAACTTAAAATAATAAAAAAGCGTAAAATTCAAGTCTAATGATATTAACTTTTACTCTCCATTCAAAAACAGACGCCAAACATTTGACATTAAAATCTTTTTAAAATATTTTTCAATGGCCACTTCTTTAAGTCACATTGTTTCTTCAGGGGGCTCAGGGGTTGATCGATACGGAAAAACATGTAAAGAGAGCTCTCGCTTCGAGTCCATATAAAAACAGAAGTATTCAATGTAATTAATTTAAACTTTCTGGTATTTTAATGGTATGTTTGTAGGTTTTAAAAAATTATAAAATGAAGTACTTCAATGTAATATAATAAGAAATATAGCAAAATTTATGTAACACAATTTTCGAAAAGAAAATTATGTGTTATATCATCAACACCAAGATATATTAACGTTGAATTGACATGAGAACCTAATTTTTGCTTTAAAATGATCCGGAAACTTAACTCTATAGAATGAATTAAGGATATAACTATAACTTAAAAACAACATTATTAAAAAAAACTCTCAAATTTGAAAATTGAAAAACCTCCTAAAAAATACAACTTTTTTTTCATTAAAAATAATCAAAATATTAAACTATCTAAACGATATTAATTCATTCTATAGATAATGATGTTATACGCATGCAAAAAAAAAAATATTCAAGCTATTCCATCAAATAGTTTTTTTTTAATCTTGGTGTTAGTCGTCAAAAATCAAGTTTTGAGAAAACGCGACTTAATGCGGCTATGAAAGTGTTGATACATAAATGCTTATAATTCCATTAAAAATGCTAATATTTTTATGCGGCTTTTGCATTGAGTTAAGAATTAATTGAACAGTCAAACTAGATCATAAAAAAATCGATTTTTTGAAAAGTTTTCAACCCCTGAGCCCTCTTAAATTCAGAGACAAACAAACACTCTGAGAAAACGTAAGCCTCATTTTCAAATTCATATGTTGTTCTCTGCGTGAAAATCACAAAAAAATATAAAATAAAATATTCATTTGCTTTTTCTAAAAAGGGGAAATGAAAACATAAAAGGAATACTTATCCAGAGGAAATAGCGTATATGTGTAAAGAATAAAATTTAACAAATCATTATTTCACATAAATAAATAATTTTTTTATGATGAATAAGATATAGATAAATCTCTATAAAAAACTGTTATATGGAAAACTTCAATTCTCTTTAAATCGAATGACGACCACAATTTTAAATGTAACATAAAATAAGTACCTTTATGGCATTAAAACTTTTACATACTGAAATATTTTTTTTTCAATTTAAGATAAATATAACCTAATACCACACTTAATGAAAAAAAATCTCATATACATTAATGATTCTTTTAACTAATAATAATAATAATAATAAACGGGAAAAGTCAATAGTCTATCATTTCTTCATTTATATACTTTCAACAACATTTGTCAATCTCATGGCATTTTAACTCTTTGAAATGTATTTGAAAGACGGCTTCATTAAGTCGCATTGTTTGCTCAAACTCATAGACAAACAAACATTCTTGGAAACGGAGGTTTCATTTTCAAATTCATATCTTATTCCCTTCGAGAAAATCAGAAAACAATATGAAGAGAAATATTCACTCGTTTATTTTAAAACGGTGAAGTGGAAAAATAGAAGGAATGTTTTCCCACAGGAATGTTTTCCCACAGTGTATATGCATAAAGAATAATGTTTAACAACTTATTATTTCACATAAATAAATTAAAATTTCAATAACGAAAAAAATAACATATAAACTTGCATTAAAATGCTATATCGAAAACAACAACTCTATTTAAATCGAATGAAGATGTCAAATTTAAATATAATAGAAAAATATTGCATTTTTGATATTATACTTTTAATGAATTAAATATTTTTTTATCATAATATTAAAAAAAGAAAAGAAACTGATTTCATACTTAATGAAAAAAAATTCGTATGTACATCAATATTTTACTAAAGTACAAATAATAAAAAAATGAAAAATCAACAGGTTAATGATATTTACTTTTATTCTCCATTTACATATATTCAAAAATAAACGTCAAACACATGGCATTGCAATATCGTTTAAATATTTTTGAATGACTGCTTCATTAAGAATTTTTTTTTCTTAAATTCAGAGACAAACAAACATTCTGAAAAAACTCAGGTTTTATTTTCAAATTCATATGTTATTCTATTAGTGAAAATGAGAAAACAATATGAAAAGAAATGCTTATTCGTTTATGCTAAAACGGTTAAGTGCAAAAATAGAAGAAAATTTTCCCAAATTAAATAGTGTATGTTTGTAAAGAATAAAGTTTAACAAATCATTGTGCCACGCAAATAAATTAAAATTTCTATAATGAATAAGATATAGATAAAGTTTTATTACAAACTGTTACATTGAAAATGTCAATCAATGTAAGTGAAGATTACAAATTTAAATGTAACATAAAATAAATGCATTTATGACATCAAAACTTTTACATACTTAAATATTTTTTTTTTCATCATAAGATAAAAGTATACTAAAACCACACTTAATGTAAACAAATTTCGCATGTACATTAATATGGATATTAACTTTTTATAGTAACTATACGATATTAATTTAACTTAACGATACTAACTTTTGTTCTCCATTTAGATACTTTAAATAACAAACGTCATTTAAATGACATTGCAATCTCTTAAGAATATTTTTGAATGACGGTTTCATTAAGTCGCATTGCTTGTTTAAATTCAGAGACAAACAAATAGTCTGAGAAAACAAAGGACGTTTCATTTTCAAATTCATGTGTTATTCTCACCGTGAAAATCAGTAAACAATGTAAAGAGAAGTATTCACTCGTTTATTCTAAAACAGTGAAGTGCAAAGATAGAAAGAACGCTTTTCCACAGGAAATAGTGCATATGTGGAAAGAATAAAGTTTAACAATTTATTATTTCACATAAATAAATTAAAATTAGAATAATGAATAGTATGATACATGTATTAAAAGATAAATGTGTATTAAAAATGGTATATCAAAAGCAATATCTCTAATTTAATTCGAATGAAGATGTCAAATTTAAATATAATAGAAAATAAAAGCATTTCTTATAATCTTAAGGACTTAAATATTTTTTCACCATAAGATAAAAAAAAATAATTTCATACTTAATGAAAAAACTTTGCATATATATTGATATTTTACTAAAGTACAAATAATAAAAAGAGTTAAAAATCAACAGCTTAATGATGTTAAGTTTTAGTCTCCATTTACATATATTCAAAATCAAACGTCAAACATATGACACTACAATATCTTTATTTTTTTTAAGTGACGGCTTCATTAAGTCGTATTGTTTGCTTACATTAAGAGATAAACAAACATTCTGAGAAGACAACGGTTGTTCCATTTTCAAATTCATGTGTTATTCTCTGCGTGAAAATCAGTAAACAATATG
This sequence comes from Maratus speculifer, assembly GCA_964019185.1. Taxonomy (NCBI): domain Eukaryota; kingdom Metazoa; phylum Arthropoda; class Arachnida; order Araneae; family Salticidae; genus Maratus; species Maratus speculifer. The sequence goes on along the minus strand of OZ025302.1, from coordinate 247,872,746 downwards.
AAGACAAATATTTATTCGTTTATTCTAAAGCAGTTAATTAAGTGCAAAGATAGAACGAATATTTTCCCACCGAAAATAGTGTACGTTTGAAAAGAATAAAGTTTAAGAAATAATTAATTATTTCACATAAATAAATTAAAATTTCTACAATGAATAAGACATAGATAAATTATTATTAAAAATTGTTACACCGAAAATATCAACTCTATTTAAATCAAAAGAAGCCTACAAATTTAAATGTAACAAGAAATAAGAGCTTTTATGACATTATAACTTTTATAGACTTAAATATTTTTTCATTATAAGATAAAAATAACCTATATCCACATTTAATGTTTAGAAATAACGCATACACATTGATATCATAGCAAACACTGTAGCGTTTGATATAATATGTTTAAGAAATAGAAAATGCAAACGTATTTTTGAAATTTCTAGCGAACCAGTTGACGTACGACAGAAATTTTTTTCAAAAGATAGAACTCGACGAGACGAATAAAATGATGGCATTCAAAAAATTATCGTAGTTTACTGTAGTTTTTTATTTATATTTAACGAAAAAATGAAGACCTAAAATTCATCAAGCAATAGCTAATGATCCCATGGATGAATTAACTTCATTTTTGGTTTATTTTAATCCTTTTAGTAAAACTTAAAATAGATTTTTTTCATCTTTGTATGTTTGACGATTGCTGAGAAAATCGAATTTGTGTCTTACAGCTTCAGTTGAACATTGTTTCTTGTTGTAGCTGTTGTGGTTTTTTTTTTATTCGTTGCCACCAAGTTTAAATAATTATAATTTTTTTTTATGTATGTAACATAATTCATTCAAATTAAATAAATCACGTGAAAAACATAATTATTTGTTTTTATAGCGATGCATTTTGTTTCTGTTCTTTGAATAAAGTTGTGAGCGCACTGTAATTATTTTTGTTCGACTTCTTGATTTATTTTTCAGACATCATGCATTTTATACGACAATGCAATAAATTTCTTAATTATTCTTAATTTATTAATAATTTCTTAATTATTATTCAATAAAATTTTGTCAGCAAATATTTTGCTTTTCAAGACATTAAAAAAATCTTCAGTTTTTATCAAAAAGTTTGAATGACAAGTATTAAAGAATGATCTGGTGAGTAACAAAAAATGTTAATATGTTTTTAAGTATGAAAAAGTGTTTGACAAGTGCTTCTAATTGAGCATTAGAGAGGACAAGGGTTCTCTTCATAGCTGCAGCTCATTGTCAATGCCAAATTTGAAAAGTCATATTTGCGCTTTTTCCATGTTTTTCCATGTTTGTGTTTTTACACGTGAACTGCCCTGTTGACTCTGCACTGCAAACTGCACTGTTGACTCTGTATTGCAACTGCACTATAAATTAGTTTTCTGTACAGTTCTATGCTGCAGGCATGCTTGGTGGCACTGCATGAGTATGATACGCTACAGGAACTAAGGTTTCTGGCACTATGTCACCTTACATTAATGTTTAATTACGTTGCGTTTTTTTCTGGCTATGTCTATGCGGTACACATTTTTATCGTACTGATTTCTTTTACACGGAAAAAGCGCAAAAATGATTTTTTTCAAATTTGGCATTGACAGTGAGCTGCAGCCAAGAAGGGTCCCCTTGTCCTCTCTCATGCTCAATTAAAAGCACGTGTCAAACACTTTTTCATACTTAAAAACATATTAACCTTTTTTGTTGCTCAACAGAGCATTTTTTAATGCTTGTGTTATTATACTTCAAATGATAAAAAAGGCGAAAAATCAACACCCTAACGATATTAACTTCTGATATACTGTCAATAACAAACGTCAATCATATGACATTACAATGTATTTAAAATATATTTGAATGATCGCTTCATTTAGTCGCATTATTTGCTTAAATTCAGAGACAAACAAACGTTGTGAGAAAACGGAGGTTCATTTTCAAATTCATATGTTATTCTCTGCGTGAAAATTATAGAAAACAATATGAAGACAAATATTCACTCGTTCATGCTTAGACGGTGGAGTACGAAGATAGAAGGAATGTTTTCCAGCAGGAAATAGTGTGTGTGTCTAATGAATAAAGCATAAAAAAAACACTATTTTCCTTAAATAAATTACAATTTCTATAATGATTAAGATATAGATAAAGATTTATTAACCCTTCATTGGACGATTTCTTCTATTTTTATGAAAAACAAACGTTATTTGAAATTTATATATCTGTATAATAATGGGGAAAAAATGAATTTCAAAATTTTTAGCTAAAGTATGGTACTTTATGGCTGTACCCTGCATGCAAAATTAGGGTTTTTAAATATTGTATTACTTTAATTTATTATTTATTAATAACTTTATTATCTTTAATTTATTGTTTTGATTTATTATATTGTTTAAGTATTGAGTAAAAATAATAGTAGTAAAATTTGCTTTCATGGCTTAAGGGAGACCCGTAAGAAAAAACCCAAAATTTTTATTATTGATTTTAAAGTAATGAATTTTGGTGTACTATTTAAGAATCTTTTTGTAAGGAATAATTAGCAAAAAAAAATTTACTTTCTATCAAAAAGTATTTTTTAATGGGATTTTTATGATTTTTTTTTTTGTCGAAAAATACACTTTTTAAAATTACTACTCCTCATTCAATTTTCAAAATTTTGGTACTACCAATATTTCTTAAATAGTGTTATAGTATATGGAAAAGACCTAGGGAGAGATTTTTTAATTTTCTATTTTAATCAGCTAAAAAAAAAAAAAAAATAAAAATAAAAATAAAAGAAATAAAGAAATTACGCATGGAAAATTTCCTTAAATTCGTTATAATTTTCATGTTTACCAATTTATGTAAAATTTTTAGAAGTTGTTAAGAAAAATATCTCTCCTTACTTTTGTTGCAAATTTGTTTAAGATTCTAGAAACATAAACACTTTGTTTCTAAATCATTTTACCACTGAGCCTTAGTACTTTGAACTTAGGCAAAATATGAAAAAAGTCATTTTCAGGAAAACACATTTTAAAATGGCCGTTAGTCCTTTAAACTCTAGTGACTACAATTAAAAAAGCACATTTGCTACCTGTTCCAAGTGTCCCCGAGTTCTGAAATTTTGCATGGATATTCGCAAATATGTATTTTATCGTTTTCTGAGATAAAAATGTTTTTGAACTTTTGATGATTTTTGGCCGAAAATGGGGTTCGGGTCTCCCTTAATAGATTTTGTTGTTGTTGTTGTTTGTTTCCGGAGAACAATTCTATTTTTTTTTTCAAATGCAGCCATTTGATATTAATAAAATAAAAATTATTCTATTCTTTGGACTGTTCTTGATCATCGACTTTATTGGCCAAATTGATGGTACATAATGAAAATTACAGTGTTTTTAGGTAGGTGGCACATTGAGCAGTGATATGTTAAAAATTGTTGTACCTGAAATGCAAATTCTATTCAAATCGAATGAATATTACAAATTTAAATGTAACATTAAATAAATGCCTTTATGACATTATAACTTTTATGTACTTTAAGGGAGACCCGAACCCCATTTTCGGCCAAAAATCATCAAAAGTTCAAAATTTTTTTTTTATCTCAGAAAACGATAAAATACATATTTGGGAATATCCATGGAAAATTTCAGAACTCGGGGACACTTGGAACAGGTAGCAAATGAGCTTTTTTTAATCGTAGTCACTAGAGTTTAAAGGACTAGCGGCCATTTAAAATGTGTTTTCCTGAAAATGACTTTTAGTATATTTTGCCTAAGTTCAAAGTACTAAGGCTCAGTGGTAAAATGGTTTAGAAACAAAGTGTTTGTTTTTAGAATCTTAAAAAAATTTGCAACCAAAGTAAGGAGAGATATATTTTTTAACTATTTCTGAAAATTTTACATAAATTGGTAAACATGAAAATTATGATGAATTTAAGGAAATTTACCATGCGTAATTTCTTTCTTTCTTTTTTTTTTTTAGCTGATTAAAATAGAAAATTAAAAATATCTCTCCCTAGGTCTTTTCCATATACTATGACACTAAGAAATTTTAGTAATATCAAAATATTGAAAATTGTATGAGAAGTAGTAATTTTAAAAAGTGTATTTTTCCACAAAAAAATCATAAAAATCGACATAAAAATATACTTTTTAATAAAAAGTGAATTTTTTTGCTAATTATTCCTTACAAAAAGATTCTTAAATAGTACACCAAAATTCATTACTTTAAAATCAATAATGAAAATTTTGGGTTTTTTCTTACTGGTCTCCCTTAATATATATAAATCTAAATCCACACTAATTTAAAAGAAATTTCGCATTTAGTCGTCTCTCATTAATTCGAACTCGTCGGGACTACAAGAAATGTTTGAATTATCCGAAGTTCAAATTATGGAAAGTATGAGAAGAAAAAAGCTTAAAATGGTACTATTGCAAAGGAATTAATGTTATAGTGTTTTTTAAATTTATTTCGTCTGTTATCATCAGAATATGACTTAATATTAAATAAAAATATTTAAATACGTAAATAAATAAACTAATTAAGGGATTAGAAACAAGGACAATAGAAGAAAAATTTGAAGTGTCACTGATGGAGAGACGGGACACTAAGAAAGTGTATATCGAATGCATGGGAGTATATGCATACTCGTTCAGAACAATTCTCAAAAAAATCAAAGAAAGAAATTTATTCAAAGGATCTGAAGACCGTAAGAAAGAAAGAATAAATTAAAAATTGCAAGTCTCATTAGTTCGAATTAAACGGAGACAATAGAAAATGAGTTCGAGTAAAGGAAAACATTTAATGTTATTCTGCCATTGAAAATTTCGGGACTTCAAGTTTAGTTCGAATTAAGCGTAGATTCCACTTATCCGTTTTCGAATTAATGAGAGTTGACTGTACATCAATATTTCATTAAACTTCAAATAAAGAAAAAGGTGAAAAGTCAACAATCTAATTTTTGTTCTTTTTTACATATTTTCAAAAATAAACGTGATGCAGATGACATTACAATCTCCTTAAAATATTTTTGAATGACGCTTCATTAAGTCGCATTTTTTGCTTAAATTCAGAGACAAACAAATCTTCTGAGAAAATGAAGGCTTTTTTTCCCCAATTCATAACTTATTCCTCACGTAAAAATAAGAAAACAAAAAGAAAAGAAATATCCTTTCATTTATTTTAAAACGGCAGATTTTTAATTTAGAGAAAATATTTTTCTGCAGAAAATAGTGTATGCAGGTAACGAAGTAAATTTAACAATTTATTATTACATGTAAATATACTAAATTCCAAAAATACATGTAACAGATGCAGATTTCACAGAAAATCAAAAATATCTGTAATTTTTTTTCAGAATTTTTCAGGAAACTGGGATTCCTACAATTTTTTATGTAACGTCGACCCAGGTTTCAGAAAACCCTTTTTACCCACTGGATGCAGCTCGAAGGAAACTCCTGTCCTTCGGGCTCACGTTATGGTTACCAAAAATAATTTTGGAGCTGTTACTAAAATTTGCTTGGTGGCTCATACTAAAAAGTTTTAAGTTAGCTATACAAAAAATTCTTTTGTTCAGTTTACAAAAGAAATGTTTGTTTCACATGCAAAAAAAAGTTTGTAATGGTTAATAAAAAATTCTGTGGAATACAAATTTACTAAAAAAATTTTAGTAACATCTTGAATTTTTTTTTATAGTGTAGACAATGTCGCAAAAGTACGTTGCTAAGATAGAAATACCCCGCATATCAACAAAACGATGCTTTAAAATGCATATTGATGACCATTAAAATTCTTTTTTTTCCCTGCCAATAGAAATTCTAAATTTAATATTATTAGAGAAAAAAAAAATAACTATTGTGAGAATTCTAAAGTTATGAAATTTCATGCATTAATTCTAGAAATAAGACTATTGCGGATATCGATAAAATGTGGCTTAAAAGCGCCACCTGTTGAGCGATTCACACCAAAACATTATCAATTTGTCAAGGTATAGCTCAATCAGAAGCTTGAGAAAAAAATCTTCTGCAAGAAATTTTGCGGGAATCAGGAAAAATTCAAAATAGCAAAACCACCTGTTGGGTGATTGACACCAAAACGTAAAAGGAAATTAATCCGAATCAGAAGGTTTCTTTTTCATGTTAAGTTTATTTTAAATGTTCGAATATATTTCTGTACAGTTATTTACACTATCGGAAAATCTGGTAATTCCAAAATATTCGATAAATATATCATTCCAATCAGTGTTCTCGCTGAAATTTGACCAACGTTAGTAATTTGGCTAATTTGTAATAATAAACATTCGCCAAATGAAAAAAATATTAGCAAAATAGATTCGCTGTGTAGCAGAAAAAAAATCTTTAATCCTTTAAAGTACCCCCTTTTTTACAATATGTTCTAAAATAACCTAAGTTTTTATAACTGCGACAACGATTGTTATTAATTATTATTAAAATTTATATTATTTCAACTATCTGCTACAAATATATTAAAAATGTATAAATGTGTATATATTAAAAATATGTGTATATGCATATTGTATGAAAAATGAAAAAGAAAAGAAAGGAAACGCGAAAATTGAGCACTAGCAATTTGGTGAATCTCATCGCTTGTTTACTCGCCAAATGAAGAATTTAGTAGCAATTTGGCACAATGGCGAGCGACAGCGAGAAATTTGATTCCAATGATGCATAAAATTCAACAATTTTAATAAAATCTAAACATTCCAAAACATTGCGATCGTCTAGGCAACGCAATTGGTTGCCACTTAGCATCATATAAATTTCTCGCGCGCAGGCGAGCCATGTCACGTGATCACTTTCGTCGGAGAAGTTTTCGCAACACATATCAAGGATTAACTTAATTTGAATTTTGATAGCAATCCGTGCATTAGTTTTTGAGATAGAGCTGTTTCAGAAATCGGAAAAAATGCACCATAGGAGCACCACCTATTAAATGATTCACACCAAATACTAATCAACATCAATCTATTTACAGGACTACCTGAATGTAAATTTTTATTGAATCCCGTGCATTAGTTCTTGAGATAGAATTCCCACGAAATGTATATCGTATACATAGAGACAGAATCAGAGACTCACAAATAAACATTTGTAAAAACATGTTTTTTTTTATATATAGAATTTTTGATTATTAAAATGCGTAAATCCATCTGAAACGGGATTTGGAAATTTTTTTTTGAAACCAATACTTTCTTCATGCAAAGATAGAAGAAAGTTATAGGGTAATTAACAGTGGCGCCAACTTTTGAAAAACATTGGGTTGGCTCAAAATATTGGGTGGGCTCAAAGATATTTTCGTAAAATGCAGCTAGTTTGTTTTACTTTGAAGGGTGGATAGCTGGTGAAATATGATACTTTTAAGTCCAGCTATCATGTTTTAAGATAGTTATAATTTTTTAAAATCATATTCTCGTGCGTTTTTCCTTATAAAGACAGTAATATTTATTGTAATGTCATCATATCATGAACATGATTGCAAATTGAAACAGCAGAAAGTTAAACATTTACATTTCAGTCATTTTGGATTTGTGAGTGTCCGTCGCAGAATTATAACAAGCGGTCATTGGCAAAATAAATTTTGAACAAGGAAGAAAAACGAACAATAAAATAATAATGAAATAAATAACGAAATAGAACAATGAAAATTGTACACGCTAGAATTCAAAATTATTGGGTAGGTTTAGGACCCACGGGCCGCCAATGGTAATTAATGACAGTATTAAATTGAGAACCTGTCTACCATAACAGTTGAAAGCTTGGTAATGTCATATGACTTCATTGACCATACAAAATTCTGCGAATTGAATAATTTCAAACTGAGCGAAAAATTGCCCAGGCCGGGAATCGAACCCAGATAATTGGCTTACAAGGCCAGTGCTTTACCTGTTAAGCTACCGGGCGACAGTCGACTGGGATTTTAACCAATCAGGTTATCTGAGCCAGGTTACCAGGTTATCTGAGCGAAAAATCCCAGCCGTCTGTTGCCCTGGTAGCTTAACAGGTAAAGCATTGGCCTTGTAAGCCAATCTGGGTTCAATTCCCGGCCTGGGCAATTTTTCGCTCAGTTGGAAATTATTCAATTCGTATGATTACTTTACCAATCAGTTAGATTGGGTTGAAAAAAAAATAGCATACAGAATTCTTCCTTGCTAGTGTGATATTTGTTTCTGAATTGAAATAAATAATGGCATTTAGAATAACACATGGCAAGTTCACAAAAACAAACTGTTTATTTTTTGCTTGAATTTAAAGATAAATAAACATTGTAAAAATATAAGATAACATTTTTAGATTTTAATTTTATTCCACGCGTAAAAATGCAAAAAAAAAAAAAAAAAAAAAAAAAAAAAAAAAAAAAGTGAATTACTTACTCATTTAATTTAAAATATTTAATTGCGAATTATGGGTAATATTTTTCTGGATGAAAGAGTGTATCTATGTCATACATAAAAACAGAATTTAACTAATCTTTATGTAAATAATTACTCTGAAATTAAACTATGCTATAATATAATCATAATAATATAATCATTTTCTATCAAATCGGACAAATTACTGTTGACACTTTTCTGCAAATTTTTATGGTGTAAATAATATTGAAATACTATAAATATTAAATATTTCTATGTAAGATAATACAAATGTTTTTATTATAGAATTTTAAGTTTTAATAATTTAATGCTTATTTACACGAAAAATTAAATTAAGTACATACATAATAATATACATACAATACAGAAAATCTTCAATTGTTTAATAATCTCATATTAAACATTAAATAGAGAAAAGTTGAAAAGTCAACAATGTAATATTATTACCTTTTGTTCTTCATTTACACAGCTACAACTATAATAGCACACGACAAGTTCTCAAAACAACAAACTCTTCAAAATATTTTTAATTTCCATTAAGTTTCATTGTTTGCTTAAAGACAAATAAACATTCTTATAAAGCAGAGGCAACATTTTGAGATTTGTGTGTTATTCTACGCATGAAAATCCGAAAAAAGAGAAAAAAAAAAGAAATGGAATATTTATTCATTTAATTTAAAATGGTTAATTGTGAAATAGATATAATATTTTTCTGGATGAAGGAATGTATCTATGATATATGAAAGAAAATCAGAACTTAGTTAAACTTTAAGTAAATAATTAAGCGCAAATTAAACTATGTATCACTAATTAAATATTCCTTAATGAATTTTATTCAAAAAAGTTTACTCTCAAACTCTTTATATACACTGGTGGACAAAATTAAGAGATGGAAGGCATTTTCTCAAATATTTCGAGAAATACTGGATAAAAATAAATAAAAATTGGTATGGATAAAACTTATAGTATGACAATAATATGTGCAAATCAAAAATTAAAGTGCCATTCATTGGCAAGAGTTATTGCCAACAGTCCAATGCGGACTGAAATTCATGATGAAAGATGCAAATGAAAACGAAGCTTGTATGGTGTGTGGTCGCCTCTAGTATGGTGTGAGATCACCTCTGACAGATAGAAAGCGTGCACAACGAGTATGCATGCTGTTAATAAGAGAGTTAAGGATTGCTTGTGGAAGACTCTCCCACTCTGCCACCAGAGCACTTCTTAACTCCGGAATGATTCTGAGTGGGGGTTGGCGTCTCACAATAGCCCTTCCAAGAGCATCCCAACCATGTTCAATGGGGTTAAGGTCAGGAGATTTGGCTGGCCAATCGATTCGATGAATATCCTCGCTTTCCAGATACTCCTCAACGGACGTTTACAGCGACACAACTGTCTAAGGACCTTGCTGATGCCACTGGAACATACGTTTTCACGAAGATTGTTGACAGGAGGCTCGGTGAAGAAGGGTTGTATGCCAGGAAGCCCGCCAATTGCTTCCCACGCAACCCCTTCCAGAAAAGAGAGCGTGCACAATGATGCAGACAGCACCAACACTAGACACAGCTCCAATGAGCTAATGTTCTGTTCACAGATGAGACCAGATTCAGTCTTCAACTGATTCTTGGCAAATATTCATATGAAGGGAACCTGGGACCCGATACCATCCCAGTAACATCATGGAAAGGGATCATTATGCTGGTGAGGACTGATGGTTTGGGCAGGGATCATGCAAGATACTCGCACACCGCTCCATGTGTCTGACACTGGTTCCGTGAATGCCCAGAGGTACAGACAGGAGATCCTACAATCGTACGTGCGTTTTTTAAGGGGTGCTGTTGGCCTTGAATTTGTTTTTATGGACGTCAATGCCCGACCACATAGGGCTCACCTGGTTGAGGAGTATCAGGAAAACGAGGATATTCGACGAATGAATCGGTCAACCAAATCTCTACACCTTAACCCCATTGAACATGCTTGGGATGCTCTTGGAAGGGCTATTGCGAGATGTCAAAGCCCACCCAGAACCATTCCGGAGTAAAAAACTGCTCTGGTGGAAGAGTGGAAGAGTCTTCCAGAAGCAATCCTTAACTCTCTTATTAACAGCATGCATACTCGTTGTGCATGCTGTCTATCTGTCAGAGGTAACCTCACACCATACTAGAGGCGACCACACACCATACAAGCCTCGCTTTCATTTGCATCTTTCATCATGAATTTCAGTCCGCATTGGACTGTTAGCAATAACTCTTGACAATGAATGACACTTTAATTTTTGCTTTGCATATATTATTGTCATACTATAAGTTATATCCATACCAATTTTCATTTATTTTTATCCAGTATTTCTCGAGATATTTGGAAAATTGCCTTCCATCTCTTAATTTTGTCCACCAGTGTATATATATATATATATATTTTAGAAATTTTATGCGTACTTAAGTGTGTGCATATTTTACATGTACACACATCTATAAATAGAACTGAAAAAATACGTACATAGAGATAGACATATGCGAATAGTTATATAATTCTAAAATATAGAACTATATAATTAATAATTATATAATTATTTAGAGTTATGTAAATATTCTAAACTATATAATATTTTATGTTGATTTTTTGTTTTCAAAGAGTTTAAATATATTATTAAATTTGTTATTTTGTGTTTATTGAATTGTTTTTAGCTTGTTTTCTTATTAAATTTGGCATTTTTGTTCTTAAATATTATTTTTGAATGCAAGTTTGGCTCGTGTTCAGAAACCTGTAAAAATTTAAACTTTAAGGGGTTTTAAACTTTAATTTTAACTTAAAAAAAAAAAAAAGCGGGTGAACTTGCCTGTCCTACCTCTGATGAGAATTGACCGACTTTTCTTGCCCGTATCCTGTTTTTGTTTATTGAATTGTTTATTGAATATCTCATAGTTAATTGTTTAACACATATATATGCGCTCTTTTCCTTGAATTTCTATACTTGCGTTTTTCATATATGAAATAGTTATATATACACACACACATGTACTTATACATGAGGATTCCAGAAGGCGAGGAGTATAAGTGATAAAATTGAAACAAGTGGCTAAGCATGATCGCAGATAGCACTGAGGGTTTCCTTTAATATTTCTTTCGAATCAACTTATGCTTTAATTAATAAATCCAAATTGTTAAGTTGTAATTATTAACATCTTACACAGATTGTAGCACATTTAATAATAATTTTTATATTGCTATAAAGGGAAGTTATTTATTTTAATTAAATTAAAAATATTCAAATCAAATTATATAAAATCCAAAATTTCAAATATTCTGAAAATTCGTAATTAAAAAAATTAGCGGAAATGTAAATAAAATGTAAATATTTTAAAATTGAAAAAAATGCTAAAACGTAATTTAGAATGCTTAATCATTCACTGTAAAAAAAATCCGGTAAATTTTCGGTAAAAACTACTGGCAACACTGCTGGAAACATTGCTGCTAGCAGTTTTTGCCTTAAATTTAACTGATTTTTTTACAGTGTTAATAAATCGCAATAGTTTTAAAAATAGGACGATAATTAAATTAAAAAAATATTATGAATGTCAGAGATAAATAAATAAATAAAATAGAACCTGAAATTGGCAAAAATTACGAAATTTCTTTTAATTAAATTCAAGTTAGTACGAAAATCTCAAGTTTCAGCATCGGAAGCCGATGTCAAGACCTTCTGCTTACTTGCAAAACGCTTTGCGGCCAAGCCATAGTGCCTATATGAAAAGCTCAGAAATTAAGGTTCTCTTTTAGGAGTTAAGGTTCTTTTATTTAAATCGCAAAATCGAACGGATGATATTGATAAACTTAATTTAACACTTTCGGGTCTGTTTTTTTTTTTTTTTTTAAATATTTAGAAAAAAATACTTTTACGTTAATAACATTAACTCTATCTATCCAAATAGATTAATTAGTGGTTAACGAATATTTCATTGTCTAAAAGATAACGAATGTTGTTCTTTTGCGTATTATTCAATTCATTTTCATATGATAATAGGCTAAGGAATAATTTTTGGAAATGGTTAGAAAATATTATATTAGAATAAAATTTAATATATATTGCAACTTTGTAATACTTTTTGCGCTTTTTTATTACACATGACGCTTTCAGGAAAGTAACTTTTATTTTAAATTTAAAGAGTGAAATATATGCTTAAAAGAAAAGAAGCGCAAAAGAGAATTGAGCAAATAATAATAATAATTATTATTAAGAAATGCCTAAAGATAAATGAAGTTATATAATAAATGCATGGACATATTCTAACATAACAACAGGTAAATAGTAGTAAAATAATTTCTTAAAACAAAATAATACCCCTTTAAAAGACATGTACTATTAATAGTACACCAGCCCAAAAGGGTTAATTAAATTAATAGGCTTTTTCAAAATTTTATATTTTTTTGTGTGACAGGGTATTTAGCTGTAAGTACACAAAATTTAAAGTCTGACATACACAGTTTTTGTGTACAAACTCTGTGACAAACAGAGGAGAGAAAAGAATATGGTTTTGTCAGATGAACAAAACCCTAAAAATGAGCTCAGCGCACAATCTATATGGAAATAAGACTATTTGTGAAGATTCAAAGCAATATAAGTAATTTTGTAATTAGGTACTGCCTTTTAGAGGGCATCTACTTAAGCTCTTTAAATTACTTAATACCTTAATATTTTTAATGTCTATTTAAATTTTTAAAAATATCGTGCTTCATTTTTCTTTCACAGTTATTGAAATAACAGTTCAAAGACCGCTATGAAATAAGCATCAGTTTCATACTTTAATTCAATCAATTACTATTAATATTTAATTTTGAAATTAATTTACTCCAAATCTAAAATTTGTCACATGTATGTTTTGGCTCCTGAGATCCTCATACATACACATACTTTTACATAAGCATTAAGGAAAATAATCTAGTTTAGGTGTTGAAAATCATAATATCAGCATCGATTGAATATATTTATATGTGAAAATTTTTCTAGAGAAAAAAATTCGCTTTGCATGCAAAATTTCAAATAAAAATCAAATTTTTAATGGCTTAAGAGGCGCAAATTTCATCCTAGTAAGAAAGATTCCATACCACTATTGTACCGGGGTCATCAATATGGCGTACTGATTCTACTGACTAAATCACATGGAACGACACCCAGCCTGGAGCTTCTCATTATTACATGTTGGCAAGCACTAGATATAATATTTTCCGTGAGTCACTGAAATGGGAAAAACATGAAACTCAAATAAATCTAGCATCGATTGACTATAATATTGCTTGAAAAAAAATTTCAGAGAGAAAAATTTCAAACTTTTCTCTCTGGAATGGCTCGAGTATATACTAATATTCTGATGGCGCTAGTTTGACTCCCTGCATGGAATTTTTCCCGCTAGATTGGAATTTGCGCCTCTTATACAATTAAAAATTTAATTTTCATTTTCATTTAAAAAAGTATAATTCTGATGACAAAATTAGGAATTTTTCACAAAAAGTATGTTTTAATGACGCATAAAATAGTATAGGCTTGTATTTATTAAAAGCTTTTCAATTGAGTTTAAACCCTACCAGTGGCCGAGAGGTTCTGACCTCTCAACTGGTAGGCGGCAGGTACTGGGTTCGAACCCAATCCCAGCCGTCGACTTAACCGTCCGGAGTTTTCGTGGTTTTCTTCGAACCTTGCGTAAATACGGGTTAGGTTCCCTTAGAAAGACTCCCACGAAGGGCACTCTTCCCTGGGCCTATATCCCTCGATTAGATAATCGGTCGACACAAAAGAAACCAAACCAAACCAATTGAGTTTAAAATTGTTCAGGGCTTCAATTAAACTCAGAATCTTCTGTTTGAGCTACTTGCAACGATACATGGCTGACACAATTTTCCAACACAACTTTGTCAACAGCATACAATCTGGCATGTAGATTTGTGCTGCAATAATATAATGTTTATTAATCTCTTACTCAACTTTAAAATAAGAAAAGGTGAAAAGTAAACAATGTAATGTTATTACCTTTTGTTCTTTATTTACATACCACACTTAGAATAATACACGTCAAGCATGCATCATAACAAACGGTTCAAAATATGTTTGAAAGACGGTTTTATTAAATTTCATTGTTTGCTTAATTAAAAGACAAATAATCATTCTGAGAAAGCGGTTGCTACATTTTCAGATCTGAATGTTACTCTACGTAGGAAAATTAAAGAAAAATAAGAAATAAATTATTTCTTTATTTACTTTAGAACAGTGCATTCTGAAATATATGAGATAATTTTCCAGAAGTAAAGGTGCAACTGTGTGATATAAATAAATGAAATCTTAATAATCCTAATGAAAATAAGTAGTTTTAAAGTAAATTGTGCACTCTTAGGATATTAATGACCGGATGCTTTCGATTTTAAACATTATGTTAAAAATCTAGAAAAATGCATGAGGATTTATTCTGAAATTAGAGGTGTGTAAATAAGTTAGCATAGACTCATATATATTCGTGAAGATTTTTTCTCAAAATTCTATATGGGATCCCGTCAATAAATTAAAAACTAACGAAGATCTTTTGGCTAATTCTATCAAAACTAATGCAGCAAAAGCGTCCAAGCAGCAAATTATGATTGAGTGACTTATAGTAATAAACTGTGTTAATTTTTATGAGAATAGCATATATACTTATAGAAAAATTAAAGTTTTTATAAAAAGTATTTCAAATTTTGCCATGTATGTTGCTTATATAATTTGCAAGGTTCTTCATATTAAAAAAATGCTCTTTTCAGAAAATATAAAATAAATTAATGTTCATAAGACTCTGCAATCAGAATTAAAAAATAATAAAAATTTTGAAAAAAAATGAGCAGGTTTATGTAATAACGTTTCACTGCGCATGTGTGAACGCAATCAAAATATGATTTTCATAATGTATTAGCTAAATGTATAGAGCGACATTTGCGAAAGTCTGAAAAACATAGATTGAAAATTCCGGAAATTATCATAGATAAAATAAGCTCAACATCCGTTATTCCCAAAGTGCAGCAAAAAGATGAGGGGTTGTATCCATATATCGATTAATTAGTGTTAAGCAAAGTATTCCATTTTATGACGGTCAATAAAACAGAATAGTTTCAAGTGCATTTTAATAATGTTACACTCTTTCGAACATAATAAAATTGATATGCATGTATGAAGTACACTGTAAAAAACATTCTGTAATCCTACAGATGTAAAGCTGCCGAAATCTGTATGGTTACTAACATTTTATCAGTAAACTGTACAGGAAAAAATGTAAATCTACAAAACTAATTTTTGTAAAGTTACAGAAATTTGTAACTTTACAAACCAGTCTGCTAAAATTCCAGTTACCTTACTAAAATTTTATTTGTAACTTGGGTCCCAGTTACATGACATATTCTTGGAATCCACCCAGTTGTTTTGGCTGCTTTCTTCTCATTGGTTGACTTTCTTTAGGCGGGATTGTTCGCATAGCGGGTATATAAGCCTGCGTCTCTCTGTTTCTTTGCTCAGTTTTGCTATTTTTTAGTTCGCTGAGTTTGCAACTGATGAAGAATCTCGATAGTAGATTCGAAATAGCTATTTGCTACCTTCTCATAGTTTATTTGTGCATTAATAATCGTTGGTTTTCTATCTTTAAATAATAGCCAAATTATGTATGTTGACATAATTTTTATTTAAATGATGAAAAAACAAATAATTAATAGAATATTAACTAAAATACAAATAAAAAGTCGAAATAAAAACCACTTAATGACGTTTTAAACACGTGTATCATATTTAATGTCATTAGATATGACATTCACGATCATCCATTATTGACACTTAATCTTATAGTTTTGCGATAGTTTTTTGGTCGACGGGGTAACCAAGTAGTACCATTTTTAATTTCATTCCGAACTGGAGAAGTTAGTCTTAAAAAAAGTTTTACGTCTTCGTAAAAATCTGAAAAAATTTTAAAAAAATATTTTAGCTCTTTTTTCCCAGCCATCTCGACTGTTCTGTTGTTTGAAACCAGCAAATTTAAATTATTTGAATTACGCATGAATGCATAAAATTATTGCGATTTCTATAGAGATTTGGTGTGGCTTATTTTTATGATGGCCGATAATCAACACGTGGGATATAGGCCCAAATGGAGGGAGTTTCCTCCGTGTAGGTCATTCGTAGGGAACCTAACCCGTATTTACGCAAGGAAATTCAATGTTTGAAGAAAGCCACGGAAACTCTGAACGATTAGGC
This sequence comes from Maratus speculifer, assembly GCA_964019185.1. Taxonomy (NCBI): domain Eukaryota; kingdom Metazoa; phylum Arthropoda; class Arachnida; order Araneae; family Salticidae; genus Maratus; species Maratus speculifer. The sequence continues at coordinate 247,856,123 of OZ025302.1, read as the reverse complement.
CGACGGCCGCGAATGGGTTCGAACCCAGCACTTAGCTTCTATCAGATTCGAAAGCATAACCTCTCGGCCACTAGTGGGACAATTTCTATGGAGTATTTGCCGAAACTTGTCGAACGCCACAATTGACAACAGATATCACCGCATTTTGAAATTATGGAAAATAAGTGTAAAAGTGTTGAAACAAATAAAGACGAACTAACACTATAACCACCAGAAATTTTACACAAGTATGCTATAAATATCACTCACAAGTGTTTTTATTTACAAATTTTTAGCTTATTTATTTAACTTATTTCAAGGTGGTACATTATTGAACTTATTTTAGAAAGATTTTACTGGTCCGATTCGAAATATTTTTATTTGGTAGCGGTCAAAATGACCACTATGGCGGTTCTAGGGGACACTCTTTTAGGGGCAATGGAGTTTCCATTCATAAAATGCTGAAATCTTTGATTCTCACGACAATTTAAAAACAAATTTAGGGTAAAGTACCCAGTGTTTGATAACATAAGCAGAAATTGTACTTCAGCATTTAATGATAACCTTGCGCTTCAACTTAGGAAAACAGGTATTGGTGGGATACACACATTAGATTTTTTTCTTTTCAAAATTGTACTTGTTAAAAAAATAGAAATACTTTTGTAAAAAAAAAGTCAAAATTTAAAATGTCATATCTATATACCCATTTTTTGATATGCTTTATCCAGTGTTTGATAAGTATTTTAATATCTGTTAATCAGTTATTTTCTTCCAAAATAGCCATTTAAAAAGCAAATAACCATTATATTTAGGTTACACAGTCAAATGGAACTTAAAGAAAAAAAATTATTTTCAGAAATAATTCTGTTTATTAACTATTCAAACACTATTTATATACATTAGTCTACACATATTGGTACTGTTGCTTACATTTACAAGCTTTAAGTTTTATAGTTGGTTTTTGAGACTGCAGTTAAATGCTAAGTGTAACCTAGTTAGCCAACAAAATGCTTTTAACTTAGGGCCACACAAAATTTTGCTTTAGCAAATTCATGAAATAAGACGCTCTTCTATGAGAAACAGCTTATGGAAGGGTTATCAAGAAACAAGAAATTAAGTTATTCTCTCTAATACTTTATATGCTACAAAATTCTTTTATTTTAACAGTAAAATTAAAGGCCTCGATCATTGGAAAATACAAAAACGAGTATTTCATAATAGTTATCAAACACTAGATAAATTGAAAGTTTTATAAACCAGTAATTGAAAGTGCCCTCTCTGTTTGGAGGTTAAGGTTAGAATGCTGAAAATTGGACCATAAGAAAAGAGAATTAAAGCCTTACACAATAGAATGCCCCATTATTACCCAGTTATTAAAATGTCAAGGGTAAAAATAGAAATAACGAAATTTATTTCTCAGATGTCTTATAACAACTGACTGTAGTAACCAAAACTCCAGACTAGCTCTTCAGCAACTTAATTCCAAAGCAATTTCTCAAAGAAGAAAAACAAAACTTACATGTAAATGAAGAAAAAAGCATGAACTATTACATGGAATGTAGAATAAATGACTATATGGTTTGTAAACCTTAGAGTAAATAATTTTGTTGAAAATTATCAAACACTGGGTGGCTATCAAACACTGGGTACATTACCCTACTTCGGAATAGGTAAAAGTTGTCCTTCAGGTACTTAAAATAACGAAATTCTTCATTCTAAACTTCTGGTATCAATGTGGCATTTCGCAATTAAAATTAAGGGGTATATATTTCATCCTACAGCCCTTCAAGGGATTTAGTGATGATAAAGTCAAGTGATCAATAAAGTGAAGATGCCCACTGGTACAGTATTCTGAGGGTTTTTTTTTTAACATGATTTTTATATGGAAAAATATTGTAATGTCTATAAATGTGAAAAAACTATAAACTATGTATTTTTTATTATTATTATTTGGAAAATTGTTTTTATTACATTTTTTATCGAAGTTAATAAAATACAACATATGAATTAAAAATATATATATTATCAGGGCCGTAGCAAGAAGTGAATAATATGAGGGGGGGGGGCTCATATTTTCTCTCTGTGTTTCTCTCTCTATGACTCAGAAAGATAAATTAGTTCATACACTCATTGGAATTATGTCTCCTATTAAATTGTTGTTATAACTTATTTTTTTGCTAAGAAAAGAATATGATGATGAAAAATTCGGCTGTATAACTACTGCAAAATTAAACATCATGTTAGCTTGATATGTCCAAATAGGATGAGCGAGTGTTGGAACACCTATTTTATTTACAATTTAGTATCTCTGCAAAACTGTGAAAGGGTCTCAAAACAAAATTAGAACTTTGAACAGAATTTTATTTGGATTTTTGGAATAGAAATTCATTAAGTGACCTTAGAATTTTTTCCAGGTGAGGCTCAAAATGTTTTAGGCGAGAGGGGTGGGGGGCTACGCCTCTTCCACTAACACCACCCTAGCTACGGTTCTGTATACCATACGTAAATTTATACGTGGGTGTTGAAATGTTGAAGATGCATCATTTTTCAAATAAATAAAAGCTGTAACAAAAGCACTGTAATAAAACGTTATAATTTTATTTGGATTTTTGGAATAGAAATTCATTAAGTGACCTTAGAATTTTTTCCAGGTGAGGCTCAAAATGTTTTAGGCGAGGGGGAGGGGGGGGGCTAAGCCTCTTCCACTAACACCACCCTAGCTACGGTTCTGTATACCATACGTAAATTTATACGTGGGTGTTAAATTGTTAAAGAGGCATCACTTTTTAAATAAATAAAAGCTGTAACAAAAGCACTGTAATAAAACGTTATTATTATTATTTTTTTTTTTCACGCTAAAATATACACGTCACGTAAAAGATCATGGATCTCTTATTAAATTTAAAATAAAGAAAAGGAGAAAAGTCAACAATTTAACGATATTTCCTTTTGTTTATTGTTTACATACACATAACAACACACGTCACGTATACTACTCAGCAATATCTTTCCGAGAAGTTTTTGAATGACGGCTTCATTAAATTTCATTGTTTGCTTAAATCTCGAAACAAACAAACATTTTGAGAAAAAGGAGGTTTCGTTTTCAAAATTCTATATTATTCTACGCATGAAAATCAGAAAAAAATAAGATAAAAATGGTTCTTTTATGTAGTTAAAATGGTGAAATGTTAAGGTAAATGTCAAATTTGTCATAAATGAAAGAAAGTATAAATCATAAATAAAATAAAGAAATTAACAGTAATTAAATGTTTTAAATAAGAAGTATATTTTAATTTAAAGCAGTAAATAAAACAACTTTGGAATAATAATACTTTATTCAGCCTAGATAAATGCATTTAATAAAAACCTTTATTATTTCTTTATTGCAAAAGAGAATTTTATTTATTCTTTGTAATGCCTAACTTAATTGTGATTAATTTTAAAATTTTATGTTTCGAAGTTTAGTTCTTTTATTTTAGTTTTTAGTTTTTGTAGTTTATTCTATTATGTAACCAGTGTATTGCACTATGTTAGCAGTCGATATTTTCCTGTAAAACTTTGACCGTCGTTTTAAAAAAATATGTAAATTAATGTTATATGACTATTCAATAAGTGCCAAACGATTTCGATTCATGGTTTTTTTGTTTAAAATCTTTAGATTAAACTAATCACAAAACATTTTTACTACATAATTATATTATTTTAATATCTTAAAGCATTAAAATTTATAACTAAAATAAACATGAAAAACTTTTAAATGTGTAATTGAACAATCGATGAAAAACAGTTAATTTCTTTACCATCAGCCCAGAGATAAGTCGGAAGTAAAAGTACTATTTCCCCATGAATGTCGTCGGTGAAGTGGTTAAACAAATCAAATTCTTTTAAAAATGGTATCACTTCTTCTTTTTATGTAATCGACTTTCTATAGCTGTGTTGTTTTCTTCCCTTGTCTATAATATCATCTTTTTTTTTTTTTTTTTTTTTTTTTTGTTACTTATATTGTAAACTAATTGGATGTGGCAGTTCCAAAACTTTCTTCTATCTCATGTATCTTAATACTTCAAAATATTCTATCAGAGTGCCAAAATTAAATGACAATCTATTAATATCGTAAGGATTTTATAAGTATAACATTCTGTACATTAGTTCTTGAAATAGGACTATAGAACTAGGTTCTTGAAATAGGATATCGGGAAAAATTCAGTATAAAAGCGTCAACTGTCAGCCGATTAAGACCGAAGCGTAAAGAAAACCAATTTATATCAAGAAATTACTGAATCTAAAGTTTGATGAAAATCAGTGGACTAATTCTTGAGATGGAGCTATTACAGAATTTGCGAAAAATGCAGCATAGAAGCGCCACCTATTAAGCAATTTGCGTTAAAATTTAAACAGCATCAATTATTGTTAAGGACTAAAAGAACCTGATGTTTTATGGAAATTCGTGCATTAATTCTTGAGATACAGCTGTTATGGATATCCTTAAAAATGCAGCATAGCAGCACCCCCTGTTGAGCTATTTACACCTAAAACTTAAGAGCAATAAATTATATTAGTAACCATTCAAATATAAATTTTTATTAAATTCTACGGTTTAGCTCTTGAAATAGAACGCGCACATAATTTATGCTACTTATAGACAGACAGACATTTTGTAATAATAGTGTTCATTCTAGTCTGTTTTTGAAGGATGCAGCAACCTGCCCTTTTACAGATTTACAAAATGCACCCTTCCCTTTTTAAAAGTAGTAAAATGCACCCCTATTTTTACCCAGAGGTTTTTAATATATTTTTTTTTCTTTATTCCATAACATATTTATATTTATGTGTCAAAAATTGCCAAAAATGATAGAATTTTCTTATTTCTTTCGGGGAAAAAAATAAATTATTGAATCTTATTGTAATTTAATTGTCTTTTTTTATATCATAAAATCATTCGAAATTAATGTTACTTTATCTATTATACGTAAAAATTTCTTATTTTCCCACTTTTTTCCGTAAACTCTCGGAAATAATAAATTTTCTCTAGTAAAAATGCACTTTCCTACTGCAGTAGCGCCCTTTACAGTGAATATAATGCTGCCTCTTTTGTTTTGTTTTGAACATTAGTAAAAAAATGTTTTTTTTTTTTTTTTTTTTTTTTTTTTTTAATCTCTGACCTATAAAACATGTAAATCCGTTGAAAACCAATATTTGAAAATTTTCACAAAACGAATATTTTTTTCTTCTAAAAATAGCAGAAAGTAAAAAGACTTAAAAAAATCGGAAAATATGATATAACCGTGAATTAAAACGCTTGATAGCCTCCTCCGAGTTACACTTCCGAAAAGCATTCTTTATCTTTAGAAACATAAAAAGCTAGTAATCTTTTTAGGTTAAAAGAAGCACTTACAAAACAAAGTTTCTTTATCTGCCAATAATTTTCGAAACCTTTTCTGTGTAATGATTTATACTTTCTTCAATCTTTACAAGAAGAAAATATTGGATTCATCAAAATTTTCAAATTACAATTTTCGACGGATTTACAAGTTTTAAGGGTCATAGATTCCAAATGTTTTTACAAAATATCTGTCAGTGAGTTTGTTTGTCTGTATGTAATATAAAACTTGTGAGTGCTCTATCTCAAGAACAAATACACGGAATTTAATAAAATTTTATATTATATTGTAATTTTATAAAATTTTATATTACTCCCTGACATAAATTGATGCTGATTAGTTTTTGCGTGGCTAAGCTGAATCGCTTAACACGTGGCGTTGCTATGCTGCAATATTACGATTTACGCAACAGCTATATATGTGTAACTAATTCACGGATTTCCATAAAACTTCACATTCAATTAGTCCTTGGCATGAATTGACGCTTTTTATACATTGGTGTAAATTGCAGTACAAGCAGAGTTGCTGTATCGCATTTTTCACAAATGCTGCTATAGTTCTATCTAAGGAATTAATGCACGGATTTTCACCAAACTTCAAATTCAGTAAATCTGTGTTATGAACTGGTTTGTTTACGTTTTGGTGTCCCTTGCTCAACAGGTGGTGCTGTTACGCTGTCTTTTTTCGGATTCATGTAATAGTATTTCACACTGAGCAAAAAATATGGTTCTGGCATATAGAATCTAAGTAATGGCTCTAGAAAAAATAGTTCCATGTCAACCTTATAAATTTTAGTTCCATTTCTTAGAGAGTTCCAGAGTCTCTTACTAGAATTCAAGTACGTTTTCCGATATTTTTGTTGTCAAATTTATCTAAAAATCTCTTCAAATAGATGCGAACACAAGAGATTTGATTTAGTAACTATAATTATAGCTTAAGAAATCATTCCTAAAATCAAGCGATAATTTCTCGCTACTGAAACGGTTCAATGTCGTTTCGTCTCCTTGAAAAGAAGAGACTAGAAATGCCAAGTCATTTCGCCTATTCAGCTTAGTTGTTTACCCTACTCGCATAGTTTGTACATCTATATTTCTAGTTTAAGTATTTAGATAATGACTAACTATTCGTTCTAGTTGAACGCGGCATATTTTTTTTCCTCAGTGTAAGAACTAATGCACGAATTTTCATCAAACTTCAAATTCAGATATAGCTTGATAAATATTAATGCTTTTTATGTTTTGATATAAATCTCCCAACAGGTAGTTCTTTATAGTACATTATTTCCGATATCCGCAATAATTTTATTTCAAGAACTAATGCAATGAATTTCATGCATTTTGAGCCCTTTCGATGAGCATAGATTTTTCATTTAATTTTCGCACTTTCATAGCGAATTTTGGAACATTAATATGCATGAGATACAGGAAATTTTTGAGATTGCCACATACAACTAGTTTTAGTAGTGTGGTAAGAAGGATTCGTCACATTTTTACTTTGTTCTATCTGTACAAAAAGAAAGTATTGGTGAGACTGTGACAGTCTGCCTGTATGCGACACAAATTTTGTGGGAGCTCTATTTCAAGACCTAATGAACGGAAATTAATAAAATTTTAGATTCAATTAGTCTCAAATATAAATTGATGTTGATTACTTATTGATGTAAATCGTTGAATAGATGGCGCTGTCTGCAGTTTTTTTTCACAGTTTCCGAAATAGCTGTACCTCAAGAAGTAACGCACGGATTTTCATAACACATAAGATTTAGCTAGTGCCTGATACATATTAGTATATTTTAGTTTTTCGTGTAAATCGCCCGACAGCTGGCGGTGCTATGCTTTCTTTTTTGCAATTTCTGTTATAGCTGTATCTCAAGAACTAATGCATGAATTTTCTTTAAAATTCAGCTTACATTACACCTCGATGCATATTTATCCTGATTCGTTTTTGGAATAAATCGTCTAACAGATGGCGCTTCGATTCAGATTGTTCAGATTGTTCGATAGCTCTTTTTCAAAAACTGATGCACGCATTTTTATGAACCTCAGATTCAATTAGAAGTGACATAACTTAATTAGATTTTAGTGCAAATTACCTAACTGGTGGCGCTGATACACTGCATTTTACAGGAACATGTATGACATGAATGAGATAGAAGAAAGTTCTAAGATTGCCACATCCGATAACATTTTGTATTATTTTTTAATGGCTTAATATCTTTTAAATCACTCTATACTTCATTCTTTTTTATAACTTTGTACGAAACAATTTTTAAAAACAATAATACAGTGAAACCTCTCACAAATATCACTCCAAATAACGGCAAACGGTACTACTTGGATATCCCGTCGACCAAAAATCTATCCCCACATTATAAGATTAAATGCTAATAATGGATGATCGTAAATGTCACATTGAATGCGATACACGTGCTTAAGACGTCATTAAGGGATTTTTATTTCGACTTTTTATTTGCATTTGATTAATATTCTACTAATTGTTTGTTTTTTGTTATTTAGAATAAAAATTATGTCAGTTTGTACAGTTTGGCTATTAGTTTGTCGATTTGTATAATTTGGCGAAATTGGTCGACCGGATAACCAAGTAGTACCCGGTAAACTATGTATACCAACCATGTTTTAGTGTTGCCGAATGTCTCCCATAGAAAGAACATTATAATAAACTTCCGAACAACGAATTGTGAACAACCGCCAGCTCACAGCATTTGTAAAAAAAAACTACAACTGAGATTCCAAAGAATGTGGTGGTTGATTTTTTTATTTGACGTCCTTAAAATTTCTCAACTAACCTCTAGCACCTCTAGTTTGATTAGGAAAACACCATTAATAAATAGAAGTGGCGAGAGGGGGTTAGGATGATGAAATTTAAGAGCAGGCAGCTGTAATTTGTACACTTTGTGAATCATATATCTTGTCTGTGCGTATCACGTGTTTTTCACTAAAAGAATAAGTTCTAAGTGGAAGTTTTTAACCTTAAAAATAAATTCAAAATTATTCAGAACAGCAAAAAAGTTGTAACCGGAAGAAAATTAGTTGAAATATAGTATTAGAACCCTAAAAGATTACATTCTGAAAAAAGTGATTTTTATTTAGAAATGATATTTCAAAGTGTAAATTTAGAAGCTAAAACTAAGCATCGACGAATTGGCTATAAAGTTGAACCCCGTTATAACGAACTTTAAGGGACCGAATTTCTTGTTCGCTATATCCGGTGGTTCATTATATCCGAAACGTTAAAAAATATTAGAGTTTACAAAATATGTATATGTATATCATTACATGGTACTTATATGTTCAATAATGATATATTAAGAAAAAAAATCTATTAGATAGTATCATTAAGGGGACGGTGGACGTTAAAAATTTATTTTATTCATTTTTATCATAGCAATATGAAATTTTGTGCATATATACATTTCACCAACAGCATATAGAATAGCTTCAAAAAATTTCCAACCTTATTAAAATTTGTAATTTTTTTACAAAAATTTAAATTTTTAAACGAAATTTTAAAATGCTCCTCGTGTCTCAATTTTTGAAATATTTTCTTGCTTTTGCATTTTTATCTCTTAAATCTATATTATAAACAAATGTGTGTAAGATTTTTTAAATCTCTTGAATAGTTAATATTTTACAGATTTTTTTCCAAAATTTCTTATCGATTTTCATCAAAATTTTGCCTTTTAATAAGTAAAAAATGAAATTTGACTATCTTAATTTAGACGAATTTTAAAAAGCTTACACAATTTCTTTTTAAATAATATCAGGATACTTCCTTATCAATTTTATAAATATTGATCAAAAATTAAGACGCAAGAAGCAATTCAAAAATCTAAAAACGCTGAAAATTTAGTTTTAAGAAAAACAGATTTAAAGTATATAAATACATTTATCTTTTTTTATTTACTCTTTAAAACCTTCATAAATGATATTTTAATAAGAAAAAACTGTTTAGGTACTATTATACCCCAGAAATAGACCTTTTTTCTGACGATTTTGCTATGGATGATTTTGCTCAAATAAAGGTCCACTGTCCCCTTAATGAATTGAATTGACTAAAATTGATTACATTTAACTGAAACAATTCTGAATAAATTAACTAAAAATGAAAACGAATAGAAATACAGTACAGTGTCGATTATTCGAACAAGTCGAGGCTGGCTCTAGTTCGGATAAATGGGCAGAATGATGCTGACTATACTAGAATGCTTACACTTTATAAGTAGGCTTAGAATGACTGGTGGAACAGTGGAAAAGTAAAAAAAGAAAAAAAAATCATGGTCGACATAAAAAAGAATGTTCGTTATAACCGATTTTTAAGATTTTGGAATTCGTTACAAAAGGGTAAATGTGTATTAAATACAATAGGAAAACCAAAATTTTCGTTCGTTATATCCGGGAGTGCGCTATAAACCGGGTTCGCTATAACGGGGCTCGACTATAATGAGATTGATAACGAGGGGAAAATTTCTGAGAAAAGAGAAATAACAGTATGTATTTTTTTAACTGTACAAATACAATAATTTTGGTAAGTTATTTTGATTTTAATGTAATGTAATTTTGAGCTTTTAAAATGTGGAACCGCTGAATAACGGCAAGCTTCGAAGTACCGTCACTATGTTGTGATTTCAGTGGTGGCCGCTATTCAGAAGCTTTATTGTATAAATATTGTGGAGTTCTACCTTTAAATACTATTCGACAAAAACAGATGGAAATTGTAAACACCTTAGAATCTCAAGATATTTTTCTAAAAGATATCCGACTTTAACTAGCAGGCATAAAAATAACTCACATATTATGAAGTTCAAGATACTAAAAGGTCAGTCAAAAATACCTCACATAAAAGTACTCTTATAATTAACACTATAAAAATATGAAAATATATAAATAAATGTCGTTTTGCCAAAAACAAAATAAATAAATAACTTAAAATTTCAAGATATATATATATATATATATATATATATATATATTGTTTTCATACAGACTCCGACTTAATTCGCAGACATAAAAATAATTCTTGTGTTATTTTCAAGATACAAAAAGGCCTGTGAAAAATACTTCACATAAAAAAAAAAAGGTTCTTACAATTACTGGTACAAAAAATGTGAAAGTATATCGATAAATGTCGTTTTTAAAAAAAAAGAAATAATAAATAAATAAATACCTTAAAATTTCAAGACATAGATGTCTTTTTTTTCATAGAAACTCCAAATTAATTCTCAGACAAAAAAACTAGTCGTTGGGGGCCACCGTAATACTTACCCGTCATGCATGTGCATAATATAATGTATGAAAATAAAACATGTGTAAACTATTTATACAATGCATTGCAAATCGAAAAAAATATAAACGTATATTTAAATATTCTTAATATACATAGTAATGCTTTATTAACGAATTCCTGATGAACCAATTTCGACAAATTATTTAAAATGCCATACTGCTCAAGTAGTACCGAACTACGTAAAAAAAAAAAAATCCTTATAACACGAATAATAATAATAATTTTAACAAACAGTTTACTGCTTCGGATTAAATGTTTCATTACCAAATAAAATATATATCTGAATTGAAATTTGAACGAAATAAAGGTTCATGAAAAATCGACGAATATGGAAAACAAGATTACAAATATCTCGGCAACTTATAATCTGATCAACATCGTTCTTTATGCCAATTTTGTGTTATTTTATTACCTTTTACGTCCACTAAATAAAATTCGAAAGTTTTTATTTACCTTTCATCAGAACGAATTTTTCGAGGGTCCGAAAAAAATAGTTTCGGATAATCGAGGTTACTGATATTAAATAGGCTTCGTTTCATTCTTACATACTAAGCACATCAAAATTTCAAGTCTCTATCGCAATTTGTTCGTGAGATAGAGCGATTACAGACACATAGACAGATTGACGGCAAAAATTTTTTTCTAAAAATATGTTTTTCGGAATCTTCACTATCTGAAACGTGTAAATCCGCCAAAAAAAGTTTTTCGATTTTCAAAACGATTGCAAGCTTTACCCTATACTGCGTATGATGGGTAAGTAATAATTCTTGTGATGAGTTCCGAAATACTGAACTCTCGCAAAAATACTTCACAGCCATTTTCATGTTATTACTGCTTTTTCCCAGAATTATATAAAATATGCTTAAAAAAAAAAAAAAAATATTAACCGACTTCAAAAAAATACCAAGCTTGGCGACAACTTGGCAGAAACGCATATGAATGCATAGTTTTAGTATGGTTATGACTTGAAAACGTTGCAACAATGAAAGATGATTTGCGACAAATCATTATTTTTTTTTATCAAATCCACATTTTGTTATTTAAAAAACATTCTAGTCACCAGAATTTAATGAAATTAACCGATTTAGTATCGGTGTCAGAGTTATGGCCTGAAATTTTATTTGTTTATTGTACACACACATCTGACTTGTGTGCTCGACATGAAAGCCTGCGATTACCGGAAAAATGAACGCTTCTGATTGGATGACTGCTTCAAAAAGAGTTGGAATTTTCATGTTTTTATTTTTAAAAAGTTCTAACGGCAAGTATTTGATAAAATTTAAATGGGACCATGTGGACATTTTACGCTTTCAAACATAAAAGAATTATTAAAATCGGTTCATATTTACGGAAGTTATGAGTGAACAACAAATACATACAGGTGGAAATCATAACCTCCTCCTTGAAGTCGGTTAAAAATAATGAGACAGTAAATCTAATTTCTTTTACTGAAAATGGTGTCTGAAAAAACAGAAAATATTTATTGCTGGCAAGAGAATATAAGTTTTCTTTCCAAATAAAAAACAGTTATGTTTTATTCAATTGTTAGTTGAATTGTACTACGTATAATTGAACACTTAAATTGTACTAAAAGCATGATTATATGTTAAAAGATAGCATGTAAACAAGAAAAAAAATCATGCGTCACGCACATATTATGAATAATTTTCCAACACATTCAGAATAATGTAACATAACTGCGTCGTTCAAAAAATTAAAATATTACGTCTAATATCCACATATGGAAATATATAACGCATTTTAAAACCAAATTTCAGCTGTTCCCAAATACAACCGAAAAATTATTTGAATTTTTAAAAGCACTGGTATATGCTATAGAGATGCGTATCTATTAACCCTTAAATGCATAGGATAGAACGCGTTCCAAAAAATGCGCAATTCAAAGAATCAGAATTCATACCAGAAAAATCTAAATAGTAAAATTTTCTTTATTTAATTACGAATGGGCTGTCATGAAGTAAAGTGAAAATTGCTCTTTTAAATTTCTGGTGAGAATACGGAATATGTGAATAAAACCCACAATAAATCGGTTTGGTTTGGTTTGGTTTATTTTCTCGTCCGATTATCTACGCTAGGGATATAGGACCAGGGGGGGGGAGTGCCCTTCGTGGGGGTCTTTCTAAGGGAACCTAACCCGTATTTACGCAAGGTTCGAAGAAAACCACGAAAACTCCGAACGGTTAGGCCGACAGCCGCGATTGGGTTCGAACCCAGCACCTGCCGTCTACCAGTTGAGAGGTCCGAACCTCTCGGCCACTGGTGGGGCTCACAAGAAATCGGGAACACTTATGGTATCGAAAATGATACAATATGCATTTAAGGATTAACATAGTGCATTCTAAAATTTAGTTCATTTAAGAGATATACATATTTCAGTTGAAAATTCCCATTCAGCAATTTCCTTTAATAAGAAGAAATATAAGTGAATACTTTTGTACAGTCCTACACATGAGGGATAGAATTTATATATAAATAGAAACTCAAAAACTATCATAGAAACTCCAAATTAATTCTCATACATAAAAATAATTCTTGTGATGAGTTCCGAAATACCGAACTCTCGCAAAAATACTTCACAACGACATGACAGCCATTTTCCTTTACTTTCATTATTTTTAAAAATACAGAAATAAACAATCTTCGAAGATAATTTCGTCTTCTATTTCAAGCTTTTCTGTTATTACTGCTTTTTCCCAGAATCATAAAAGATTCAGACAGCAAATCTAATTTCATTTACTGAAAATGATGTCTTAAAAAATAGAAAATATTTATTTCTGCGAAGAGAAAATAATTTGCTAAAAAAGAAATAAATAAGTTTTACTTTTCATCTGTTTTTAATTAAATTGTCGCAACTAATCTATAACGATAATTGCAATGCAAAATTTATAGATGATAATAATAAATCTTTGTATTTTATTTTCACAAGAAAAGGGGACATAATAATGATTTTATTAGTTTCCAAGTTTTAAATATGCGCGATAAACATTTTTTGCAGCATTTATCTGATTTAATTCCAAGAAGATTTTAGTACAAAATATTGAGCAAGTCAGTCCAAAAACTTTTCATATACCGTTGCACGTCATACACTGTAAAAAAAGATCTGTGAAGGTACTAAACGTTTTCTAGGAAACTGGGATTCCAAGAACTTTTCATGTAACGATAACAGGAAAAATTCATGTAATCGATTCTGAAACTTGAATTTTTGAATTTAAAAACAACTCACTCACTTGAGTTGTTTCAACTCTTTATGAGAAGCTGCCTTTCAAAACGTCAGATGAGCGAATTTCGGCTCAACTTGAGTTTTTTTTTTTGGCTGACATTTTAAGAGAGAACCTTAAGTGATACATAAAATCTAAAACATATGTATTTCCCCATGTTTTTACTGATAAATAACGATTTTTTTGGAATCGTCGGTAATTCGGAAGATATCATTTTATATTTTCGTTCGTTGTTATGTTATATTTGCCAACGTTAAGAAGCATTGTTTATTTTTTTACTATCTACCATTATTCTTTTATAAAACACTGTCTTTTTTAACAATCTACCATATTTTTTACGCTAACGCTAATATCAGAAAAAAAGAATGGCTTTTCATAAAATTATCGTAAAAGGTATTACAAAACGTTATTATTTTTTTAAATCTAAATTGGAATAGGCTTAATTATATTTAATTCATTCTCTACTCTATCAAACTCATTTTTTATAACCTATTAAAAAGAATTAAGAAAATAATGTCTCAAAAAATGTGGAGTTAGTTCTTTAAATGTAGTTAAAATAATAAACGTACAAAAAATAAAAAATAAGCATGCTTTAATTAAAATTTTAAAAAGAAATGTAGAAATTAATTTAGAATATTTAAGAGGTCTTGTATATTTTAAGCACAAAGAAAATCAAGAAAAATTTCAAACTTTGAATAAGTGCACCTAGAATATGTAGAAACATACAAACTTGATAATTAATTAAACATATTGTCCTTTTAAATATGCACTATTAGAAACAAGCTAGTACTTCACGAATTTTTGTGTGCTATTGACATTAAAATACATTTTTTTTTTCTTAGCAAGTCAGTACGAGATGATACCTCGAAAACATATATCTGGACTAGTACAATATTTTATGTATATAATAAACGTATATGTATTTTTAAAACGAACTAATTTAATTATTTACAGTGATGCATTTTTCCATAAAAACCACTTTTATTTACTAAAAAATTTAAATTTTTGATCCGATTTTAGAAAAAGTTTTATTTATATGGTTAATGAAACATTTTCAACCTAAGAAGACTTTTTTAAAAAAGTTGTAAATTGCACGTCAAACATAGGAAATGAGGTGCGTTTTTAGAATAACGAAGTTTTAAAAAATTCGGACCTTGGTGTAATAGTATACAGTACTTCGGATACAGACAGCATAGTATCCGAAATCTTTTATGGGTCCCTGCAAATACTGTATGTTTTCTATTATACAAGAAGTAAGTAGCAATAAACCGCTGCAACGTATATCAATTTCATAAAATGTGAAATAGTTTAATCTAAGTAAAACGCTCCCAAAACAATGTTTCCTCCTGTAACATTATGCAATGGAATACTTTTGTGTGACCCTGTAAATTAATAATATATATTCTTTGCACCACAGATTGTGCAGAATGTATATCTTAATATATATATTTCAGAGATGCGTATCTATATTATTATGTTCGAAAGAGTGTAACATCATTAAAATGCACTTGAATTTATTTTTTTTCCGTTGGCCATAATGTAACGGAATACTTTATTTGTCCCTATAATTGAACTATGCATCCAATTTTTATAAAATTTGAAAGGTTGATTATATATTTTAAATTTCAAACGATTGGATTCGTTAGTTTTTGAGTTGTTATATGCGGACGTACAGACAGAGCTCCAGTAAAGCTCAGTCCACATTTTCAGATAACAACAATTTGGGTAATTTCATGAGCTTTACAGATAATCTGATTGCATTTCTTTTCAACACACATTTTTAGATTGAAAATATTTGCCAGTTTTTACTGTAACATTTTTTAGATCGAGCTCTACTTTTCTCTCTAATGCTACCAGTTTTTTATATGATAGTACTTAAGTATTATTAATAACAGTTTCAATTTAAAATGTTGATTAAGCTTTCCCAACAGTTTTAACTTTGTAAATTATCAAATTTGATACTAGCTTTCAGAAAATTTAGTAAAGAAAGGCTAAAGCATTATTGACAACAACTTCAATTTCAAAAGTGCACTCATCGTTCACAGAATTCAGAAAGAAGAAAAGATGCAAAGAAAGTAAATTAATAAAAGATATATTTAACTGAATTGCGAAGTTTTATGCTACCTTTATTGATTACACTTTCTTTTACAATTGTGTAACAGATAAATTTTCATTAAAGGAACTATCATAGCAATTATTAAATATTGTACTTAAGCATTAATAACAATAATTTCAATTTAAAATGTTGATTAAGCTTTCCCAATTGTTTTAACTGTGTAAGATATTAAATTTCATACTAGCTTTCTCAACAACTAGTAAAGAATGGCTCCAGCATTATTAACAACAACTTCAATTTCAAAGGTGCACTCATCATTCACAGAATTTAGAAAGAAGAAAAGATGCAAAGAAAGTAAATTAATAAAATATATACTTAACTGAATTACTAAGCTTTATGCTAACTTTATTGATTACACTTTCTTTTACAATTGTGTAAATGATAAATTTTCTTTAAAAGAACTATCATAGCAATTATTAAATATTGTACTTAAGCATTATTAACAGCAATTTCAATTTAAAATGTTGATTAAGCTTTCCCAATTGTTTTAACTGTGTAAGATATTAAATTTGATAATAGCTTTTTCAACAACTAGTAAAGAATGGCTCCAGCATTATTAACAACAACTTCAATTTCAAAGGTGCACTCATCATTCACAGAATTCAGAAAGAAGAAAAGATGCAAAGAAAGTAAATTAATAAAATATATACTTAACTGAATTTTTAAGCTTTATGCTAACTTTATTGATTACACTTTTTTTTACAATTGCATAAAAGAAAAATTTTCGTTAAAGGAACTATCATAGCAATTATTAAGTATTATACTTAAGCATTATTAACAGCAATTTCAATTAAAAATGTTGATTAAGCTTTCCCAATCCTTTTAACTGTATAAATTATTAAAATCGATATTAGCTTTCACAATAACAAATAAAGAATGGCTCCATCATTGCTGACAGCAATTTCAATGTCAAAGGTACATTCATTATTCACAGAATTCAGAAATAAGAAAAAAAGCAAATAAGGAAAATTAACAAAAGATATACTTAACTGAATTACAAAGTTTTATGTTAACTTTATTGATTACACTATTTTTTTATATTTGTGTAAAAAACAAATTTTTGTTTAGGGAACTATCATAGCATTTTTTATCTATAGTAATTAAGTATTATTAACAACAATTTCAATTTAAAATGTTGATTAAGCTTTCCCACTTGCTTTAACTGTGTAAATTATTAAATTTAATACTAGTTTTCACAACAGGTAGTAAAGAATGGCTCCAGCATTATTAACAACAACTTCAATTTCAAAGGTACATTCATAGTTCACAGAATTTAGAAACAAGAAAAGATGCAAAGAAAATAAATTAACAAACGATATACTTAATAAATTATTAAATTTTACACTAACTTCACACATTTAATTTTCTTTTACAATTTTCTAAACGATAAATTTTACAAAATCAATTTTTATATTAATTAGTAAATGAAATATTACCAGTTACTACAACTTCAATTTCAACCGTTGATTAATCTTTCGTAAAATTGCAAAAACAGAAAAAATCGGTAAAAATTTCCTCCCAAACATTTCAAGAAAAGCTTTGTGGTTCACAAATAAGAAACACTAAACAATAATTTTTCAAAAATACTTCCTTAACTTGTCTTTGAATGGTTTCTGAATAGCTCTGAAATCATTCATGTTCAATGAATTTTAATGTTTGTCCAAATTTCAAATGGCAAGTAAATATGAAAATATACTAGCAGATTTCATTCCAAGTCATTATAAAAATAAAGAGGGAAATCTCATTTCCTTTCAGTAATTGGCATTATAAAATCTTTAATGCATAATTTTTATCTGAGAATAACGGTATTGTCTTCGGTGAAACATAAAGGAAATGAAATAATAATTTTTGCATTTTTACATTTTTGAAACAAGTCAAGAAAAATACTTTACAGAAGACGATACGAGGGAAAACAATAACTAAATTTCATTTTAAGAAATTTTGAGTCGGAAATTGCACTTCAAGCATAGCAAATGAGGTGCTTTCGTATTACAGCGAAGTTTAAAAAATATTCAGATTTTGGAGTAGTAGTATACAGCGCTTCAAATACAGCTTCCTTGTAAATATTACCTGCTTTGTATAACACAGAAAGTAATTTGTATTAAACTTCAGCGACCTACATCAATTTCGTGGAATGTGAAATAGGTTAACATAATTAAAACTCATACCAAACAACCTTTAACGTTATGCAATGAAATATTTTTTATTGCACTGTAAATAAATAACAAATATTTTTTTTTGTAACACACATTGTATAGAATGTATATTTTAGTATATATTTCATAGATATATATTAATTTTATTATGTTGAAAAGACTGTAACATCATTCAAATGCACTTGAAACCATTTTTCCCCATCGGTTGTAATCTAACGGAATAATTTTAATTGTCCCTGTGATTAAATTATATATAATATTTTCATAAAATTTGAAATGACTAGGTAAAATTATGCAACAATTATATACTTTAAATTTCAAACGATTCGGTTGAATAGTTTTTGCTCTGTTACATGCAGACAAACGAAGTGACTCGATAACAACTATAGGTGCTACACATTCATATAATTACGGGCGCATTTAAAAACAGGAACAATCGGTAAGGAATTCTCACGAACATTTTAACAAAATACTTTTTTGTTCACAAATTAGAAACACCAAACAGCAAGTTTTCAAAATTACTTCCCTAATTTTTCTTTGAATGATTTTTGAATTGCACTGCAATCATCTTTAATAAATTTGGTACTACTTGATTATCCCGTCGACTAATTCTGCCAAATTATAGAAATCGCCAAACTAATAGTCAAATTATACATACTGACATAATTTATTATTTAAATTACAACAAAAACAAATAATTAGTAGAGTAAATAATAAAATTACAAATAAAAAGTGGAAACAAAAATCACACAATGACGTTTCAAACACGCGTATCGTATTTAATGTCATTGAATGTGACATTCACAATCATCCATTATTGGCGTTTAATCTTATAGTTTGGCGATGGGTTTTCGGTAGACGGGATAACCAAGTAGTACCAAAAATTTTTATTTTTGCGCAAATTTCAAAAAGAAAATAGACATGAAAATATAATAACCGATTCTATTTCAAATCACTACAAAAATAACGAAGAAATTCTAATTTCATTTCAATAAATGGCATCATAAAATCTTCAAATGCATATTTTTTATCTGAGTATAATGGTATTGCCTACAGTGAAACATAATGGAAAATAAATATTAATGTTTATACATTTACATTTCTGAAAAAAGTCATTAAAAATACTTTATAGGAGTTGTTTTGAAGGAAAACAATACTTACATTCGATCTTAAAAAAGAAAAATTGATCTTTTATTTCTGTCAGATATTTATTTCGTAAGTATAAGTAGATGAATTTATTGAAAGTAAATTTTAAAATCGATAAAATTAAATTTTATACTAACTTCACGCATTTAATTTTCTTTTAGAATTGTGTAAATGATAAATTTTAGAAAAGATAACTTTTAAAATATTTAGTAAATGAACTATTATCAGTTGATGCAACTTCATATCCAACCGCTGATTAATCTTTCGCAAAATTCAAAAACATGAAAAATCGGTAAGGAGCTCTTCCGAAAAAATTCAACAAAAAGTTTTATATATATATATATCCATAATTTATATAGATTAGTTAGTAGAGCTACAAAAAATTTAGCTACAAAACCGCGGGAGCTGCCTTTTCTCGTTTACGACCATTTGTTCGACTCGAATATTCGACTTCCTAGCAGAAGCTAGTTCTACAGTCCCTAGCCACGTCCCGAATATCCGGCAATCTAGCGGAATCCAGATCGATAGATCCATAGCCACGTCTCGAATATCCAACTCTCTAGAGAAATGGGGGGGGGGGGGCGGGGAAATTGATACCGGAAATTTTTTAAAGGAAAATTGCATAAATAAGAAACGCTGAAAAGTGGAAAAGGTTTGCGCTTGGGACGATGGAATTATCAAGACATCCTTGGGGATTCAAGCATATTATTATTTCGAATTCAGTTGGGGACAGGAGAATTTATCGATTGCTGCGGGAGCAGCTTCCTCTCGCCCGCGGCCCTACGTTTGACCCGAATATCCGACTTTCTAGCGGAAGCAAGTTCAACTGGTTCCTAGCCATGTCCCAAATATCCGAATCCCTAGCCGAAGCAAGTTCAGTTCGTTCCTAGCCATGTCCCGAATATCCGACTCTCTAGCGGAAGCAAGTTCAGTTGGTTCCTACCTATGTCCCGAATATCCGACTCTCTAGCGGAAGCTAGTTCAACTGGTCCTTAGCCACGTCCCGAATATTCTACTCTCAAGCGGAAGCAAATTAACTAGTCCCGACTATCCGACTTTTTAGCGGAAGCGAATTCGACAGGTCCCTAGCCACTTCCAGCCTATACGATTCTCTAGCGGAAGCAAGTTTAACTGGTTCATAGCCACGTTCCGAATATTCTTCTTTCTAGCGGAAGCAAGTTAACTAGTCTTTAACCACGTCCCGACTATCCGACTTTTTAGCGAAAGCGAATTCAACAGGTCCCTAGCCACTTCCCGCCTATCCGACTCTCTACCGGAAGCAAGTTTAACTGGCTCCTAACCATGTCCCGAATATCCGACTCTCTAGCGGAAGTAAGTTCAGTTGGTTCCTAGCCACGTCCTGAATATCCGACTGTCTAGCGGGAGCAAGTTCAACTGGCCCCTAGCCACGTCCCGAATATCCTACTCTCTAGCGGAACCAAGTCAACTGACCCCTAGCCACGTCCCAACTATTCATATCTTTAGCGGAAGTCAATTCGACAGGTCCCTAGCCACGGCCCGAATATCTGACTCGCTAGACGAATGAGAAAGTGATATTCAACAAATTCAAAAGGAAAATCACACAAGCGAAAGACACAGAAAAGCGGGGAAAAAATTGGGCTCGGGGAGATGAAGCTACCAAGATATCCTTGAGATTTCGAGTCTTTTATTGGTATCGGATTCAGTTAGGAGTAGGCGGGTTGTCAGCCGCTGCAGGAGCGGTCTTCTTTCGTCCGCGACTATATGTTCGATCCAAATATCCGACTCTCTAGCGGAAGCCAATTCAAAAGGTTCCTATCCACATTTGGAATATATGAATCACTAGAGGAATGAAGAAAAAATTGAGAAATTGATTGCCGACAAATTTGAAAGAAAAATTACACAAGCAAGCGGAAAAGGATTGGGTCTGTGCAATGAAGCTACCGCAACATCCTTGGGGATTCGAGAGTATTATTAGTCTCGGATTCCTTTGGACATAGGTGGGCAAGTCAACCACCGCGGGAATGGATTCCACTCGTCCGCCATCCTCGTTCGAGTTGAATACCTGATTCTAGCGGAAGCCAGTTCGACAGGTCTCTATCCACGTTCCGAATACTTGACTCTCTAAAGAAATAAGGTAAAAAATCGAGAAATTGATACCGGAAAAATTTGAAAGGAAAATCAAACAAATTAAAGATACTGAAAAGCGGGAAGGGTTGGGTTTGTGTTGAGACACCCTTTGGAATTCGAGCTTGTTATTAGTTTATTTTTATTAAACCTACAGATTATTGTATCAGTTTGAAAACCAATTTTATTGAGTTTCATCTTTTTTTGTATAGTGTACAGGTAAAATTTTAGCAATAATACAGATTTCCGTAAATTTGCATCTGTAAATTTACAAATTGTTTTATTTCTTTTACAGTGTATAGGATTTTTTTTTCTTTTCATGCGCCCAGTAACATAAAAAGTTTCCGACATTCTAGCTTTCAAGAAAGTTCGTAGTGATCTTATAGATTTTTAATGGCATATCAATTTTACAGATCATAGTAATTTTAGCTGCAAAGTTTATGATTTTTCTGTATATTTTTACATTTAATCGATCTTTATAACAAACTTTTATATAATTTGTATAATACGTTTGACAGAAACTGTAGACAAATTATTCTATCTTTATTAACTTCAACTTTAAAAGTCTACACTATTCTCCAGGAAAAAACCAAAAAAAAAAAACGCAGGCTAGTATTAACCTATAAAAACGATTCTTTTCTAATTTCTTACTTGCATTTCATTACTTTTTATTTTTAATTTTTTACACTGGAAAAGCAAAATTAAACTCTAAACGAGCATTTGATTATTATTTTTTTTTTAATTTCGTTTGTTATTTTCTGTTTTAGTATGTATTTCATAGATATATATTAATTTTATTATGTTGAAAAGACTGCAACATCATTCAAATGCACTTGAAACCATTTTTCCCCATCGGTTGTAATCTAACGGAATAATATTAATTGTCCCTGTGATTAAATTATACACAATATTTTCATAAAATTTGAAATGACTAGGTAAAATTATGCAAGAATTATATACTTCAAATTTCAAACGATTCGGTTGAATAGTTTTTGCTCAATTACATGCTTTTACTTTCGAAATCAGTTCCGAAATATAAAGTGACCTCGAAAAATTCAGACCAAAAGCGACAAGTAATAAATTGCCCATTTAGAAATTGATCTTATACATGCTATGCAAAACATTTATTTGAAAAAAAAATTACAAATGAGATACTTGTAAGAAATACTCCTGTATGTTTAATGTTATTTTGCATGGGTATCTGTGTGACAAATGTAGACCCTTAAATTAGAACTTCGATTTATCTTTTATAGAATTACAAAAACAAGGAAATAATAAACAACATGACATCTCTGGTAAACATTCGAACAAAAGCTTCCTTTATTCTCGAACTGCTAACGTATGACAACAATCCTTGAAAGATAATAACCTAAATTCCCTTTTCAAGATATCTATATTGCGACGAAAACAACTTTATTGAATTCAACTGTTTACACAATATTTCAATCGATAGACAAATTTTGAACATAATGCCAGATTCCATTTAAGCCCTTTTGTTATTAGTTCACTTTGCGTAAATTATGAAACAATGAAGAGGGAATTTCAATTTCCTTTTCTGAAAATGGCATCATAAAAGCTTAAAAGCCATAATTTTTTTTCAGCAGAAAATGGTGTTTTCTTTACCTAAAAGTAAAGGCAAAGAAAAAATTAAAAAAAAAAAAAAAAAAAAAAAAAAAAAACAATTTTTACACTCTGGCAATGAGTTTTTAAAAATATATCACAGCAAATAATTGAGAGAAGAGGAAATATTTATATTTGATGTCATGATTATAGTAAAGACGGGATTTTTCAGAAGCTTAGTTTAAAAATCTTGTTACTTCTAAATTGTTATTTTTTCGTATGTGTTTATGATTTAGTATATACACGCTTTGGATTGAGCTTCTATCCGACTTAGGATTGTCAAATACAAATCGCGTACAACATTCAAAGGAATACGTTCCTATTTAAATTTCAAAACTGATTTGCTTATTTCCCTGATAAAGATTTGAACAAAAGCTTCTTTTGTTCTCGAATTGTTAACGTAGAGCAACAATCCTTAAAAGGTGCTAACCTTAATTCCCTTTTCAAAATATCTGAATTGTCACGAAAACAACTTCATTTAATTCCACTGTTTGCATAATATTTCAATTGATAGACAAATTTCGAACATAATGCCAGATTCCATTTCAAGCCCTTTTGTTATTAGTTCTCTCCACGTAAATTATAAAACAATGAAGAGGGAATTTCAATTTCCTTTTCAGAAAAAAAGCATCATAAAAGTATGAAAGCTATAATTTTTCTCAGGAAAAAATGGTGTTTCTTTTACCGAGGTGTAAAGAAAATGAAACATTAAAAATAACAATAATAATAATAATCTTCACACTCGGGCAATGAGTCCTTAAAAATGCATCACAGGAAATATTTGACAGAAAGCGGAATATTTATATTTGATGTCATGATGGTAATAAAGTCGTGATTTTTTCGAAGCTTAACTCAAAAACGTATGATTTTTTTTCATTTGTTTATCTTTTATAGAATTAGAAAAACAGAAAATAAGTAAACATAACGTCTCTGGTAAACATTCGAACAAAAGTTTCTTTTGTTCTCGGACTGCTAACGTAGAACAACAATCCTTGAAAGATACTAACATAATATTCAGGGTTGGCTTTTTCCCGTCCAAAACTTGTTTTTCCCATCCCGGCAGGAAAAAATGGTAAATACCGGGAAAAAGTGGTAAATACTGGTAAAAAGTGCTAAATACCGGGAAAAACTTCTAAATAATAATATGTACAAAATATTCTCGCTTTCTGAATCCGATGTGTAATATT
Source organism: Maratus speculifer (assembly GCA_964019185.1). NCBI lineage: Eukaryota > Metazoa > Arthropoda > Arachnida > Araneae > Salticidae > Maratus > Maratus speculifer. The sequence goes on along the minus strand of OZ025302.1, from coordinate 247,831,889 downwards.
AAAGTTAGAAATACATAATTATTACAAATTTCCATTAGATTTAAAATTATTCTGTAGAAAAGGAATATAAGTAAATAAGAATTAATGCATAAAATTTGCTCATAAAACTTTTTAATAATGAATTTCCTAAATATTTTAGAAAACAAAATAAAATTATTAAACTTAAAAATAAGAGCGTCATCAAGATAGGTAATAAATATTTGTATTACATTTAACTAAAGTTTTATTACTTTTTAAATAGATCTATTAAAACACAATTCTTACCTTCTTGTATCTTTACTAGAAAAAGTTTTGTATTATTGAAAAATTTAGAATACTGGTTTTCGATAGATGTTCTAGAGGGTCCTGAATATGATTTGATGTTTTTAGAAAACGTCTGTCTGCGAGTATATGCGACAAAAAATTTTTGGGCACTCTATCTACTGTCAGACCGAGGTAAGAAAAACCCTGAGTAGGTTTCTCCCTTTCGAAGGTTCCAAAACTTGTAGGGCGGGAACTTCATCCATAGTACAAAAAAAGACTGCTTATTCGCGGAATGATCAGTTGAATGGGAGAAAGGGAAATGCCGGACTTCCCTAAAATAAAGTCCGACTGACCAGTTACCTTGGCAACAGAACGGACCTGAGACCGGTTCTAGAGTCTTTCTTACAGGAGCCAGACAGTAGAACTAATGCGTGGAATTTCACAAAACTTTAGATTCAGTAAGACTTTGATATAAACTGAAGCTGATTCAGTTAGTCCCTGGTATAGATTAGTTTTGTTTCGTTTTTTATGTAAATTATCCTATAGGTATCATGGTTATGCTAGATTTTTCAGATTTCATAAAAGCTGTATCTCAAGAACTAATGGATGGATTTTAATCCAAATTCAGATTAAGGTAGCTCTTGATAAAAATTGGTCCTAACTTGTTTTTAGTGTACATTACCTAACAAGTGGTGCTGTTATGCAGAATTTTTTAATATTTCGGCAATAGATTTTAACTAATAGATCTCACACTAACGCCTGGATTTTCATCGAACTTCAGTCAGTCAAAAGCTGATATAAGTTGTTGTTGACTAGATTTTGGTGTAAATCACTTAACTGGTGGCACTGCTGTGCTATATTTTCAGGAAAGATTAACATGTATGAAATGTGAAATAGCTGAAAGTTTTGGGACTGCCCCATCTGACTAGCTTTTTAATTTTACAATTGATTAAGTGTAATATTTATGCAAAATATTCTTTTCCAACCAGAAGTTAATTATATTTGTTTAAATTTTTTATTGTTACCAGAGTTTTGTCTAGTTTATAATGGACTGCTTGTAGAATCCTTTAAAGCTATTTACTTAAGCTCTATTTTGACATTTTTAAAGATTGTTTTGAAATTATATTTATTTTAAATAATCATTTTTTCCCATGTGGGAAAAATATAGTATTTCCCAGGACGGTAAATACCGGTTTTTACCATAGTATTTACCAGGAGTGGGAAAAACCTTGTCAACCCTGATAATATTCCTTTTTCAAGATATCTCAATTGCCACCAAAACAACTTTCTTGAATTCCACTGTTTACAGAATATTTCAATCGATAGACAAATTTCGAACATAATATCAGATTCCATTTCAAGCCTTTTTGTTATTAGCTCACTCCTCAAAAATTATGAAACAATGAAGTGGGAATTTCAATATCCTTTGATGGAAATGGCCTCATAAAAGCTTGAAAGCCATAAATTTTCGCAGGAGAAAATAGTGTTTTCTTTACCAAAGTGCAAAGGAAATGGAAAACAAAAATTAATCACAATAATGATTTTCACAGTCTGGCAATAAATCTTTAAAAATATATCACAGCAAATAATTGAAAGAAAAGGAAATATTTATATTTGATGTCATAATGGTAATAAAGACGTGTTTTTCAGAAGCTTCTCTTAAAAAGAATGTTAGTTTTAAATTATTTTTTTTTCTCATTTGTTTATAATTTAATACATACAAGGGTTGGATATATTTTCTATCCGACATCGGATTGTGAAATACATCTTATGTACAAAATTCAAAGGAATAATTTCCCATTTAAATTTCAAAACAGTCCCTAATTCGAGGTGTTTTTGGTTTGACTATTCTCTTAAAAACATTCAAACAAAAACTTCTCTTGTTCTCGAATTGTTAACGTAGAAGAACAATCCTTGAAAGACAGAAACCTAATATTCCGTTTTCAAGGTATCCCAGTTGCCCTCAAAACAGCTTAATGAATTCTACTGTTTACAGAATATTTCAATCGACAGACAAATTTTGAACATAATGCCAGATTCCATTTCAAGCCTTTTTGTTTATTAGTTTACTTCGCGTAAATTATGAAACAATGAAGAAGGAGTTTCAATTTCCTTTTCTGAAAATGGCATCATAAATGCTTGAAAGCCATAATTTTTCTCAAGAGAAAATATGTTTTCTTTACCGAGGTGAAAAGGAAATGCGAAAAAAAAGTAGTAACAATAATAATCTTTACAGTCTGACAATGGATTTTCATAAAATATTACACAGCTAATAATTAAGAGAAAGGGAAATATTTTTCTATGATGTTATGATGGTAATAAAGTCGTAATTTTTCAGGAGCTTGAATAAAAAAACACGTTATTTTTTTTTATTAGTTATTTATTTTTATTTATAATTTAAGATATGCAGGGGTTCGACTAAATATTGCGAACATTTGTGACAAAAGATTTTTTAAAATTATTAATAGGCCGTTAGTCTTATTTTCTATAAATTAGAGCATGTATCCGACGTGGGGTGACAAATACAAGTCACGTACAACATTCAAAGGGGTTTCCACTCAAATTTCAGAATTGTCTTTAATTTAGAAAGTGTCCTTGGAGTGCGAGTGGGAGGAATTGACTGCGCAGCTTGTTTTTCAAAATACCCCCCAAGTTTCAATTATACTAAGATCAGGGGATTGAGGGGACCACACGAGGTGCTCTAATTCATCGTTGTGGTCATAAAATGTGTCTTGGATAATTCCACCGTTGTTAATGTGTGCAATATCATTTTTGGAAGGCTGGTCGTTTATCAGGAAACACAGTTTGCACTATTGGTGAAGATGGTCTGCCTGAATACTGATATCATCTTCTCCTATAACACGGCCATTCAGAATAACAAGTAAAACAAGACTATGTTTGTATATTGCACTCCAATTCACCACAGAATCGTCGCCATGCTTAACGTATTGAGGGGACCACATCAGGTGCTCTTATTCATCATCGTGTTCATAAAATATGTCTTGGGTAATTCCACCGTTGTTAATGTGTGCAATATCATTTTTGGAAGACTGGTCGTTTATCAGGAAACACAATTTGCACTATTGGTGAAGATGGTCTGCCTGAATACTGATATAATCTTCTCCTATAGCACGGCCATTCAAAATAACAAGTAAAACAAGACTATGGTTGTATATTGCACTCCAATTCATCACGGAACCGTCGCCATGCTTAACGGATTGAGGGGACCACATCAGGTGCTCTCATTCCTCATCGTGTTCATAAAATATGTCTTGGGTAATTCCACCGTTGTTAATGTGTGCAATATCATTTTTGGAAGACTGGTCGTTTATCAGGAAACACAATTTGCACTATTGGTGAAGATGGTCTGCCTGAATACTGATATAATCTTCTCCTATAGCACGGCCATTCAGAATAATAAGTAAACCAAGACTATGGTTGTATATTGCACTCCAATTCATCACGGAACCGTCGCCATGCTAAACGAATTGAGGGGACCACATCAGGTGCTCTCATTCATCATCGTGTTCATAAAATATGTCTTGGGTAATTCCACCGTTGTTAATGTGTGCAATATCATTTTTGGAAGACTGGTCGTTTATCAGGAAACACAGTTTGCACTATTGGTGAAGATGGTCTCCCTGAATACTGATATCATCTTCTTCTATAGCACGGCCATTCAGAATAATAAGTAAACCAAGACTATGGTTGTATATTGCACTCCAATTCATCACAGAACCGTCGCCATGCTAAACGAATTGAGGGGACCACATCAGGTGCTCTCATTAAATCTAAAAAGGTTGCCGTTATCATTACTGAGGCTCCAGCAAGACGGGACCCAAGAATCATAATCATGACCCTTTTGAAATCAGAGAGCCATAATGCAATTTTAACATAGAAATGTATTTCGCGTTCAATTTCTATCACTGCTAATAGCAGTCTGATATGTATACTTCCTCACCCACTAGGTGGCATCTTTAACCGTTAGAGGGTTGGACGATACAAGAGTTTTCTTTCGTGAGATATTTTTTTTACAAGTGTTAATTTTATTTTGTCCAATCCCAGTATATATTTAAAAGTCTTTAATATTATTTAGAACAATATCTATTTCATGAGGGTTTTTGGTGAAAACTTGTGCGATGTTAGTTTTAAAAGTAACTACACAATTTAACTACAACTTTATTTAAACCAACATCTAATAGTCCAAGAGCCGATAGAGTAATTCCATATGAAATCAACCAATAAAAAATTATTTTTTTATGTTAATGTTTTAGATTGTACTGGTTTTTTACCAGTTTATTATACTTATGTATGAGATTAAAATTGTGAAGTTTAATTTTTTTTCGACAATTCGTTTTAAAGTTATAGATTTTTGAAAATTTGAAAATTTTACAAAATTTGTATAGTCTTGTAATCTTTAATCGGTTATAACTTCCAAACTATTTGATCTAAAGAATTAATATTTGCATCTTTTTTTCAGTTTTTATGCTGTTTCATAGGATATATAACATGATCAAATTATTTTTAAAAAATATTTTTTTTGTAAAAAAATTTATATAAATTTTTAAAAAATTCAAAATCGGAATTTTTGATTTTCTTGAAAAAAATATATTATGTTTAACACCCTTTTAGCAACTTTTATACCAAATTTTATGATGGAACTCCTACGGTATCATACAGGAAAAAAATATTTTCTGTATCAATCTTCATATAAATCTGTAATAAAAAAAAATACTTTAAGATATACTGCACAGTTTAGCCCGAAGTGTTACTTCATAGGAACGAATACAAATTGGAGAACTTTAAGAATAGCCTGTTTTATTAAAAGACAAATAACAAATTTTAGATATTTAATAAACAAATCTTTTAACTTAACAAATTACGTACTCAGTTTGGCACGGTGGAGCTCAATTTTTAGATCTTAGTACAAGTATTTTTTCTTCTTATGTAAAATTTGACCTGCTCTTGACATTTCCTCTTTGGGTACTGTGTATGTTCTGCCTGTTGCAGTGACTGGATGTAGTATGCATAAAATAAAGTATTTTGGTATTGTGAAAATGTCTGAATTTCTAGGATAAGAGAATGATGAAGATGGTCCGCTTGGATGAAGGAAAGAAACTTTAACATCTTCTTCCACCTGATCTTTTGTGAAAACACATGTCATCCACCACTCATTCTCATAGGCACCAGCAACATACACCACAATTTCTTCAAAGAAGTACCTTTTACTACTTTTACATTTACTTTTAATAATAGGTGATTCCCCAATAGATGTTAATGATGCATTCAAATTATCAAAACCAGATTCCACATCCATGAATTCAAGGTCATTTTTACTACAACCTGGTTTTGGATTGTCATTGTTTGGAATGTCTGAAAAATTAGTATCAATGTCATTTTCACAATTTGAGGGATGCTTTTCCTTGCCTAATTGTAAGCGGCAATGAGTGCAGATTTTCATGCCTTTTCCAATGCCATACTTTAATGTTGTCATCCACAATGTAATATTTCTTAAATTTTTACTTACCTAGTGTTCTTGCTTTTTGAATGGATTATAACAAAATTTATTCTATTTTTTATCCATTTTCAGTTTAAAGCCATTTCCCTCTTAATATTTTATAACACAAATCCACATTCAACTCAAAGAAATAATAGTAAAAAAAAAAAACTTAAATTGTACAATACAAGTTATAAACAGACAGCAATAGACTTGAAATAGTGTTCCACTACAGAAGATCTTAGAGAAACTGGCGATTTCAAAAGCCTTGTAAGAAAGGCATGCAGGTTTCAGCATAGAAAATAAACATGTTAATGTTTGAGTGTTGTGAGGTAGTGACCTTTGTAATAAAGGCACTTTAGCATTTTTGAGATCGTGACGTCAATGATTTAATATGATTAAGCGTGAAAGCGACATCTATCCTCTCTTTTACTTTAACTTTCTAGAGCGTGTGTGTCTTTCTCGGATTCTACAATTATGTCGCGGTTGGAAGTAATATGTAAATTTGTAGTATCTCAGTTTGCAGCATATAAAAGCTTGGAGTTTGAATGTGTGGAGAGTGTCTAGCTGCGTAGCCAGCTAGGAGTGAGTCTAGCGGCCTTAGCCGACTAGGTGTCTGGCGGCATTAGCCAACTAGTGGTGACAACAAGCAGCGTGATTGATCCAGAGTGAGTTGTATCAAGTATTATGGAGTATTCAGTGAGTGACAAGGAGTTTTGGAAGGCGATTCGAGAAATTGGCCAGTGGTAAGAGTTAATGGTGATTACATTGAATATTTTTCAAAGTTAATAAAGAATATATGTACAGCCACGGGCTGTCTAATAAAGTTTACCTAGCAGTTTAGAGGAAGTTGAGGTGAGAAGTAATCTGAAGTGCCCCGATTGAGTTAGTGCCTGAGCTGTGAGTATGAGTTTAACCTTTTAGTATTGTTATCAGTTGTTAAAATTACAGAACTGCTCCACTGCCCTTGAGCCATAATTGTTTTAAATAAACTGTTTTTATCTTAGTTCCTGAGTTATGTCTGCATTTAACCCCCAGTACGAGCACCCAACCGTTACAGTGTGACTCATTGTGATTGTGAAAGCATTTCAACTTCAGGAGCATAATTTGTTTTGTTGAACGCTACTTTGAGATTTTCTTTCATTAACTCATTTATTACCAATTTATTCATTTTTTAAACATAAAATTTAATTAAAAGTAATATTAAATTAAGAATAATTAAAAAAAACATTCTATTTAAGTTCCAAGAAAATAAATTAAAAAAAATATTTAGCTTGTCAATTGCACAAAATACTAATTATCTTGATTACTTTAAAATTTTACTGTTATGTGTTTAACAAAATAATAAAACCTAGCGAATTATATACTAAAATTTTATTTGATAATTGAACTTCACTTGCATGAATGAGAAATATGAACATTGGGAACAAAAATAGACTACCTTTTATAGTCAATTTGCTTTTTAACAAAATGTAATGAGATTTTTTTTACAGAAATTAGCCGATCATTGATATAGAAAAAAAAATTTTTCTTTATGATACCATAAAAGTTCCATCATAAAATTTGGCACAAAAGTTGCTAAAAGGGTGTTAAATATAATATATTTTTTTAAACAAAATCAAAAATTCTGATTTTGAATTTTTAAAAATTTTATATACATTTTTTACATAAATTTTTTTTTAAATAATTTGGCCATGCTATATATCCTATGAAACAGCATAAAAAACTGAAAACAATGACTTAAATTTCAACTCTTTAGGTCAAATAGTTCTCAAGTTACAGCAAATTAAAGAACACCAAAAAATACAAGTTTCATTAAATTTTGAAAATTTCAAAAATTAATAACTCAAAAACAAATGGTTAAAAAAATCTTCAAATTTGTATTTTTTATCTACTATTCTTGTACAACATCTGAGCCAAAAATTAACAAAATCCAAAGACCTGAAATTTTGTCCATTAGTTGGTTTGATATGGACTGACCCGATAGCATAAATCCCTATGTTATCGAGCACAAGAAAAAAAACCTTTATTTTATGGAAGAGTTGTAATAGGGGACACTATTGATCCCTGTCGGGAAGTGAAGTGGTGCATAAGCCTAATTGAATACCACTAGTGGTTGACTCGTAGGTTTAGCATTGCGTTTGTTCTACAATCAAAAGTATGAAAACGTGGAAAACTTGGTGCAGGAAAATACAATGCTAACCCTTCCAATCAACCACTATTGGTATTCGTTTTTGGCTTATGGAGCACTTCGCTTCCGGCAGATATGGATCATTCGATTCCCCTATTACTAATCTTCCATAAAATAAAGGGATTTTTCTTGTGCTCGATAATATAGGGTTTTGTACTGTCGACTCTTAGACTATAAGGAAATTAGGCAAGAAAATGGGAAGTTGTAACTGACGTTGGTCAGAAGGAATATCCTTGTAACCAATGGTGGGATTCTATAATTTAACAACCGGTTCGCTGCCTGAATTCTTTTTGAACTGTAATCTTGGAAGAAAAATGGAGTATCACACACATTTTATGAAATCTCACTCCAGTGTTAATTGTTATCAGAGCATTGTTAAAATCATTGATCATTTGGTGTAGTGCAAAAGAAAATTCTGAAACATCAGCCAACAAGTTTCATTAACGTATATCAACTCCACAAAAAAAAAAAAAAAAAAAAAAAAAAAAAAAAAAAAAAAAAAACGACCATATTTAGCAAGCGAGAGAACGGACAGCAGGACAAATAAACCCAATTTGTAAATCCTTATGAACGATTAAAATAAGAAATTTCTTCGCGCAGTACAGTATAAGTAAATTAAAGTTTGCAACACAAAAAACACATTTACTGGTTTCAAACTAGTTTCAGTAAAAATAGCGTACCACTATCGGTGCAAAATATGATACAATTAATCAATAATATAATTAAAAATACGATACAAGCATTTTTTGCATAGTACAGTGAAACCTCCAAATAAGGAACACTCCTAATAAGGGACACCTCTATTTAAGGGACGAAACTTCCGGTCCCAGTCCCTTGGTATAGGACGTATAATGTATTTACCTCTGAATAAGGGACACTTGAAAATGAGATTAAAGAGACTGGTTTCTGCATTTCAGATAATGAAGTAGTTTGTGATGAAAATGAAAATACGGATTTTTTCGAACTCATCAAAAAGAGAGACAGACATGTTGATACAGAGGCCTATGACACAATTAACGACCATTTATTTATCCACAATTCTGATTCGACATCAGTGTGTTTATCCGCATTGAAAGTAATGATGAAAAATGTGAGGATGATTCTGAAAGTGAAGAATAAAAAAAAACATGTGAAATAAAGAACTTTACACATGCTTTTAGCATGTTCTCAAATCTAAAAAAAAGCAATTTTTAAGACATAAGTTTTAATTTATTTTTATTCGGAAATGCCTCAAACTAGCAAGCGTTGTTGTTCAAAAAATATGTAATCAATCAGGTTTTTTTTCTCCAAATGCGATAGATTTTTTAGAAAATATTGTCAAAGTGGGTGTTTTGAACCAAATTTCCATGCGAAATAAAAATAACTACTCAAGGAAGGGCAAAAAACGTCTTTGTCACATGATGAAAATCACTTATGACTCAATAGGTAATTTATTTATTAAAAAACTGAAAACACAGTTCAATTCCAAATCGCTTCCATAGTCAAGCATTCCAATTTTATATCTTTCATTAAAAAATGAATTGTAAATGTGTCAAAATGTTTTTCGCTTGCTGAGCAGTTGAGAGATGTATTGCCTTAAAATACTTTTTTTTCTTTTTTTTGTGTGTGTGTGTAAATATTTCTGGTAATGAAGAACTAAAATTTATAAGTATGGTAAATGAGCACTTGAAAAGTTTATACTGAAAAGTCGAAATTTGCAAAACTATCCGTTATGATTGTTATTTCACATAAAATTCTTTCAAATGTTTTTATACTTTTTGCATACATACAGTAATAAATTTGCATACATAACATAAAAAGTACAAATCAATAATTCTACAAATCATTTAATGATTTAATAATTAATTGAAAATTTTAATTAATTAATTATCTTTTCTTCCTTTTGTCTGATTAAAGTAATTTATACACTTCAGGTCATTTAAATTTCATGTTTAATGCTTTGTTATTTTTATATATTTCTGAAAGTTAAATTAAAAATAATGTATAAAAACTCCGAATAAGGGACACCTCTATTTAAGGGACAAAAGTTCTGGTCGCATGGGTGTCCCTTATTTGGAGGTTTCACTGTAACGGGATTCTATGGCCACCAAAAATTATTTGCAAGAGGTAAAGGTATTTTAGGCGCTATAAACTTTATAGTATTATTTGTAATTGTTTAACAAGTGAAATAAAGATTTCAAAAACAGAAAAGTAGTTTTATTTTGTTGATATGTTTCAACTAATCACATAGTCATTTTCAAAACAAATTAAAAATGATATTCCAAAGTTGCTCCGTCTATGTTGCCTTGAAATGAAACGCCATCATTTTTATCATGTGTCGATAATATATATGTATCAAGTGCCTCACATTACGCTGAAAAAATGAATGATGGCTTCTTAGTTCAATCAACCTTATACCGTACAAAGTTGGGATATCAATTTTAATTTGTTTTGATTGATTTGGTTTATTTTATGATGGCCGATTAGCAACATGCTGGATATAGGGGTGGGATACCCTCCGTGGGGTCTTTCTAAGAGAACCCAACACATATTTACGCATGGAATTCCAAGGCTTGAAGAAAACCACATAAAACTCCGAACGGTTTGGCCTACGGCCGCGAATGGGTTCGAACCCAGCATCTGCTGTCTACCAGTTGAGAGATCAAAACCTCTCGGCCTCTGGTGGGGCCTTAATTTGTTTTGAAAATGACTCAGTTGGTAGAAAGTAAGAAACATTTGTACAAGACACTGAAGTATTGAAAATTTCAACAAACTAAAACTATTTTTCTGTTTTGAAGATATTTATTACACCTTTTAAGCAATTAGAAATAATATATAAATACAAGGTGTCATTTATGTATATTTTTTCCCATAAACTTTGTTTTTTAAACTACTTTTCAACTATGTTGGAAAGTGTTAAAAATACATAAACTATTAAAAACAAAAAGTGAAATTTTTAACTGTCAATTTTATAAACACCTGAACATAATTCAAGATTACATTAGAAGCGATTTTGTTATTAGTTCTCGGCGTTAAAATTGTAAGAAAATAATGTTGGAACTCGATTTTTATCAGCAGAAATAGCATCATAAAAGATTTAATACAATATCCTATTTCTAATAAAAATGGTGCTTACTTTATCGAAAAGTAATAGTATAAATACATTATATTTTAATATTTATGCCTTTAAATGAGCCAATAAAAATCGTTTATAGCAAATAAGTGAGATAAAAGAGCAAACTTGTATTCAGTACTTAATCTTGATTTCAATATTTTATCAATCTTGTCGTAAAAATAAGATTTGGTGTTTTTGATATCAACTAATGACAGAGGTAAAAGTAAAAAATAAGATTCTGTAAAACAACAAATTTATCATATACACATACAAAATTACACTTCCAAATACCAATTTTTTAAACATCACCGAACATAATGAAAGTTTGAAATAAAAGCATTGCGCTACTATTTATCGATGTCAAAATTGTAAAACAATAATGCTGGAAATCGAATTTTGTCAGGAAAAAGGGCATCATAAATATTCAATATATTATTTTTGATAAAAACGATGTTTAATTTATCAAAATATAATGAAATAAATACAGTAAAACCCCGATAATTCGGACTAACTGGGACCAGACCCAATCCGGATTATCGAAAATCCGAATTATCCGGAGAATTAGAAAAAAGGAAATAAAATAAAACATACAAAAAATCACCTTTAAACTTTTTGAATATTTACAGATGGGGAAAATGTTTACTTTGTAATAAAAAAGTTTGTAATTTTCTGCTGTGGCAGTTTTTTATACCTTTTACGAGCCGTATACGGCTCGGTCACGCATACGCTCACGCGTATTACGGTCACGCATACGCTTGAGCATAAATAGTTCGTTGGGTGTAGTTTAAATAAGAGTTTAAATAAGAAAGCTAAAGGTATTCTTCAAAAAGATTCCAGAAAAAGTTTTTTTAATTCAGAATAAGACGATGAACAATTTAATGTTATAGAAATTAGCTAATCACTTCTCAAACGTGAAAAAAAAAATTACCAAACTTATCCGGAGATCCTGATTAACGGGGTCCGAATTAGCGGGGTTCTACTGTACATTTATTTTAATATTTATGCGCTTAACCCTTCAGTGCATGATTTTTTTCTATTTTTAGAAAAAAAATACCTGAAATCTATATTTCTTATTTAATGGGACAAATAGTAAAATAAAAATTCGATTTGAAATTTTGAGCTAAAATTTCATATTTTATGAAATGTACCCTATATTTACAATAGTTTTTAAAATTATATTACTATTCTTGCAGTTAAATAATATATTGCAATTATATTATATTAGTTTTATCTGATTAACATTCTGAAACTTCCTTTTTATTCATATTTTTAAGTCTTCTGTAAAATAATAAGAGTAAATATTGCATTAATAGCTTGATCGAAACTTTTTTTTTTTTTTTTCTGAAGAAAAAAATTCCTATTTTTTGACAATTGCAGACGTCTAACTTAGAAAAAATAAGTATTATTCCATTTTTAAGAGTAATAAAAGTAAATATTTGCATTAATAGCTTGTTTAAAAAATATATATATTAAAATATTTAATTGCTAAAACGGACGTCAAATACTAATAAAATACATTAAAAGATCTTATTAGTAGTAGTATTGGTAGTATTAGTATCTTATTAGTACTTGACGCCCGTTTTAGCAATTAAATATTTTAATATATATTTTTTTGAAACGTTTTTAATGGAGGTATAAGAAAACTTCTTTTTATAATTAATATCGATAGCTTGATCGAAACTTTTTTTTTTCAGAAGCAAAAATTCTAATTTTTTGACAATTGCAGACATCTAACTTAGAAAAAATAAGTATTACTCCATTTTTAAGAGTAATAAAAATAAATATTTGCATTAATAGCTTGATCGAAACTTTATTTTCAGAAGAAAAAATTCTAATGTTTTGACAATTGCAGACATCTAACTTAGAAAAAATAAGTATTATTCCATTTTTAAGAGTAATAAAAGTAAATATTTGCATTAATAGCTTGATCGAAACCTTTTTTTTTTCAGAAGCAAAAATTCTAATTTTTTGACAATTGCAGACATCTAACATAGAAAAAATAAGTATTATTATATTTTTAGGAGTAATAAAAGTAAATAATTGCATTAATAGCTTGATCGAAACTTTATTTTCAGAAGAAAATATTCTAATTTTTTGATAATTGCAGACATTTAACTTAGAAAAAATAAGTATTATTCCATTTTTAAGAGTAATAAAAGTAAATATTTGCATTAATAGCTTGATCGAAACTTTTTTTTTTTTTCGGGAAAAAAAATTCTATTTTTTTGACAAATGCAGACATCTAACTTAGAAAAAAATAAGTGTTATACCATATTTAAGAGTAATAAGAGTAAATATTGCATTAATAGCTTGATCGAAACTTTTTTTTTCAGAAGAAAAAAATTTTATTTTTTGACAAATGCAAACATTTAACTTTGAAAAAGTAAGTGTTATTCCATTTTTGTACTGTTTCTGATCAATGCAATGTTTTATGACCATGGCACATAATAAGAATTATAGTGTTTTTAGGTATGTACCAGATGTGGCATACTCTGTAAAGTTACTAAAAGTTTTCCAAGAAACTGGGATCCCTAGAACTTTTTATGTAACGGTAACAGCAAAAATTCATGTAACAGATACATATTTACATGGAAATAAAAAAAATCTGTAAGTTTAATAATAATTTTATAGAAACTGGGATTCCTAGAATTTTTTATCTAACGTCAACCCAGGTTACAGATAAAATTGGAGTAAGATAACTGTAATATTAATAGATTCGTTTGTAAATTTAGAGATATCTGTAGCTTCACAAAAATTACTTTTGTAGATTTACATACTTTGTTGTACAATGTATAGATAAAGTAATATTAGTAAGCATACAGATTTCAGCAATTTTACATCTGTGGGATTACACACATTTTTTTACAGCACACACGGTACAGTAAAAGGTTAAATGAACAAATAAAAAACTTTTATAGAAAATACTAGAGGTAAACGAGCATGCTTATATTAACCTCTTCAGTCCCTGTGTACCCAAATGGGTACATCAGTTTTGTCCCATTTTATTAATGATACTCAAATATAAATGAAATTTCGATATAAGAATAATATGTTTCGAATTCTAAGATTCGAGCTTATGAAAATAAAACAAAAATCTCGCTCTGAAGTCAAACGAGAGAAGAAATAATTCAGTAATAATTAAAAATACTGTAATAATCGCCAGTAGCGAAGAGGTTAAGAACTTAATCTTGATTTTAGTATTTTATGAGGGTTGACGTAAACACAAGGTATTTTGTTTTGGTTATCAATTGATGTAAAAAGAAATATTGTTAAAAGCGATTTTGATATTAGTTCTCGATGTGAAAGCTGCAATACAATAAAAAAGGAAATTAAACTTCATAGCAAAATTGACATTGTAAAAGACTTAATACAATATTTTATTTCTGATAAAAATTGTACTCACAACGTTGAAAAGTAATAGGATAAATATATTACATTTTAATATTTATGCTTTTAAATGAGTAAATAATTATCTTTTATACAAAATACTGGGGATAAAAAAGTGTACTCTTAATCATGATATCAGTATTTTATCAGGGTTGACATAAACACAAGGTTTTTTGTTTTGGTTATCAATTGATGTAAAAGAAATATTGTTAAAAGCAATTTTGATAGTTTTCGATGTATATATTGCAAGACAATAGGGAAAGAAATAAGAATTTCATAAGCAAAATGACATCATAAAAGATTTAATGCAATATTTTATTTCTGAAAAAGAATTGCGCTCACTGCGTCGGAAAGTAATGCGATAAATGTATTATATTTTAATATTTATGCGTTTAAATGAGTAAATAATTATCTTTTATACAAAATACTAGAGATAAAAGAGCGCACTTCTGTTAAGAACTTAATCTTGATATCAGTATTTTATAAGGTTTGATGTAAATATAAAGTTTCCTGTTTTAGTTATTAATTGATGTATAAACATATGCTGTTAAAAACAACTTTGGTATTAGTTCTCGATATAAAAACTGTAAGGCAATAAGGATAGAAATCGAATTTCACAAGCAAAATGACAACATAAAAGACTAATATATTTTATTTCCGATATAAATGGTGCTTGGTTTATCAAAAAGTAATCGAATAAATGTATTATATTTTAATATTTATGCCTTCAAAATGAGTAAATAAGTATCTATTATAGCAAAAAATAGAGATAAAAGAGCATACTTATATTCAGAACTTAATCTTGATTTAAGTATTTTATGAGGGTTGTGGTAAATATAAGGTTTTCTGTTTTCATTATCAATTAATGTAAAAAAAAATTTTGTTAAAAAAGATTTTGACATTAGTTCTCGATGTGAAAATGATAAAAAAATAAAAGAATAAATCGAATTTCCTTAGCAAAAATGGCATCATTAAAGACTTAATACAATATTTTATTTCTGATAAAAATGGTGCTTGGTTTATCAAAAAGTAATCGAATAAATATATTATATTTTAATATTTATGCCTTTAAATGAGTAAATAAATTTCTTTTATGGCAAAAAATAGATATAAAAAAGTATACTTATGTTGAGAACTTAATCTTGATTTCAGTGTTTTATGAGAGTTGAGGTAAATATAAGATTTTCTGTTTTAGCTATCAAATTTTTTAAAAAAATGTTGTTAAAAGCAATTTTGATATTAGTTCTCGTTACAAAAATTGCAAAACAATAAGGAAAATCGAATTTCACAAGCAAAATGACATCATAAAAGGCTTAATGCAACATTTTATTTCTGACAAAATGGTGTTTGTTTTATCAAAAAGTAACGGAATAAATATATTATATTTTAATATTTATGCCTTTAAATGAGTAAACAAGTATCTTTTATACTAAAAAAAAGATAAAAGAGCATACTTATGTTAAGAAATTAATCTTGATTTCAGTATTTTATTATAATTGACGTGAATATAAAGTTTTCTGTTTTAATTACCAATAGATGTAAAAAAATAATGTTGTTAAAAATGATTTTGATATTAGTTCTTAATGTGAAAATTATAAGAAAATAAAAAAGAAAATTGAATTTCAATAGCAAAAACGGCATCAAAGACTTAATGCACGATTTTATTCCTGATAAAAATAAGTACTCACTGTATTTAATAGCGATTGAATAAACATATAAGGATTTAATATTTCTGCCTTTAAAAAAGCCAATGAATAACTTTTATAACTAATATTAGAGATAAAGAACATACTTATATTATAAACATAACCTTGATTTTAGTATTTTATAAAAGTTGTTGTAAACATATGTTTTTTTTTCTTTTTTGTCTATTAATGTTTACAAAATGTTCTTATAAACAGTTTTTTATATTAGTACTCGATGTGAAAAGTACAAGATCGAATTTCATAAGCGAAAATGGCATCATAACAGACTTAATTTAATATTTTATTTCTGATAAAATTGGTACTCGCTGTACTGACAATACTAGGATAAATATATTATATTTTAATATTTATGGCTTTAAATAAGTCAATAAATATATTTTATTGCACATAATAGAGATAAAAGAATAAACTTATGTTAAAAACATAAATTTCATTCCAGTATTTTATAAGGGTTGACGTAAAAATAAGATTTTGTGTTTTGAATATTAATTAACGTAAAAAAATATTTTAAAGCGTTTGATTGTAACAAAAAAATTATTATATATAATACATATACAAAAATCAAACTTTCAATCAATGGTTTTATAAACATCCGAACTTAATTCCAGTTAATTCCATTTAAAAGCCAGTTTGTTATTAGTCCTCAATTTAAAAACAGTAAGATAATAAAGATAGGAAATCGAAATTCATAAGCAAAAGGGACATCATAAAAAACTAAATACAATATTTTATTTCTCATAAAAATGGTACTCACTGTATCGAAAATAATGGAATAAATATATTATATTCTTATATTTATGCCTTTAAATGAGTTAATAAATATCTTTTATAGTATATAAAAGCGATAAAAGAGAAAAATTTTATTAAGAATATAATCTTGATCTCAGTATTTTATGAAGGTTAACGGAAAAATAAGTTTTTATGTTTTGAATATTAATTAATGTAAAAAAATGTTTTTTAAAGTGATTAATTGTAAAAAAAAAAAATTTCTCATATACAATAAATATACAAAAATAAATCTTCCAGTCAACGATTTTATAAACATTTGTACATAATTCCATTAAAAGCGAATTTGTTATTAGTTCTCGATGTGAAAATTGTGAAACAATTATAGTCCAAGAGCCGCTGGTACAAAACCCTAAGTTATCGAGCACCAGAAAACCAGAGCACCTTTATATTATGGAAAAATAGTCATGAGGGAATGTAATGATCCATGTCTGCCGGAAGTGAAGTGGTGCATAAGTCAAAAATTAATATCACAAGTGGTTGACTGGTAGACTTAGCAGTATGTTTTCCTGCACCCCGTTTTCCGTGTTTTCATATTTTTGATTGCACGGCAAACACAATGATAGACCTACTGAGCCACTAGTGGTATTAATTTTTGGCTTATGCACCACTTCACTTCCGGCAGACATGGATCATTAGATTCCCTCATGACTATTCTTCCATAATATAAAGAATTTTTTGTTGTGCTCGATGACTTAGGGTTTTGTGCGGTCGGTTCTTGGACTATAAAGATGGAAGAATTTCATTTGCAAAAATGACATCATAAAAGATTCTATAAAATATTTTATTTCTGATAAAAAAAAATGGTTCTCACTTTATCGAACAGTAATGGAAAATATACATTATAATTTAATATCTATGTCCTTAAATGAGTCAATAAAAATGTTTTATAACAAATATTTCAGATAAAAGAGCACACTATAAATAACTTAATCTTCATTTCAGTATTTTATGAAGTTAGTCGTAAAAATAAGTTTTTTTTTCTGCTCTGAATATGAATTATTATGAATATATATATATTAAAACAATTTTGAGTAACAACAAAATTAACATATATATATATATATATATAGTAATCGATTTTATAAACAGCCGAACAGAAAAATAATGCATGATTCCAATAAAGGCGAATTTGTTATTAGTTCTCTATGTTGAAAAGTGAAACAATAACGATGGAAACAGAATTTTAATAGCAAAAATGACATCATAAATCTCTCAGAACAATATTTTTTCTAGATATATAAGTCATTCTTTGTGTCTCTTCCTCTACTAAAAATCTTCAACTTTTGACCGATTTGCATGACACTTGCTGTATATAAGTTTTAGAACATGAAAATGGTCGCTGACAACTTTATAAATCATCAGACCACTATTTACTCTTTCTTTTTTTTTACCATCTTCAATAATTTAAAATTGTAGGAACATCGATTTTTTAATTTTCCAATTCAACCTGTTGTCACAGCCTGAAAGAGTGACACACAAATTACAAAATATATTTTTGCGGGTGGAAGAAAAGGGGAGTTATTAAAGCAACAAAAAATCAGATTCTCTATCTCTATTTTTTCATTTTTTAGATTGATATCATTCTAATCAAAAAATGCACATTTTCAGAAATAATACAAAAAAGCTTTATGTAAATGAAAATTACAATTATGTAGTATATTCATTTAAAAGTTGAAGTTCAAACATTTATTTCACGACAAACGCTTCGATTTCAAGAAATTAATTTATAGAAAAGATAACAATAAAAAGAAATCGTTTGCTAGGTATGACGTCAATTTTTATCGTATTGAAATAACTTTCTAATGGTGTTTTATTTCGGTTGTAAATTCTTGATATTTTGATCCTTGCTTCTGATAAAAATGATGCTTATTTTATCAAAAAATAATGGAATAAGTGTAATATATTTTAATATTTATATATTTAAATGTATCAAAAAATATCTTTGATGATGACACAGTGTATTATTTTTAAGAATTTAATCTTTATTTATAATTTGATTGTTTTGTCAAAATAACGTTTTCTGTTTTGGATATCAATTAAAGTTAAAAAAAAAAAAAAAAAAAGTTAAAAGTAAGACGATTGATAATAATAAAAAATTTATCGTGTACATACGCAAAAATCAAAATTCCAACCTTCGATTTTATGAACATCTGAACACAATGCAATATCTATATTATAAAGATCGAACGCATCTGTGCGTAAGACATACGTTATTTTACGAATTGCATTACTTTAAAATATGAAATAAAATTTCGCTATTACATATTTTGTTACTAAAATTTTTAAACTTTAAATCATCGCACATTTTCAATTTTACACCATCATATAAGGAATGAAATGCACTTTTAAATCCAATTTATTTGAAAACGGTATTTTAATTTATTTTTGAAATTTAATTAATTAATTTATTTATTTATTGCAGCTTTTAATACACTTTTTGTAACCGTAGCAACAGAAGTACTTTATGTTGATTAAAAACAAAGGAAAAAATGCACTTTTTTCTCTTTTAAAACGTCAAAAAAAGCAGAATACGCTATCTTTATGTAGGCATTTTTTCATTAAAAATAAAAAAGAAAATTAAAGTACGTGCTGTGTCAAGAATCGTCGAATATCGTCTATTATAAAACCCGGTGAATTTCAATTTCATTTATACTTCAAAGAATATAAATTGTATAGTATTTCAGCTAATAGCATCGAGACTTCAACTTTTGAATAAAAAATATTTCGAAATGATCAAATTAAATACCGATTTTCTTCTTTTAGAGCGAATACAGTATAGATGTGAAAGCTACATACATAAATTATAGTATGGGTAAAATTGTGTCGGATTTGGATTTTAAGGTGAAAATTCTATGACTAAGTGAAAGTGATTTTTTTTTTTTTTAAATACTAGCATAAGAGTTTTAATTGAAATCTTAATCATAATAACAGACCTTTATTATTTTTTATCGCTTACTTGTACGATTATGTTTTAATTTTAACAATTTCTGTAACTGAGTTTTTTAGAAAAAATATTTTGTTAACTTTAGATTAAGTATTATCAAGTTTAGTAATTTTTAATAAAGTTAAAATAATAAAATAAAAAATAAATAAAATAATTTAAAAAAAAACTAAAATATAATATAAAAAATAGCTACATTATTAACTTTAAGTTAAATATAATTTATTTTAGAGTTACTCTTACCAATATATAATGCATTTTTTTATTGTAACTATTTTTGTAGTTTTATTATAAATCAATGAAATAGTTCTTTTTTGATCAATGAAATAGTTTCTTTCGTCGAAATTCGACGGGTTCTATCTTGTTTCATTAAAAGCGAATTTGTTATTAACTCGCTTTGAGAAAATTATAAGACGACAAAGATTGAAATCGAATTTTATTATCAGAAATGGCATCATACACTGTAAGACACTTGTGTGACGTTACTCTATAAAGTTGGTGGCAGCCAAGCTTCCACCAAATTTATGGTGGAGTAACGATCAACCAAGATAACCAGTGTAACATTACACTAATATGTAATGTTACACCAGTAACATATGTTTAAATTACACCATCATGTAAGTTAAAAAAAAATCCCAACATAACATTGGTGGCCGCAAAGCTGCCACCAGTTTTATGGAGTAAAAAAACACAAATGTTTTACAGTGTAAAGGACTCAATACAATATTTTATTTCTGATTTTAAAAAAATGGTGCTTACTTTACCGAGAAGTAATGGAATAATATATTGTATTTTAATATTTATGCCTTTAAAAGAAGTAATAAAAACGTTAATAGCAAGTAGTTGAAACGGAAGAACATACTTATATTAGTAACTTAATTTTAATTTCTGTATTTTATGAATCTTGTTGTAAAATAAGCTTTTGACCTTTATATATCAATTAATGTAAAAATATATATTTTTAAAAATGATTTTGCTGTTAGTTCTTGATGTAAATTGTGAAACACTAAAGACATAAATCGAATTTTATCAGAAGAAATGGCATCGTAAAAGACTCAATATATTATTTGTGATAAAAATGGTACTTATTTTACCGAAACGTAATGATATAAATATATTGTATTTTAATATTTTTATGACCTTAAGTGAGGCAATAAAAATCTTTTCTGGCATATAATTGAGGTAAAAGATCCCCAAATTTTCCTTTATCTCACCCTTGATGATCAAAATTCGCAATTACAGTGCCAAACTTAACTGACAATATATACCTATCATCGGAATTCTAATGAAATGAAATTCCATGCATTAGTTTTGAAATAGGAGTGATAGGGAAATCATAAATAATGCAGCATAATAGCACCACCTGTGGGGCGATTTACACCAAAACATAATCAGCATTAGTATTTATCCAGGTACATTTAAATCTGAAGTTTCATAAAAATTCGTGAATTAGTTTTTCAGATAATGCTGTTGAGGCAATCGGGATAAATTAAGCATAACAGTATTACTTGTTGGAGATTTGCACGAAAATATAGACAGCATCAACGGATGTCAAAGACTAACCGAATATGAATTTTAATGATAATCCATGCAGTAGTTTTTGAGATAGAAGTGTTACGGAAATCTTTAAAAATACAGCATAGCAGCATCATTTCTTGGGTGATTTGCACCAAAAACAAGTCTGCATAAATTATATCAGAAGCTGAATATAATTTTTATTGCATTCCTACCGTTAGTTCTTTAGATAGAGCACCCAAAATTTGCATCACGCTTACGGACATACCAACAGACAGACCGAGAATCACAGTCTCACAGACAGACATTTTAAAAACATGTAACATGTAAAAAAAGGTTTTTTGAAAACCGTGACCCTTAAAAAGTGTAAATACGTGAAACACCGGAATTCAAAAAATTTCGCGAATCCAATGCTTTTTTCTTGTAAAAACAGTAGAAAAGAAAAATCAAGTTTCCAATTATCTATTTCATAAACATCCAAACATAATACCAGATTCCATTAAAACTGATTTTGTTTATTAGTTCTTGAAGTATAAATTGTAAGAGAATAAAGATGGAAATCAAATTTTATTAGCAGAAATGGCACCATAAAAGACTCAATGTAATATTTTTTCTCCTGAAAATGGTCTTACTTAATCGAAATCTAATGGAACAAATATATAACATTTTAATATTTATGCCTTTGAAATAGCTAATAATATAATCTTTTGAAGGAAATAGTCGAGAATAAAGAACATACAAGAACATATCAAGAACTCAATCTTGATTACAGTATTTTATGAGGTTTGTCGTAAAAAGGAGGTTTTTTCATTTGGGCAACAATTAATGTAAACAAATCTGTTTTTTTTTTTATTATTTATTTATTTTTTTTTTTTTATTGTTCTTAATGGAAAATTGTAAGATCTAGAGATGGAAATAGATTTTAATTAGCAGAAATGTCATCATATAAGACAAAATACAATAATTTATTTATAATAAAAATTATGTTTGTTTTATCAAAAAGTAATGGAATATATTATATTTTAATATTTATGCCTTTAAATGAGCCAATGAAAATCTTTTATAGCAATTTGTAGATATAAGGAACATACTTACATTAAGAATTTAATCTGTATTTTAATATTTTATGAGGTTTGATGAAAAATAAAGAGTTTTTCTTTTGGATACCATTTAATAAAAAAATGCTTATGAAACTAATTTATTAACAGAACATTTCTCAGATTACATACGCAAAATTCTAATAAATAATGTTATTTAATGAACAAAAGTAAGGTAAATTGCCCTATTATCGTCCCCCAGCTACTTTTAGATCCCTGGAAGTTTTAGTTTAAGCGAAAACCTAACAAATTTGGATTTTCTAAAGACTAACTATTCACACATATGAAAACATGGCCAAATGTTGTACAAACAAACTTTAGCAATACCAAAAAAGGCTTTTTCAAAAGTATCTCAGTATGAAAGTAATAAAAAGGCCCGATTTCGTCCCCCCAGAAAAAACCCCAAAAAGCCAAGAATTAACTGATAACTAAATCAAAATTTATTTCAATATAAATAATTAATTTACTTACCTTAACTTATGGTAAAAAGAAAAGTACTATTTATCTTAGTAGTAAATAATAGCACCAATAATACAATAAAAAACATTATCCACCCAAGCATTAGGAACATATAAATTGTGTATTGTGTTTGGCTCCTGAGAATGTTTTGTGTGACCATGTGCAGAACTGAAGGCACTGAATCCATTGTTCCTCATGTTTATCATGAGAAAAACACTTCAGGCAAATAGAGCACTCTGCATCATTGTCGTCATCATCGCTTATATTATCATCATGAGGAATTTCAACAGAAAAATCACTTTCGTCATAAATGATGTTAGGTAGGCTTGAACTTTTCACACGGTGGATTTTTTCTATTCCCCTTAAGAATGATAGTTGTGAGGTTTTTTTTTTTTTTTTTTTTTTTTTTTCGGTTGAGAGATTTTTTTTTCGCCTGGGACTTTTTCCCCTTTGTTTTGATGCGTCGATACAGTAATCAATGTTGCTGAATCTGCCGGCAGAAGATGCTGGTGTGATCAGTGATACTTCACTGATTTCTTTAGGGCTGATGGTAGCAACAGTTTGACATCAGCCCTAAAGAATATATGTAATGCTATGTACTTGCATGGAATTTTCCAGAGGAGAGAAGTTATATCTTTCCTCTACTAGGTGGCATATTCAAGCGCTTATATTGCAAAATGTTTATATGCGAAAAGGTGTTATTG
Organism: Maratus speculifer; assembly: GCA_964019185.1. Lineage (NCBI taxonomy): Eukaryota > Metazoa > Arthropoda > Arachnida > Araneae > Salticidae > Maratus > Maratus speculifer. Next base: position 247,808,266 of record OZ025302.1, on the reverse strand, counting down.
CACAGATAGATAAACTCGCGTCGGAATCGTTATACTGTGTTTTATTACATTTAGATTTGGTACAGGTTTGGTTTGGTTTTGTTTATGCCGGCCAATTATCTACGCTTGAAATATAGGCCCTAATGTGTGGATGTCCACCATGGGGGTCTTTCTAAGGGAACCTAACCCGTATTTACGCAAGGAAACCAAAGGTTCGAAGAAAACCACGGAAAACTCCGAACAGTTAGGCCGACGGTCGCGATTGGATTTGAACCCAACACCTACCTTTTACCAGTTTCGAGGTCAGAACCTCGCGGCCACTGTTGGGGCCCAGATTTGGTACAGAAAAACTGTGTTTTTAATGTCGCTTTAACTAATACTAAAATACCATTGAAAGAATTCTTTATTCTAAGAAAGAATAAAATTTGAATAGAGAATGAAAGAATTAGCTATTCAAATTAGGATAAACGTCTATTTAATGTTAAAACTGTTGTTAGCTTTCGTTTTTTCAAAAACTAAAACAAAACCACTTCACCTTTTTTCATTCACGTATAAAAACATTTCATATTTATTTACTTAGAAGGTGTCACAAATAAAAATTAAATTAAAGAGTTATTTAATTTAATTTAATTTAATTTTTATTTGTGACACCTTCTAAGTAAATAAATATGAAATGTTTTTATACGTAAACGTCTATTTGTCATATAATTTGGAACAAAACAATATCCCATGAAATCTGAAATTGTACAAAAGAAAAAAAATCATTCTGAACAAATTAAAAATATATGTAATGCAATGTACTTGCATGGAATTTTTCTGAAGAGAGAAGTTACATCCTTCCGCCACCAGATGGCAGATACGAGCACTTGAATGGCAAAATGTTTAAATGAGAAGATGCATTATTGAACACATAGATGAGTTCGCGCCAGAATCGTTTTACTGCATTTTATTAAATTTAGATTCGGTACAGGAAAATTGCCTTTTTAATGTCTTTTAACTAATGCTAAAATACCACTGAAATAATTCTTTTAATGTAAATGTAATTGAAAGCATTATACAGGATGTTTCAGAAATAATGGGACAAACTTTAAGGGGAGGTAGAGGTTATCACTAACAAGGAAGGTCTCCATACGGGCATACTCCGAAAAATCTGAAAAAATTACAGAATGTTTTTTCTCATGAGGATATGTACGTTTATAAAAAAAAATTTCGGCGGAACCTCCGTTCCCTATCCGTAAAAAAATAATGAAAATTTCGTTATTTGGCGATTTATCATCGGTTGGCGATAAAAAGCAATTTCAAAAGATGTTTCTTTTTTATGTCAAATGCATTTTAAAGGAAAAAAAGTTTCATGTTCAATGTCTTTAGATAAATTAAATATCTTTGTTTTTGTTTGTTTTAAGTATAATTTCGTTATATTGATGCTTATATGTATTTAATTCAAATTTAACCATCAAAATTTAAGAGTTGAAATGAAATTCAAATTTAAATTAATTAAAATTGTTTCAAGTTCAAAGTCTAGTTGAAAGTTGAGCATTGTCAATTCCATTTTGTTGCTATGGAAATATTTAGCTTTGATTTTTAAATACGCTTAAATGTTTGAAAATAATTTTACTGAATAAGAATTTTTTATATATGAAATTTTTTTTCCAAAGGAAAATTAAATAACTATAGCAACAAATAATGTATACATATGCAATTTAATATATATATGTATAAAATATATTAAGCTCTCTCATTGTTTATGTTTAAATTCATCAAACACCATTTACGCAGATTCTAAATATCCAAAAGTTTTCAGTTGCATTAAAATCGTTTGCTTTTGGCGGGGTAAAGCGCAGCTCGCCAAATCGAGTGACACATTTGTCTTTTCACGTCAAATATTCGAAAGTATTTTATTTTTTTACATGTTTTCTTCTGTAATTCAGCCGGCAATTTTCAGTGATCCTTTATTACATACATGAGTAGCTTAATTAGTATTTTTTTCAAAAAAATCTGATTATGCCCAGTATGGAGACCTTCCTTGTAAGATTCAGATTTACATAGCAATCTATGGTCGGAAACGCTTTCTTGGCGTGATAGTGATGATACAAAACGCAAGAAGGACAGGACACGAATAAGAAGAGAAAATATCCTTACTATCATTAGTACAGCAGAAAAGTAAGTAAAAAGAACATTAAAAAACCCCGATCGTTATCAAAGTAGATGTTTGAAATTACGACTCCGGGACCTGATACATGCACGCGCATCTCCGGTGAATGGAAGTTCTAATATTCTACAGAAAACACCAGAAATGTCCTGAATTTCCCCAGCAGCTTCAACGATCAAAGTACAACTAGTTCCTTAGAACTTTCCAGTGTTATCCCGGTATTTTTGCAGCACTAAGAATAATAAGCATGTTTTCTCTCACTGTTCGTGTCCTTTTCTTCATAAGTTTTGTGTCGTCACTTCTGCGCCAGGAAACTATTTCCGACCATGGATTGCTGTGTATATCTGAATCATTGTGATGACCTCTACCTCACCTTAAAGTTTGTCCCATTATTTCTGGGACACCCTGTATATTCAAACTAAGATAAATTTTTATTTGTGATATAATTCGGAACAAAATATCACATAAAATCTAAAATTGTGCTAAAAAAAGATCATTTTGAATAAATTAAAAATATATGTAATGTAATGTATTTGCATGTAATTTTATTTGAAGGGAGAAGTTACATCATTCCTCCACCAGATGGCGCATTCGAGCGCTTGAATCGCAAAATGTTTCAATGTGAAAAGGAACAGATGGATTCGACCCAGAATTGTTACACTGAGTTTTATTATATATTTAGATTGAAACTTGCAAATTTTATATTAGATGAACTTTTAAAGTATGTTCAGGTAAATATTTAAAAAGATCTTAATGCCATTAGAGATACTGCAAGAACCCTGCTTTAATTTTTATGTTTCTCGTATTCAAAATGATAATTAAACATTCAAACATAATGCCAGATTCCATTTAAAGTCAATTTAATGAATCATCGCTGAAACCATAAAAATATAAATTGGGAAATCGTTCTGCAATTTCATTTCCAGAAAATATAAAAAACTTGAGTGCTAAAAGAAAATTGCTTTTTTTTATACGTAATAGACATCAAGTATTAATTTTTTTACACTTTTCGAATCTGTCGATAAAGTATTTTGCTGCTGATAATGGAAGAAAAGCGACGTTATAAATTAAACTTTGATTTCCCATTTTTAAAATTTTAGGGTGATAAATTTATTCTTCGCTTTAAATTAAATAGTTTTCTTAGCAGTGACTAAACCAGTGAAATAACGTTCTTTAAATATATACCCTTCTTCTTCAAATATGTTACTTTATTAGATTATAAAAGCAAAAAAAGTTTTATTTTTTGGTTGAAATAAGTAAAATCTTGCATTACTTTGTAGGTTTTTGTCTTCAAAATGTTTTTTACTTTCTTCTATCTTCAATAGAAGAAAGTATTGTAATAGAAATTTTTTTCGACTTCCGGTTTTCGAAGGTTTAACACGTTTTAGGGGTCAGAGATTACAAAAAAACATGTTTTTACAAAATGTCTGTCTGTCCGTGTGTCTGTGTGTGTCCGTATGTCACCATTCTACCATCAAAAAGTGTATGAAGTTATGCATAGAAATGAACCAAATTTATTGTGAATGATTTTAGCTGTGGCAAGCAGGTCCTCCTTCAGTTTTGAAATATTCCTCCGGAAGGGGCCGCTGCAATCGCGATGTTTGTGATTTTCAATATTGTACCAACCAAAAGTATATGAAGTTATGCATCGAATTGAACCAATTTTTTGTGTAAGTGTATGACTATGGCTAATTGGTCCTCCCTGAATTTGAAAAAAATCCGTCGGAAGGGGGCGCGGCAATCGCGATTTTTGTGCAATTTCCAATATTGTAACGACCAAAAGTACATGAAGTTTTGCATCGAATTTAACCAAATTTCTTGTAGATGATTATTTTTGGTGAGGCAAGTAGGTCCTCCCTGAACTTAAAAAAAAAGAAAAAATATATCTTCCAACCATTCTATTGTCCATCGGCTCGTTCAGAGACGGAATTCGTTTTTACTCCGATTAATTAACTGAAGCAAAAATTTAAGATGAAAATAAAAGTGGGTATGGTATTGAATTAAAATTATTAAAGCATTAAAATGAGTAACTATTTTTTTTAAAATATTGAGATAGAAGAAAGTTTTGGGATTGGCACATCCAACTCGTTTTAATTAAATCTTCGTATGTATATGAACTATTTTTCTTTTACTTTTGCACAATTTAATATTCATATAAACTGACAGTATATGTAATACATACATAAATAAGCAATATATTTATTATATGGACAAACAAACAATAATAGTTTGATATAAGAAATACTTTTACGAATAAAAGGAAATTTTCAATCGCGGAGTGCATTTTCATTATATACAAGTACTGTTTTGAGTATTTATGATGCTAATTTACTATATTTATGTAATAAAAAAAATTTCGCCATTTTCTCGTTTCGATATTGTTCTAAATTCTTATAAGAATATACTTTCATTATTATTTCAGTAATCTAATAATATTTAATTATCGGCTAAAGTTCCCTTATTTCTTTAATTTAGCATAATATATTATTTATTTTCCTATAAAGAACTCATTTATATTACCTTAATGTCAATCTCTTATTTCGAAATATTAAATTTATTCTAGTGTTTTAGAAAAAATAATTATGTCATCAAAATAATAGCAAGCAAAATCTATTTTATGTTTGGTAAGAATTCTTCTAATTGTTCTATTGAAAATTGGGGGGGGGGGCTACCTTTACACCGAAGGGAATAACATTCCATTCCCAGAGCCCACAATTGGTAGTAAAAGCTAATTTTTCTGAATCTGCTGGTTGAATAGCTGTCAGTAGCCAGAGGCTAAATCCAACGTGGAGAAATACTGGGCACCACTCAATTTGTCTAAAATTTCATCAATTCGGGGCAAAGTTTGGCATCATTTTCCATTATAGATTTAATTTTCGGTAATCAACACACATTCGAGGTTTTTTTTTTTTTTTTTTTTTTTTTTTTTTTTTTTTTTTTTAATCTTTATCGCGTTTTTCTACTAACGTAACAGGGGAGGAATATGGGCTATAACTTTCTTCAATTAAACCAGCAGTTAATAATGATGAATTTGTTGGGAAATTTCTTTTTCGTCAGCAGTGGGTATACGATAAGATCTCAAAGATATGGGTAGGTCAGATTTAACAAAAAATGCGCTTAGGTTCAACATTCTCCCTACATCATATGTATTAACTTCATAACCAATAATAAAATAAAATAAAATAAAATATTGAGCTTACAATATCCTTTTTAAGTAGAGATGACACACAACCTAGATTTTATTTAAAAAAAGAAAAAGAACTCGCGAAAGTTAATCATAAGAAAACTTTGTAACTTTGCTGAATTAAAGAAAAAAGGGAACTTTAGCCGATAATTAAATATTATTAGATTACTGAAATAATAATGAAAGTATATTCTTATAAGATTTAGAACGAAATCGAAACGAGAAAATGGCGAATTTTCTTTTTTTATTATTACATATGTAGTACCTCTGACAAAAAAGTTCGGTGAATGAATTCAGAACGACCGATCTGGCAACACTGGGGAAACAAAACGCGGCACCTGCATAAAGGCAGGTGTTGACCATCTTTTCCCACAGTTGTTCAGTTGAGCGTCGTTTATGTTTTGTGTAAGACGTGCTTTACTAAGTACTTGTTCAATGTGTTGATTCTTAACTGAGAACAGGGAAATGAATGAAAAAATGATCTCTTGAAAGTTTTGTTTTAAGCTTTGCAAGATACCGAAAAAAATTCAGGAGAGATGGTTCAAATTGAACATCCACCATACCCGCCAGATCTCAATCCTCCAGACTTCTTCCTATTTTCACCACTCAAACTCTCTTTGAAAGAGATTTGACCATATTGCTGACATCCAACGAAACGTGGACGAAGCTTTTGAACTCCATCCCAAAAGAAGGTTTCTTGCGAATTTCCCAGGACATGTATAACAGATCTCAGCGATGCATAGTTATGGGAGATGACTATTTCGAAGGATGGTATGGTAACTTTCGTTAATATTTCATCTACATTAATGTTACAGGACTATTCATCGAACTTTATTGTCAGAGGTAATATATATATATACGAAGAAGCAATTTATGCAACATAATAGATAATTAAAATAACATAACACAAGAATAACTATGCAATATTACTTCAATTCATTAAAATTCATAGCTGCGCTTTCCAACAAAATATTTTTTAATGAAAAAATGCCACAACATCTTTAAAAACCTGAATATCACAGACTCTATAAATTGTAAGTTTTTAAAAAAAATATGACCTTTAAAAGAAAAAAAAACAGAAAAATTTGTAATTGCCGTAATAATTTGTAATTCTTACATTACGTAAGTCTTAATTAATTTATAACTATTACATTGCCGAATGAATGCATTAATTTGTATTAAATGCATTTTTTGTACAACCTTTTAGCAACTTAGAGGGGTGTTAAAAAATTCATTAGGAGATTAAAAATTGACATTTCTTCGATGATATTTTATTCAAAAATTGACACAATTGAAGTACAATTTTTGTTTGTTTTTATGTTATAAACAGGTACATTATCGCTATTTTGCTTCCTTACCCTTATTTGTTCAATTACATTTGCAGGATTTAACATAATTCAATAGCAAAAACTTTCATTTAGAAAACCCCATAAATTTTCTCACTTGAGATGGCATAATTAAAAAAAAAAAAAATACAACATATTAAAAAAATTAAATGATCGCTAATAATTTATGATGTATTAACAGCATCCATTAAATTAACAAACATTTATTAAATAATAAATTTTATACTCTTGTGGTACAGCATTTTATAATTAAAAAACAGCAACGTGTAACACTTCATTTTTTTTTTTTTTTTTTTTTTTTTTTTTTTGCATCAAAATAAAAAACAACAGCAAACTCTTATATTGCCAGAATGAAATTAATAGCAGCACATTAAACTAATTTGCAACATACACCGTCATTATGTACTACAGGCATTTTTAATTTTCACTTAAATTATTAGCACATTAAATTTAAAACACTTTTAAATAAAAGTAGAAGTATCTATCCTGATGATGGTCATAAAATTTCCTGTACAGTGAAAACTTGGTAAAAATTATAATAATTATTAAAGGAAGAAAGTATTTTTATCTTTGATATCCATATTAGGCTATAAATCTTATCTAAATTTTGGCGCAGATCCAAACAAAAAGAGATTGTAAAATGTACTTGAAATTTTACTAAGCGGAAATTTAGCATATAACTCTAAATTTTGCAATTGTGTAAGTGAGGATTTGAAATTAATTGGTTATATTTAGTCAACTATAAGTTGTAAAGTTTTTTTACTAATTTGTGTTTTCAGTTATAAATATAAAACTTGAACAACATATAGGAATGTATTACGTTTGCTTTAAATATTTGATTATAGTAATTAAATAATTCAAAAAACAAAAATTTTCATTAAAAATGGACACCTGTAAATTTTTCCTCTTGAGGTTGTTTAATTAAAAAAAGAAAATATAACGATAAAAAAAAAATAGAGGATCGCTATTAATTTACAGAGCATTAACAGCATGCATTAAATTAAGCAACATTTATTAAATTAAATTTTTATACTCTTTTGGTGCAGCAATTTGTAATTAAAAAAAACGACTTGTAACCCCTCATTTATTTTCATTAAAATAAAAGACAACAGCAAATTCTTATATTGCCAGAATGAAATTAATAGCAGCACATTAAACTAATTTGCAACATACACAGTCATTATGTACAACAGGCATTTTTAATTTTCACTTAAATTATTACCACATTAAATTTAAAACACTTTTAAATAAAAGTAGAAGTATCTATCCTGATGATGGTCATAAAATTTCCTGTACAGTGTAAACTTGGTAAAAATTATAATAATTATTACAGGAAGAAAGTATTTTTATCTTTGATACCCATATTAGGTCATAAATCTTATCTAAATTTTGGCATGGATCCAAAAAGGAAGATCATAAAATGCACTTGAAATTTTACTAAGCGGACATTTAGCATATAATTTCAATTGTGTAAGTGAAGATTCGAAATTAATTGGCTATATTTGGTCGACTACAAGTGATAAAGTTAATTATTAATTTGTTTTTTTTTTTTAGCACTTTCCAACAAAGTTGAAAAGTGCTAATGCATTTGGTTTGTCTGGCCGTCTGTCCGTCTGTCCGCGCTTTAACTCCCGTAAATATACTCGGATTGCTATGAAATTTTTATACGTTATTGATGTTTACCCTAGCACGAACCCTATTGAAAATGAAGTATCTACCATGATTAGTTTATCTACAGGGCGAATCAAAAGTTTCCCATTACATTACGGCCTATGGGGAAAAATCGTTAATATACTCGGATTGCCATGACATTTTAGGACGTTGCTGAGGTTTACCCTAGCACGAACCCTATTGAAAATGAAGTATCTACCATGATTAGTTTATCTACAGAGAGAATCAAAAGTTTCCTATTACATTACGGCCTATGGGGAAAAATCATTAATATGCTCCGATTGCCATGAAATTTTAGGACGTTATTGACGTTTACCCTAGCACAAGTCCTATCGAAAATGAAGTTTCTACCATGATTAGTTTATCTACAGGGTGAATCAAAAGTTTCCCATTACATTACGGTCTATGGGGAAAAATCGTTAATATGCTCCGATTGCCATGCAATTTTAGGACGTTATTGACGTTTACCCTAGCACAAGTCCTATCGAAAATGAAGTTTCTACCATGATTAGTTTATCTACAGGGCGAATCAAAAGTTTCCCATTACATTACGGCCTATGGGGAAAAATCGTTAATATACTCAGATTGCCATGAAATTTTAGGACGTTATTGACGTTTACCCTAGCACAAGTCTTATCAAAAATGAGGTTTCTACCATGATTAGTTTATCTACAGGGCGAATCAAAATTTTCCCATTACATATTTTAAATATATTAAGCTTTTTCATGTATAATAAAATTGATATATGTCTCTGAAGCTTAATATAAATTATACGCTACTGTCTTGCATAATATGAAGTACATAGCATTTACAGGGCCACACAAAAGATTTCAAATAGTATATTTTTTCCGAAGTACCGTATATGTGTCCGATGATGGCTGATGGAGGGATGAAATGCATTTTAATTATGATATGCGCGTTTATATTTCCATAAATATATGCACATTATATGGTGTGTATAAATGTTATAGTTGATATACAGGGCTACCCATAAAGAGCTCACCAACGTTACTGAATATGAGCGTAAATTATTTAAACGTGGTTCTTAAATAAGCTATGCATTTTTACGCTGAGCTTCATTCAATTTACTGAGAAATGTTTGCAGAATATATATAAAAGGATATACAGGGCCACGCAAAGAATTCGGTACATGGACGCGTATGAATGATGATTTATGAGAATGTGATTTCAGTTGTTTTAAAAGTGTTTTAGTTTACAATAAATTTTAGCCTAATGCTGACGTGTAATAAAGGTACAATGTAAACTACAGGGCTGAACAAAAGTATTCAAGTATGTTTCCATCTAATAGTATGAATTGCTGAAAAAGAAATCTCAAGCTACTGGGTATTTTCTTGCTAAGCTAAATTTTCCCATTATATGAACTGACATATGAAATACAGGGCTGTTCTAATGTACTGGAATACATATTTGGGTATATTTGGCTATACACTATTATTTCCCTAAATAACAAAGTTTTGTTAAAGATTTCATTAAGTGTTGGAAAGTGCTTCATAATCTATGCTTAACGCATGATTTTTCATACTTGTTTAAATAGTAAATATGATACTTGAAAAACAGATAGGATCATATTAAGTTTGTTTTAAATATTTAATAATAGTAATTAATTATTTCAATAAATTAATTAATAATGTGGATAAGTTAATTACATGTGTTCCATAGCAAATCACAACAACTTTACGAGCAACATAATATCTAAACAAGTAAGAAAAATCATGCGTTAAGCATAGATTATGAAGCACTTTCCAACACTTAATGAAATCTTTAACAAAACTTTGTTATTTAGGGAAATAATAGTGTATAGCCAAATATACCCAAATATGTATTCCAGTACATTAGAACAGCCCTGTATTCCATATGCCAGTTCATATAATGGGAAAATTTAGCTTAGCAAGAAAATACCCAGTAGCTTGAAATTTCTTTTTCGGCAATTCATACTATTAGATGGAAACATACTTGAATACTTTTGTTCATCCCTGTAGTTTACATTGTACCTTTATTACACGTCAGCATTAGGCTAAAATTTATTGCAAACTAAAACACTTTTAAAACAACTGAAATCACATTCTCATAAATCATCATTCATAGGCGTCCATGTACCGAATTCTTTGCGTGGCCCTGTATATCCCTTTATCTATATTCTGCAAACATTTCTGAGTAAATTGAATGCAGCTCAGCGTAAAAATGCATAGCTTATTTAAGAACCACGTTTAAATAATTTACGCTCATATTCAGTAACTTTGGTGAGCTCTTTTGGGTAGCCCTGTATATCAACTATAACATTTATACACACCATATAATGTGCATATATTTAGCAAAATATAAACGCGAATATCATAATTAAAATGCATTTCATCCCTCCATCAGCCATCATCGGACACATATACGGTACTTCGGAACGAATATACTATTTGAAATCTTTTGTATGGCCCTGTAAATGCTATGTACTTCATATTATGCAAGACAGTAGCGTATAATTTATATTAAGCTTCAGTGACATATATCAATTTTATTATACATGAAAAAATTATTAAAAAGAAATTATGAAGAAATATATTTAAAATATGTCACACACAATTCCTCCTTTTACCATTATCTAATGGAATTCTTTTGTGTGGCCTTGTAAATGAATAATAGATACATTTTCACCTTATATTTTATAAACTGCATATTTTAATATGTTTGACAGGGTATAACATCTTTAAAGTTCCTTTGAAACGATTTTTCCCCATAGGCCGTAATGTAATAGGAAACTTTTGATTCGCCCTGTAGATAAACTAATCATGGTGGAAACTTCATTTTCGATAGGACTTGTGCTAGGGTAAACGTCAATAACGTTCTAAAATTTCATGGCAATCCGAGTATATTAACGATTTTTCCCCCATGGGCCGTTATGTAATGGAAAACTTTTGATTCGCCCTGTAGATAAACTAATCATAATAGAAACTTCATTTTCAATAGGGTTCGTGCTAGGGTAAACGTCAATAACGTCCTAAAATTTCATGGCAATCCGAGTATATTAACGATTTTTCCCCATAGGCTGTAATGTAATGGGAAATTTTTGATGCTCTCTGTAGATAAACTAATCATGGTAGATACTTCTTTTTTAGCAGGGTTTGTGCTAGGGTCAACCTCAATAACGTTCTAAAATTCCATGGCAATCCGAGTATATTAACGATTTTTCCCCATAGGCTGTAATGTAATGGGAAACTTTTGATTCGCCCTGTAGATAAACTAATCATGGTAGAAACTTCATTTTCGATAGGACTTGTGCTAGGGTAAACGTCAATAACGTTCTAAAATTTCATAGCAATCCGGGTATATTAACGATTTTTCCCCATAGGCCGTAATGTAATGGGAAACTTTTGATTCGCCCTGTAGATAAAGTAATCATGGTAGATACTTCATTTTCAATAGGGTTCGTGCTAGGGTAAACCTCAATAACGTATAAAAATTTCATAGCAATCCGAGTATATTTACGGGAGTTAGAGCGGGGACAGACGGACAGACGGACAGACGACCAGACAAACCGAATGCATAAGCACTTTTCAACTTTGTTGGAAAGTGCTAAAAAATGTAACGTTTTTACAATTTAGAATTTTAATGAAACCATCAATAATTAAAGTACAGCCTTAGAAAAAAAAAGTTTTCTAATTAAGAGAAGTATAATGCTAAAAAATACATATTTTTAACATTTTTAAGTGTATAAACTATAATATAAAGTAACAAGCAGAAAAGTAAATCTATATAATAAAAGACTAAGTCATGTGACTGTCATAAAAAGAATACAGGGAAATCAAAATTATTTAATCGAATAAAACTACATCAAAGTTTTTATTTTCAAAAAGATCGTTTTAAAAAATATCATGATTCAGACATGAGTTACATTAAAATCTGTATATATTCTAGTTGAAATTCAATTTACAGTTTAATGTCTCTTTTCCCCAAAGTAAACACAACACATTCGTTTTTTAACCGACTTCAAGAAGGAGGTTATGATTTCGACCTGTATGTATTTGTTGTTCACGCATAACTTTCGTAAATATGAACCGATTTTGATAATCCTTTTTTTGTTTGAAAGCGTATGGGGCCCATGTGGTCCCATTCAAATTTCATAAAAATCTGTTGATTAGAACTTTTTAAAAAATTAAAACATTAAAATTCAATATTTTTTCGAAGCAATCGACCAATTAGAAACGTTCATTTTTCATGTTTTTAAGTTACACTTACATAGACACACGATCTTTTCAAAGTGTGAAATCCTTACTGGACAAGGTTCACATTTATTAACAGTGTACACTGTAAAAAAATTGACCCTTTTGCTGCATAATCACTCCCCCGTTTTTATAGAATATCTCTCTCTTGACCCATGAGAATTCTCTACAATAAGCTGAAGTAATCGTTTTCTATAAAAGCGGTGGACTGACGATGCAGCAAAAGGGCCAAATTTTTTACAGTGTACACTGTAAAAATTTTTATCCTTTTGTTGTATCGTCATTCCCCCGCTTTTATAGAATATCTCTCCTTTAACCCATGAGAATGCTCCATGATATATTGTTAAAAATTTGGCCCATTTGCTGCAGCGTCACACCACAGATTTTATAGAATATGTCTTTTATGACCAATGAGAATGCTCCATAACACAGTAAAGTAATCGTTTTCTATAAAAGCGGTGGACTGATGATGCAGCAAATGGCTCAAAGTTTTTGTAGTGTAATTGGGACAAAAGCGTCTGTAAAAGAAATATTTGGGAATAAAATGCTGTCACTTTCTTATAGAGGCAGCCAGGTATAGGTAATGAGTTTCAGATTCCTCATCGAATACACCACGGCTCATTTCCGATTACAGTGTCACTGTAAAAAAATGTGACCCTTTTGCTGCATCGTAATTCCCCTGCTTTTGTAGAATATCTCTCTTTTGACCCATGAGAATGCTTTGTAATTGGGTGAAGTAATCGTTTTCTATAAAAGCAATAGAGTGATGATATAGCAAAAGTGTCAATTTTTTTACAGTGTAGGATTCCTCGATATGAATATGACGACACATGTAGCACAGTATATAATTGGTTGGAACGATTCTGGACAAAAACGAGTCACCAAGCATCTTGTTGAGCGGGCAATTTTCGTCAATCTTCTTAACTTCTCATACGAGTACAATCGAATTCTTCCAGTAAATCATCATCAAATTCCATAATAAAAAATGTCTGGCAGTGCAATGCACTGTTAAAAATTTGCAGCTTTTGCTGCATCGTCACTCCATCGCTTTTATAGAATATCTTTATTTTTATTAATGAGAATCCTTCATAATGCATTTAACTAATCGTTTTCTATGTAAGCGGTGAAGTGATAATACACTGTTAAAAATCTGCTGCATTTTGTTGCAACGCACTCCGCCGCTTGTATATAATGTCTCTACTGCGACCTATGAGAATGCTCCTTAATGCAGTCAAGTAACCGTTTTCTATACACGCGCTGGAGTGTGTAGCAAAAAAATGCAGCAGATTTTTAACAGTGTACAGCAAAAGTTTCAAATTTTTAAGAGTGTAGTTGGGACAAAAGCGTCTGTAAAAGAAATATTTGTTAATCAAATGCTGTCATTCTCTTATAGAGGCAGCCAGGTATTGGTTATGAGTTTCAGATTCCTCGTCGAATCGCCACTGCTCATTTCCGATGCCATTACTGCCTGTATAGGTTTTAGATTGTTGCTGTTTATCGATTGAAGCAAAGTGCGATTTTTGCTAAAATCCTTCTTTTTACTTTTTCTGAGTGAAGGGGGGAGTACTTTTGACTGACTACACTAGAAAGGCATTTTACTATACATTAATATATGAAGTCATTTTGCTGCGTGCTCATATATGGAAGCACTATGTCGCGCTCTTACGTGTAAGAACACTTTACTTGATGGATTGTCACCTTTTGATACCCACTTTCGATGACCGTAGGATTCGATGCAGACTAAAATTTGATAAATGCGGTAGCTTTTCGAAGTGGCAGATCTTGTCTGAAGAAGTTACCATACAAAGAAATTCTTAAGATTCACACCGATACTAACCGATATTGTAAGTGGTTTCAGAAAAGTTGACAATCAAACAGTGACAAGTAAACTGAATACATCAGAACTTAGCAAAGTGCGTATATTAGTAATGCATTGCAGAGAGCTATCGTGTGCCAGTACACATAATTATGTATTACGGTATGCATAACTAAAAAGTAGGAAATAAAATAAGCTTTTTAAGAAAAAAATATCAACCGACTTCAAAAAAGCGCTAAAAAGAATTAAATAATTCTTTAAAATTCTCTAATGACAAATCGTTATCCAATAAGCACACATCGGATATCAGGTACCGGCATAAAAAACGGTTAAATTTAATATGTATAATTTAATATCCACCAAACATAGATTTTAGAGATAATATTATTTTACAAGAGATGAATTGACATATTTATGATTTATTTTATGAATATATACATATAAAAAGTAATGAATTACTTTTTGAAGTTGGTGCCAAACTGTTTGATGTATATTAAGAATTGTAGCTAAATTATGTCTAGTACCATAATTAAAATGGGAATAATCATTATCGATTGTGATTGTTTGGCACCAACTTCAAAAAGTAATTCATTACTTTTTATATGTATATATTCATAAAATAAATCATAAATATGTCAATTCATCTCTTGTAAAATAATATTATCTCTAAAATCTATGTTTGGTGGATATTAAATTATACATATTAAATTTAACCGTTTTTTATGCCGGTACCTGATATCCGATGTGTGCTTATTGGATAACGATTTGTCATTAGAGAATTTTAAAGAATTATTTAATTCTTTTTAGCGCTTTTTTGAAGTCGGTTGATATTTTTTTCTTAAAAAGCTTATTTTATCATTAAGCGAAATTATATTAACTTACCCAGATAATCTTTCTTAAAGCAAGTTACAGAACAATGACATTTGCAGCTCTGTCAGAGATATAATTTGAACTTATAAGTTGCTAAAAATTTATAGTCCAAGAACCGACAACACAAAGACCTAAGGTATCGAGCACAAGGGAAAAAAAATCTCTATTTTATGGAAGAGTAGTTATAGGGGAATCTAGTGATCCATGTCCACCGGAAGTGAAGTGTTGCTTAAGACGCCACACTACTGAATGAAAAAGACCCGGATGATAATGTAAAGTCTATGGGAGCATTCTTTTCAAATACCTAGCTCAAATTTTAATATTTTGACGTGCTTTTTTTGCGTAGGATAGCTGAGGACGATCAACAACTGGCCTAGTTTTTACTTTTTCGATCTTGGAGACAGAATTTTTTTTAAAAAATACTTTAACTTTTAGAACCGGTTTGAACCGGTTACGAAACTGAAACTATCCTGTATTAAAAGAATATAAAATAAATCAAAAAAGTAAAAACTAGGCCGGTTTTGGATCGTCCTCAGCTATCCTATGCAAAAAAAAATCACTTCAAAATATTTAAATTTGAGCGAGATATTTGAAAAGAACGCCTCCATAGACTTTACATTATCATCCGGGTCTTTTTCATCCAGTAGTGTGGGCTCTGAAGCCAAAAAATAATACCACTAGTGGTTTACTCGTAGGTTTATCATTGTGTTTCTGCTACAATCCTTTCATGTCTTTGACATTATAAACACAATGATAAATTTATGTATCAACCACTGGTGCTATTAATTTTCGATTTATCCACCACTTCACTTCCCGCAGACACGGATCATTAGATTCCCCTATTACCACTCTCACATAAATTAAAGTTTTTGTCTTGTGCTAAATACCTTAGGTTTTCGTGCAATCGGCTCTTGGAAAATCATCATACTGTTAGATGCAAAGCTGTACAATTGACTTCTAAGCTTTACTTGAGATAAGTTAAATATAAACAAACCAGTCACATGTAATATTTTTTATTTAATTAAATTTTATAATAAATCGTCAGTGAATTTCCTATTTATGCATTTACCTAGCCAATAAGTTAAAGTGCCGAAAATGGTTGTTAATTGCCTATATTAATCAAAAACATGCATTATATTAAACATTTCATCCGCTTTTGGCGCTAAATTTGGTCTTATTTAGATGTATGGTAAGCATTAGCCAAATCATTATATTAATCAATATACACAGTGAGTCATAAATATCGAAATAATAGGCTATTTCCTTAAATATTGCCCTTAGACCCATACTTCCAATTGCAAAGTTTCATAAGAAAAGGTGAATTTTTTGATAAGTTGCAACTCCATGGAGGTCTATTTAAAAAAAAATTTTGAATGTTTTGCGATGGTTAACCATATAATTTGTAAGCTATATAACATCATAAGACTTCTTATTAATTTTTTTTTCAAAAAATTTTGAGTAAGTTAAAATTATTATAACTCAAAACATATTCTTTGTCGCGTTGGATTTTTTTTTCTTTTGATTAAATGAAAATGTCTAATTTTTAATTTTTACTCAGCATTTTAAATAATATTTTTTTTAAGTAAAAGTATTTAAAATAGCAATATAAAAAAGATGTAATTTTTTGTATATAAATCATATTTTTAAAAGTAAATTTTCTGAGGTGAAAACTAGGTCCCACCAGTGGCCGAGAGGTTCTGACCTCTCAACTGATAGACGTCAGGTGCTGGATTCGAACCCAATCGCTGCCGTCGGCCTAACCGTTCGGAGTTTTCGTGGTTTTCTTCTAACCTTGATCAAATACGGGTTAGATTCCCCTAGAAAGACCCCCACGAAGGGCACTCTCCTCTGAGCCTATATCCCTCGAGTAGATAATCGACAGACACAAAGTAAACCAAACCAAACTGAGGTGAAAACTTCTTTCGGCGCATTGGGCATTTTGTTTTCTTTTTTAGACATTGATAAACTAATGAACTCGCTGGACTGTTACCGTAACCAATGGTTATTGACTTATGTCAGTTTAAAAATGAAAAATACTGATATAAAAACATTTGATGCAGAAAAGTGCATTTAGTTTTAAACAAAGATGGACTCCTAACGTTTAAATGCTTTTTAAAAGTTTCTAGGTGATTATCCCCGTCCTGTATAGTTTCGATTTCAGATTTTGTTTAGGTTTTGACATTCTCACCTTCTTTAATTACTATTTAAATGCGTCAGTTGATTTAAAATTCCTTTTTTTTATCACGTCGATTTAAATTTTTTTCATTGTTTTGGGCCTGTCAACTTCATATATTTTTCTTGTTAAAAGTACTATTGCATGATACGTAAAAGGTGCCTCTAATTACGGACGACACTAGGCGTATAATTCTAGAGATACAGCTATTGCGGAAATCGCACAAAATCTTGTACAGTAGATCCACCTGTTAAGCAATTCACACGAAAAACTAATCAGCGCCAATTTATATCAAGGACTAAGTAGATATAATTTTTTATTAAATTCCGTGGATTTGTTCTTGAGATAAAGCGGTCACAAATTTATGTCATATACAGAGATACAGGAGCAGTGACTCACAGACAGACGTTTTGTAAAAACATATTTTTCGGTATCTCTGAGCATAAAAACGTGTGAATCCGTCGAAAACTGGAATCCAAAATTTTCATGAATCCAATACCTTCTTCTTGTAAAGATAGAATAAAAAGAATACTGCCCAGTTAAACTGATGGCATTGAGCTCACAGGCTACAAATACTAATTGCACATTAAAGCCTTATATTTTCAAGGGTTAATTCCGTTCGAAAAAAAAAATTAAGAAGGGGAAACAGCTCTCCCCTTTCCTCATTTTTTTATACTTAATCATTGAACCTCCTATACTATCAAAGACATGCTTTATCATATAAAAAATCTATATCCAAAATTCAGAGCAAATTAGATAATTCTTAATAAAAACCCATTTAGCATTTATATAATTTAAAAGGAGTTATCCCCCTCTTTTATACTTAACCATTAAACTTCCAAAACTATTCAGAGATTTGAACGAAATCTGACAATTCTGCTTGAAAAACCCATTTATATAAATTAAGGGGGGGGCATTAGAACCCCTGTTCCCCTTATTTATACTTATTCAATGAACACCTAATAACAGTCACGGAATCGCCTCATCAGAATGATCCTAATCTAAATTTTGAACGAAAACTTAATTCTGCATGAAAATCCCATTTATATCAACTAACGGGGGGGGGCATTAGAACCCCTGTTCCCCCTATTTATACTTATTCAATGAACACCTAATAACAGTCACGGAATCGCCTCATCAGAATGATCCTAATCTAAATTTTGAACGAAAACTTAATTCTCAATTAAAATCCCATTTATATCAACTAACGGGGGGGGGGGCATTAGAACCCCTGTTCCCCCTATTTATACTTATTCAATGAACAACTAATAACAGTCACTGAATCGCCTCATCAGAATGATCCTAATCTAAATTTTGAACGAAAACTTAATTCTGCATGAAAATCCCATTTATATCAACTAACGGGGGGGGGGCATTAGAACCCCTGTTCCCCCTATTTATACTTATTCAATGAACACCTAATAACAGCCACGGAATCGCCTCATCAGAATGATCCTAATCTAAATTTTGAACGAAAACTTAATTCTGCATGAAAATCCCATTTATATCAACTAACGTGGGGGGGATTAGAACCCCTGTTCCCCCTATTTATACTTATTCAATGAACACCTAATAACAGTCACGGAATCGCCTCATCAGAATGATCCTAATCTAAATTTTGAAAACTTAATTCTGCATGAAAATCCCATTTATATCAACTAACGGGGGGCATGAGCCCCCTGTTCCCCCTCTTATACATATCGAATGAACTCCAAAAACTAATCAGGGAAGCGCCTTATCAGGATATACCTATATACAAAATTTCAAATGGATCCGATATTTTTATCATGAGTTATCGCGTTACGCACATACGCACATACATACAGAACGGACGGGCACATAAGCTCTCAGGCTATGATAGCCTGTGAGCTAAAAAAGTAAAAATAGGTTTAAAAACATCATAAATTTTGTAGCTGAATAGTAAAAAGTAGATTTTTGGAAATATTTCTGTGTAATTTATTAAAATATATTTCCAATGATTCCGTTAATAGAAGTACCTCTCAACTGGTAGACGGCAGGTGCTGGGTTCGAACCCAATCGCGGCTGTCGGCCTAACCGTTCGGAGTTTTCCGTGGTTTTCTTCGAACCTTGCGTAAATACGGGTTAGGTTCCCTTAGAAAGACCCCCACGGAGGGCACTCCCCCTGGTCCTATATCCCATTAGCGTAGATAATCGGACGACAAAAACCAACCAACCAACCAACCGTTAATAGAAGTATCATTATCGCTATTACTATTTTTACTAAATTTATTGCCTGCGGCAATAAGTTTTTAAAACAGTTTTAAAGAGAGTTTAATTAATATCACTTAATTTAATATCACTTTTAATAAGTGTTTAATAAGACGGTCGGGCCAATGGGTCTTGCCAGTTACGAGGCTGGAGCCAAGCTCAAGATATTGCAGAGATCTAGCATATTTCAAGGAAGTTTAAAGCAAAAACCTATATGCTTTTATTTTATATCTAAAAGTTAAAGTATTGTCTTTGATCGACATTTTATAAGGCGTAAATTTATGGTATATCCCTAAATTGTATTTCAAATGAGCTGATATCGTTGATCTCAGAGTTATGCTTAAGTGGTGTATGTCACGAATTTTGAAAAGTTTTGGATTTAAATATCTTTCGGGGATTTGTAGATATTGAGATGAATTTATTTTTTGTTCAATTCAGGAATGGATAAGGAAAATTTTTCTAATTGAAAGTTTCATCCTCTGGGGGCCGTATAAAAATTTAATTTTCGTAATTTTTTAAATAGAACCCCCATGGAGTTGCAACTTATCTTATAAAAAAATTCACCTTTTTTTTATGAAACATTGCAATTGGAAGTATGGGTCTAGGGGCAATATTTAAGGAGATAGCCTATTGTTTCAATATTTATGACTCCCCCTGTATGCCAATTAGCAGCGGGCCTAATTACATAAATATGCATAGATTTTAAAACCTTGGCATTAGCTTACGTAGTTTAAAAGATAACGGAGATAAATTACAAATGACTATCTGAGTTAAGAGGCCACTCGACTCGCTGAAAAAAGAGCTGGATGATACTGCTAAGTCTATGGATGCATTCTTTTCAAATATCTTGCTCAAATTTTAATATTTTTGCATGATGTTTTTGCATAGCAAACCTGAGGACGATCTAGCTTTTACTTTTACGGTAACTATATATTATGGTATGTAAAAACTAGCCTGGTTGTAGATCGTCCTCAGCTATCCAATGGAAAAAAAATCATGTAAAAATATAAAAATTTGAGCAAGATATATGAAAATAACGCCAGCATAGACTTAACATTATCATCCGTGTCTTTTTCTGTGAGTCGAGTGACTTCTTAAGTGATTTTTGTAACAACTACCATGATAGCAAAGAATTCTCGATTCCTCTATCAGAATTTTCCGATTTTGCTAAGAACTAAGATTAAGCTAAGAACCAAATTAAATTATGAATAAAAGTAATATTTTTCAACGCTTAGCATACTTCTAAGAAATCCCAAACTAGTTGTCAAAAAAAAAAAAAAAAAAAAAAAAAAAAAAAAAGCATTAAATATATTTTTTTGCTTTGTTTTTTACAGTTTTGTAAAGCATTTTTAAATTACAAAACAGCATTACAAAACACCTCATATTTTATTTTTTCACTTTTAAAAAAAAGTGAAAAACCATTATGCTTCTAAAATGAAATTAAGTGAAGCACATAAAAGTAATTTGAAACGTATATTATAATTATATAAAGCTGTATTTTTTATTTTCCCTTAAATTATTATCAAATTAAATTTTCAATGTATTTAAATAAAGAATACACGTCTATCTTGGTTGTAGTCGTACATTTTTCTAAACAACATAAGCAGAATAAGAATTTTAATTATTAGTAAATGGATAAATTATTTTTATCTATCTTATCCACATTTGATCTTAAAACTTGTCTAATGTTTGGCATAGTTCCAAAAAGGAAGATGAGGAAAATGCACTTCAAATTTTACTAATAGGTCATTTCGTCTGTAACTTTAAATTTCTCAAATACACGAAAAAAATATTTAAATTTCCTTTCCACTTACGGTTGAGAAGAACCCAGAAATTTAATAAGTATATTTTTTTATTTGATGATAAAAGTAATATTTGAAAAATGGACTTGCACCGGTAAATGATAAAGGTCCATAAAAATCAGTATTTGGGGTATTTTTTTTTTTTTAAATTAAAGAATTTTTGTAGTATTTAATGTATTCCATGTTTAAAATTATTTTCAAATCCATACTACCAACTTCAAAACGTATCTTTAATATTATCGAATGTAATTTAAAAGTATCTTTGAATTTAGTTTGCCAGTCTATAGGTCATCTGCTGTTTGAACATGCTCGAACTCTCGTAAATCTATTCAGATATTCATAAAATATTACATGTTATTGAGGTTTAAAATAAAATTTTTGATTTTGAAAATAAAGTCTATTAAATTTATAGTTCGTTACAAGGACATTCAGAATAATTCTATTTCATTATGTTCCTGTGGAAAAATGGCTTGCGGTACCTTTTATTCATGTTACTATAGCTCAAATATAATGAGATTGGTATGCATTATCCATAAAAATATGTCAATTCAAGGACATATAATAAGTAGCATATATAGTTCGTTTACAGGAATACACAATATAAATCCATAATATTATGGTCTATGGAGAAAAATACTTTTGTAGTGCATTTAAATGATATGTTACTTCAACCATAATTAAATCACTACTCAAGGTGTACTGCCATATATTAAGGAGTTCATGGTATTTATTATTTATTTACAGAGGCAATAAAATTCGGTTATAGCCTTAATATGATCGATAAAGTATGTAAGTGGGCTCTCTATCTGGTATGTATTTTTAAATTGTTTAATTTTGAGTATATTGCATGGGTTGTTTCAATTTTATAAAATTCACAGGTCTGCATGCTAGAACTCGAGCGCATTACAGAAAATGGATAAAAATTTTTATATAACCGATTTTTATTGGTTTATGCTTTTAAGGTACTTTCTTATATATATTATTTAAATCGAGGAAAAAATAAAGTTTTTAATAATATTATTTCAGTTAATGCCGCATTGTAGAAGTGGGTTTTTCCTAGAAGCCGATTTACTGTTTATAACAAAGAATCAGTGAAAGATTTTCCCGCGCCAGTGCGTGACTGGCTATTGGAAATCACTCCACAAAACGCGCTGGCGCGTGATGTGGGGAGCGTGTTAAGAGCCACATCAGCCACATCACGCGCTGGCGCGTTAGTGGCTCTTAACACGCTCGCTGCCTCTTACATGAAGATGTGGTGATAGTTAATGCCGCACTGTAGAAATGGGTTTTTCCCAGAAGCCGATTTACTTTTTATAACAAAGAATCAGTGAAAGATTTTCCCGCGCCAGCGCGTGACTAGCTATTGGACATCACCCCCACATCCCGCGCTGGCGCATGAGTGGCTCTTAACACGTTCGCTGCAACTTACATTAAGATGTGATGATAGTTAATGCCTCACTGTAGAAGTGGGTTTTTTCCCAGAAGCCGATTTACTTTTTATAACAAAGAGTCAGTGAAAGATTTTCCCGCTCCAGCCGTGACTGGCTGTTGGACATCACCCCACATCACGCGCTGGCGCGTGAATGGCCCCATTACCGTTGGCACCATATCATGCGCTTTCGCGTGAGCGGTAGCGAACGTCGTGTTAACGATGGCGCCTTATCACGCGCTGGCGCGTCTGCGGCAGCGAACATGTTAAACTATTTTGCGTACATGTATCAATAAATGGATAATTTAAACATTTTTCTGATTATATTTTTCTATTTTTCTTTTCTACTCTCTAACTTAAGGAATAAAATATGTGTTTATTTTGTGAAGCATACCATTATTTTACTTTAAAAAATTTAACAACACTTCTATTCGCTCTTTTATTAGCGATACAGTACTTATATTTTATTTTTGTACTTATATTTTACACGAAAGGAGTTAAAAATATAAGTACAAAATCACTTCAATTACAAGCAATGTGCACTTTATTTAATCATTTAACTTATGTTAAACATATTCAGCAAAAAAAAGTAGCGAAAGTGTTTTTGTTTCTTTTTTTTCAGCATTCTCATACTATAGAAGACAAAAAAAACTTCTTGAAACACCATAAAATAAATGAAATAACGCAAGGCCTTTTGATAGAACTTATTCTATCTTCATCAGGCGAAATGACGTGCGTCTACAATGAATGTAACGGTACGACCTACGTGAAAAGGCGCAAACGGAGTAAGCTGAAGGAGCAGCCAATGGGAAAGTAGAAGGCAACAGCGAATCAGGGAAGAGCATGAACGAACAAAGGATACGATGAATGAAGGGAGGGAAAAAAGGAAAATGGTTACAAAGGGGAAAAGTTAAAAGTAAGTAAAAAGTAATAAGTAAAAAGGCAGGTTATATTAAAAGTAAATACACACACACATAAAATAATAATAATAATAATTAGTATTAAAAATGTTTATAGTAACATGAAAACATACATATATCTAAAAATTATATACATGATTAATACGAAAAAAAATTATAGTTATAAAGATACATATGTATAAATCTAAAAAATTACATGTATGATTAATTAAAAAGAAAAAAAGTAAAGTAAATAATTGTAAGGCAGTGCTGAAAAGTTTCCCATTGGCTGCTCCTTCACCTTGCTCCGTTTTCCACTTTTTCACTTCAGTCGTGCCGCTACATTTATTATAGATGCACGTCTTTTCGTCTGCTGAAGATAGACTAAGTTCTATCGAAAGGCCTTGCGTTATTTTATTTATTTTATGGTGTTTCAAGAAGTTTTTTTTTTTTTTTTTTGTTTCTATTGTATAACACCAGTTTTCAACTTTTTCCTGGATTCTCATACTTGTTCATTCATAAAAAAAAAAGAAGAAAGCAAGGAAAAATAAATAACATAATTTAAGAAGATCTTTAAAAAGTAACATTACGAACTGATGTTCCAACTATTACAGCCAAACATTGTTAAATCTATCAACAATACATTTTGCTCTTTTGTATGGAAAAATTTTAAATAAATATAAAAAAATACACTGAAATTATAAACAATGTTTACTTACTTGAATTATTTAACTTATATTATTCATATTCATCGAAAAAATGTAATATGAGAATGGGTTTTCTTTTCAGCTTTTTTTTTTTTTTTTTTTTTCGTTTTTAGGGGACTCTTTATCCCCTTTATTTACTCAAAATAAATTATCTGAATTAAAGAATACATTTAAATAATAACATTAGAGATTCATGTTTTAACTACTGTATTTAAAAAATACATAATTAAACTTACCCCATTTTCCAAATCTTTGAAGCAATTAAAATTTAAAACTTCTTAAATGTTAAGGTAATGTAGAGTATTAGGTCAAGTTGACTAATTTCTTTACTTATTTCTTTTTTCGCGCCTCAGATAAACGACCTGTACATTTTTTTTAATGATAAACAAAGGAAATTGACGAACATTATACATATATATTTTGTTATTTAATTTTCCGTGTC
Source organism: Maratus speculifer (assembly GCA_964019185.1). NCBI lineage: Eukaryota > Metazoa > Arthropoda > Arachnida > Araneae > Salticidae > Maratus > Maratus speculifer. The sequence goes on along the minus strand of OZ025302.1, from coordinate 247,783,338 downwards.
TTAGACAAGTGGTGTAAACGAAGTTTTTCTTTTTTATGATAAACAAAAGAAATTAAAGAACATTATATTTTAATTTTTTTTAGTTGTATTCAATAAATGTATTAATAAAAAGTAGCAAAAAAAATATCTGTATTTTTATAACTTTTGAAACAAATTATGTACTTCTTTTATTTTCTAAAACGAAATACTTAAAAAAATAACAACGAAATTTCATTTTACTACTACCATAAGAAATGTGGAATTATATCTACCTTTTTACTTCGGTGCAATTGAAATTTAAAATTTGTATAACATATTTAGTAGAAACAATGTAATAGGTCAAATTAATTAATTTGTTATTCATTTTTGGGCCCTTGCGAGATAAAGAATATATCTATAACTAGTACAAGAAATTGGAGTTGCACTTGAACTCCAAATTATAACAAAGGCTAACTGTATTTGACGTATTATGAAACTTCATGCATTAGTTCTCGATATACAGCTATTGTGGAAATCGTGAATAATAAAGCATGACGGTGCCCCGTGTTGGGCGATATATGCACTAAAATTTGATCAGCAACAATGTATATCAAGCTCCAAAAAAATCTAAAGTTTTTTTATATTCCGTACATTATTTGAACGAGGTGGAGCTCCTCAAAATTCGACGAAAGAACATCTTTAAAAACGAACTGTTTCATTGATTTATAATAAATCTACAAAATTAGTTGCAGCAAAAAATGCATCTTATATTGGTCAGTCTAACTCTAAAAAATATATCATTTTAAGCTAAAATTAACAAAATATTATAAAACTCAATTATCCAAATTATAAAACGAAATAAAACCGAAATTCACCGGATTTTATAAGACGATATTTTAAAAATAGTATACGCATTTTCTTTTCTTTCATTTTTAAGAAAAAATGGAGTGTTTCTGTTGCCACAATTGTAAAATTAGTACTAAAATTTAATTAAAAAAATTAATATCACAAAATTTAATTGACATACAGCGTTCAAACTAATTACATTTAAAAGCACACTTTTTCGACATTGTAAAAATTTAAAATTTGAGATGTTTAGGCGTGTAAAATTTGTAGTAGCGAAAATTGCAAAACTGAAATTGCATGGAAAAGTTTTGCGCAATGTAATTTATTTTCTTTCTTTCTTTATTTTTTTTAATTCTAAGATAAAATGGAGTGATTCTGTTGCCACAATTACAAAATGGGTAAAAACTATAAAAAAATTAATATCTCAAAAAGAAATTGAGATACAGCTTTTAAACAAATTGCATTGAAAAGTACATTTTTTTCTCTATCCGACGCTGTAAAAATTTAAAATGTGCTATGTATAGAAGTGTAAAATTTTGCAGTAGCGAAAATTGCAAAACCGAAATTACATGGGAAAGTGTTGCCATTCGCAAAATGACGTATGCGTTACGCACAGATACGTTTGGCCTTTATAATATAGATATACAATTTTATATTACTTGAGAGAGGTGTAACAAAAAATTAAAAAAAAAGAATTATTTATTAGTTTCATTTCTATTCTAATAAGAACTATAATCATAATAACAATAAAACTACAAATCGTTTCACGGTCAATACAAACAGCATGCGACAATGAGATGTAAGCAAAAACCAAGCGCTCTATTGTAAAAACAATAAATTAAAAATAGACCATAATCAAAAATGAATTTCCAACTTGGTTCATCCTATTCAAGCTTTCACGAGGAATTTGTTCCTAAACTCTAACCATAACTCAGGAATAATAAAAGAAAAATTATCATTGCAAACAAAATTTTTAAGCGTATAAATTTTATTAAACTCCCTTATAATGGTGTATCGGTGTATCGGTGTATGTTGTCGGCCGATTATCTACGCTATGGGATATAGGCCCTATGGGGTGGGTTGCCCTCCGTGGGGAGGGGGGGTCTTTCTAAGGGAACCTAACCCGTATTTACGCAAGGTTCGAAGAAAACCACCCCTTATAATGGACTTACGGACTACTACAAAATACATTAGTTCATGAGACAGAGAACCCACAAAATTTTTGACTCACAGAATAACAGACAGATTGACAGACATACATTTTTTAAAAATCATCAAATCGTGTTTAGAACATTCTAAAACGTATAAATTCATCGAAAAATGGAAGTTGGAAATTTTCATGAATCCAATCATTTTTTTTTTTTTTTTTTTTTTTTTTTTTTTTTTTTTTTTGTAAAGAGTGAAGAAAGTAAAAATAAATTTTTAAACATACAATAATCTTTTTATCCGCTAACCTGCATTAAGCAGCACATAGTAATTCTCAATTAATTCTAAGCTTCAAATAGTTTATGGAGATATAATCTTTCAAATTATTCGAAGCGGCTAAAATTATACACCGTTCACCTTACTCCCAAATCTACCTGCCAATCAATTATAACAGCTTTGTTAAATACATGGATGCTGTCAACGCTGTATGTCAAAATTTCAAAGCATAATTTCCTTTTATTTTATTTTCTGGATAGGTGCCATAAGGGATGAAAGAAACAACGAAATGCCAAGAGAATGACGGGAGTAAAATATATATTTTTAAAATGAACAGTTATTTTTTCAATCAAAATTCGAATTTAACCTCCCATACTAATTATTTGGATCGACAGTTATCCGTATCAATGTAAGAAAATAATATGTATACTCAGGTTAATTCAAAATTATGTGTCAGAATTGTAAAAGCAGGTTGAATGGAATTAAATAAACAGATTTTGTATAGGAATAGAATGCAGAAGTGTTGCGTTGAGCCAAAAGAAGGCACAGTTAAGGGTGTATTCGAAAAAACGCTCTTCCACCTTCAACAGCTCGAAATTTTCCGATTTAATTTCAGACACATTTTCAAAAGTAGAAACATGAAACTTGCTGAGGGGATTCTTGAAGGGATGTATGAGGTGCTGTGTGAAGTCTTTTGCGATCAATTCATTAGAATTTGATTTATAAACAATTATCCTCTCAGTATAAAACTTTTTTTCGTCCCCAAATCTTCCGCTTCTGAAAAATCCGTTCAAATTGGCAACTTTGGCAGCCTTTTTTTGCAATATTTTCCACATTTATCAAAGAATCGACCATTACGGCACCTTGAAAATTTCTGAATAATACAATTTGCCAATTTCATGCATTTGAGGGCAAAAATGAATTTAAAAATAAATCGGAAAATAAGCAGTTTGAATCGAAATACACCCTTAAGTTCGGCAGATAAAAGCGTTTCGCTGGTTTGAATCGTTATTCCTTCAAGGATTTTGAGAAACTTGCATTGTTACACCAATGTGGTGCTTGCCGACATGCGTGTCATATAGAGGACTAAGGAAGGAAATGACTCACTCCCAACGCATGTACAACAACTTTAGAGCTTGTAGAAGGACTGTTCTCTGTTGTGAGTAATATTTATTTTTCACTGCAGGAATTCTGCGATATCTTTCAGGGTCCGTACCACCTCCACTAAACAAATCTGTAGAAAATCTATAGGTATTTGTAATAGATGTAGTTTTTCCATTTTTTATTTTTGGGTGAAAAAAGTCCGGGCCAGGTTTCGAACCAGGGATGTATTGTCTGAAGCCGCCAATGCTCTACCAACTGAGCTATCCCGGACACGAACACTGGAGGACTATTTCACCCAATTAACCTCAACGATCACTTTATCTGGTCTGATACTCTGGATCAGCTCAACAGATCCATAGATTGACCTTCGATTTATTCTGTTGAGCTGATCCATAGTATCAGACCAGATTATATGATCGTTGAGGTTATGTGGGTGAAATAGTCCTCCAGTGTTCGTGTCCGGGATAGCTCAGTTGGTAGAGAATTGGCGGCCTCAGACAATACATCCCTGGTCCGAATCCTGGCCCGGATATTTTTCACTCAAAAATGAAAAATGGAAAAATTACATCTATTATAATTAGTTTACCGAATGAATAATCGTGTTTCAAAATTAATCTAATATAGGTATTTGGCCACAAAAATCTGTGGGATATCCGTCGGTATTCGGTCCATTATGCAGATATTTTTAAGAATATCTTTAAAAATTTTGAAAGTGTATTTAAGATAAAGCTAAATCTGCAAACTTCCTTCAACTTTCTGTAGAATTTCGGAAGAAAGTGGCGATTGATTCAGATAAATCTTCGCAGATAAAGATATTCAGATAAATCTATTCTATAGGCTATTCAGATAAATCTTCTAAGATTTATCTTAAAATCCTATTATAAAAAAAGAAAATAATAAGTATAAATATATTTATTAGTACGATGCTAATGTGAGCGAAAAGTTGTGAGCATAAATGCATATATATATATCCCATTTTTCAAGTTTAAATAATTACATTGAAATAAAAAAGAAGCAAAATAAATTTGCTGCATGAAAGGATTAGTTTTGCATAATTACAATTACTGACTCCAAAAGGCTAAAATTACACTATAAAAGGAACCCAGTAGGTTTCAATATTTTTTATTTTGAAAGTACAAAATTGCAACACCTTACATTGCTAGATAATTTTCAACATTACATTCTGTTTCAAAACACAGCTTATTGGAAAAGACATTACGCGTTATTGGACTCTCAAAGATACTATAGTCTGGTCTTAATTTTCCCAATAGGTGCAATCAAATCAGCTTGAAGTCCTTTCAACGTTGCATTTATAAAAGCTAGACAACTACAGAAACCCAATTAACATGTTACTGTTTAAAGTAATCAAACATAACTTTCATTAAAATTGTCGGTATCACTTTGCTAAAATATATTCGCCATTTCTGCCATAAGTAGGCTAAGTATTTCAAACAAGCTTCACCAAAACTTTGAAATTATTCATTCTGTAGCAACTAATGCAAATTACTTACAAAAAAGCAAAAAGTAACAAGTTAAATGTTGTTTCAAATTGAATAAAATATCAAATTACCATGCGCGAGTTTATCCAAACAAATGCATGCGTACTGATTCGTCATATGCCACAGAGGTAAAAGATAGATGGAGGTGCAGTATGCCGTAAAATCGGTTTGCAGTGTGATGCACGTTATCGCTCCAATTAACATGACTTCATTAATTCCAAACAAAATAATCACGTAGAACATGGACTGAATTTTTTGAGATTTTTTTCTCTAAATGTAAATAATCTCTTTATATTTAAGAATTCTGAAATGGCATTTTACTGTATTATGAATTAAAAGATGTATTACTAAAATTTTTTTTCATTTTTCATGAAAGCATGTAGTCGTGTTTGGGCCTAATGTAGTAGATTTTAGGCGTATTACATTTTTGGCGTTATTTACATTTTTGGCGTAAACCTCAGGCACTATACTTCATTTCTATTTTTTTTTTTACTCTATGTTCAAATGCTCTTAAAGAGTTAATGTAATTTAAAGGAAAACATATAGAAAAAATAATTTGTAAAGAAATAATGAAAAGTTGATCGTTGATATTCTAAACTAGAAATATACATATTTTTATATCTGGCCGCGGTCCAAAAGAAAAAAAAAAGAAAGAAGAAAACGTAAACATAAATTAGTAAACAAATTAGTCAACTTGACCTATTACACCGTTTCAACTAAACACGTTAATGAAGCTTTGGATTTTAATTGCTTAGAAGATTTAGAATAACTGGTATATTTAATTACGCAGTTTTTAATATACTAATAGGGACATGAATCTTTTTTTTTCGTAGAATCTTAAATTAACGTAATTTATTTTTCGTGAAAGAGGATTAAGAAATTCTTCTTTAAAAACTATGAGAATGCTTGAAAATTTTTTCTTTTACAGTTTTTTAATGAGTATGTTGAACTTAAGGAACTAAATAAAGTACACATTGTTTATAATTGCAGAGATTTTGTTTTAATTTTAATTACTTCCATATAAAATAACAAAATGTATTTTTTTTTACACTTTTATTAATTTTTACACACAGTTATCGATTACTACTTACATTAAAATTGCAGCTATCATTTTAATAAAATAAATATTCGAAATTTCTTATATTTTTTACCTATATATCTCAAAAAAGGTTCACCAAAATGATGAAATATTTATTCTCTTGCAACTGATACAAATAATTCTAAAAAAAAAAAAAAAAAAAAAAAAAAAAAAAAAAAAAACATGAAAAAAATGTTAATTATTGTCCTAATTACAATTACCAATCAAAACGTTATGCGCGACATGGGCTAAACAAGTGCATGACACTCTAATACGTCAAATGTACTCAAAGGCGTAACATAATTTAAAGAAAAACATATTAAAAATAGTCTATAGCAAATACTTAAATTTGAAAAAAATAATAAAAAGTTGATCTTTAGTTTTCTGAACTAGAAATTTGCATCTTTTTTTTTATCTGGCCGTGGTAAAATAATAATAATAATAATAATAATAATAGTAAATAAAATAAAATAAAATAAAATATATAAAAAAGTAAATTAATAAATAAATTAGTCAACTTGACCTATTACAGCGTTTCAACTAAACATGTTAATGAAACTTTGGATTTTAATTGCTTTGAAGATTTAGAATAACGAGTAGATTTAATTACTCAGTTTTTAATGTGGTAGTAAGGACATGAATCTTACTTTTTTTCTGAGTTTGTTCTTAAATTAACCTAATTTTTATTTCGTGAACGAGGGTTAAAAAATTCTTTTTTAAAAACTATGAGAATGCTTGAAAAACATTTATTAAACCGTTTTTTTTTAATGAGTGTGTTGAATTTAAGAAACTTAATTCAGTAAACATTGTTTAAAATTGTAGTAATTTTGCTTTTTTCTTTTAATTACTTCCATACAAAATAAAAAAATGCATTGTATCTTTTTAAACTTTATTTATTTGTTTGTTTTTACACATGGTTATTGAATACCACTTACAATAAAATTGCTGCTATCATTTTAGTAAAAGAAATATTCCAAAATTTCTTTTATAATTGACCTACATAACACAAACAAAGTTAATCAAAATGCTGAAATTAATTCTTTTCTTGCAAAATATAGAAGTTATTCTTAAATAATCATGAAAGAAATTTTAATTATTGTCCTAATTCCAATAACGTATCAAAATGTCATGCACAACTTTTGCTAAGCAAGTTCATGGCATTCTAATACTTCATATGTATTCAAAGACTTAATATAATTTAAATAAAAACCAGTGTTGGGTATGAACGCGCTCACAGAACGAAAACTCACGAGTTTCGCTCACTATTTGTGAACTTTGAACTGAACTTCGCTCACTATTTTATAAATGAATTTGAACTGAACGAAAACTCAAAAAATAGACGAGTTTGAACGAAATTTACGTTCAATTTTTTCATAATTTATTGAAAATTTTTCCAGACCTTAGTACACATTTTCCCTCTTTCAAATGCCATTTAGAGGCCTACACGAGCCTCAGGACGGGTTAAGTCTGGCTATCACTTCTCTGGGTAGTATCCTAGTCTTACTTCTTCTGCAGGCTCGGGTCGCGCCGAATCGGACCTGGGCTGTATACAATTTCGCCGAAAATAGATATATCCAGTAAACTCTCTGTCCAAGGTGGACTGTGTAAGGTGGAAATATGTCTAAATCGGAAAGATTTTCAAGTTCCTGCAAATCCTCAGACAGAGTAGAATTTGTCTAAGACGGAATATTGTCTTCTACGGAAAATTTTCAAGATACCGATCGATTCCGCTATAGCCATAGTTTATTCTAATTTTAAATTACCATGATTCAACAATTAAACTTTTCTTTAAAGAATAGTTCATATACAATGTTAGGGGATGGGGGAAACAGTATTATAAAAATGCTACAAAAATCTGTATATGATGAAATCCTGTCTTAAACGAAACAATTTCTAGATCGGTGGAAAATGGATAGAATAATCCGTGTAAAAAAAATCATAACACATTTGTAAAAGACGGCGAATTTCTTAATAAAGAATCTGTCTACAATAAATTTTTCTAAGTGTTTTTTTTTTTTTTTTTTTTAAGATTCACCAGTATAGAAATTTTTATATTTTTAAGCCTCCAATTCGTGGAAATGTGTTAATGTTATTAATATTTCAGATAATTAGATACAGTTAAGGACTCATTTTAAAATCAGTTTAGTTTACAATGGGATATACAGCAATAAATATGGAAAGACCAATACTTTGGAATAAATGTGCCTATTTACGCAGCCCATGACCCCCTTTTTTAAATGAAAAACATAAGCATGAAAGGGAAACTGTAATAAGTACTTTTTAGAGTTCCGTATTTAAAAAATTAAACGGAACCATTATAAGATCTCCCTCTTGTGTCTGTTTTTTGTCTATCGCAATTGCTATAAGGTAAGTTAGCCCCTCCTCTTCTGTAAAATTAATACTATGCTCCAAACTAGCAAAAAGGAGCAATTACTAAAGCACAATACTCAGACCAGCATTTTCTCGAAGGGTATGCACACAGACATCCAGAGAGTGCAATCGCGTGTTTGTGCCATTTTAGCTGTATCGGACCGGACATTTTTTTTCTATGGATCGGACCTAGAAATTTCCGTCCATGCATACCTCTCTTACATATCGAATAATTAAATGATCAGTTCACAAAATTTTGTAAATTTGGACAACAATATCCAAACATTAAAAAAAAAAAAAAAAGTGAACTTTTTAGTGAACTTCGTTCACTTTTACAAATGAATTTGATTTGAACGAGTTCGTTTGAAAATTTTTGAATTTGAACGTGAACTTAAATCACTTTTCAGAAATTGAACGTGAGTTTGAGTTAGTTCGTTTATTTTGTGAACGTGCCCAACACTGATAAAAACATACTGAAAAAATATTTTGTTGCAAATGCTTGAATTTGAAAGAAATAATTAAAAACTGACCTTTAATTTCCTGAATTAGAAATTTGCATTTTTTTACATCTGGCTGCGGTCTAAAAAAAAAACGATAACTTAAATTAATAAACAAATTAGTCAACTTGACCTATTACAGCGTTTCAACTAAAGATGTTAATGAAGCTTTGGGTTTTAATTGCTTAGCAGATTTAGAATAGCGAGTAGAGCGCAGTTTTTAATATAGTAGTAGACACAAGAATCTTACTTTTTTTCAAAGCTTGTTCTTAAATTAACCTAATTTGTTTTTCGTGAACGAGGGTTAAGAAATTCTTCTTCAAAAACTATGAGAATGCTTGAAAAACTCTTCATTAATAGTTTTTTTAATGAGTATGTTGAATAAAGTACACATTGTTTATAATTGCAGTGTTTTGTTTTTTAATTTTAATTTCTTCGATATAAAATAAGATTTTTTTTACAACCTTTATATATTTGTTTGTTTTTACACACGGTTATCGATTACTAGTTGCATTAAAATTGTTGCTTTCATTTTGTATAAAATATTTCGAATTATCTTTTATTATTAAGCTGTATATCTCAAACAAGATTCACCAAAATGTTGAAATTATTTCTTCTTTTGCAGCTGATACAAATTATTCTCAAATAAACATGAAAGAAATGTTAATTATTGTCCTAATTCCAATGACATATCAAACCGTTATATGCAATTTTTGATAAACGAGTGTTTAGAATTATAATTTAAAGAAAAACATATTAAAAAAATATTTTGTAGTAAATGCTGGAATTTGGAAGAAATAAAGAGAACTTGATCTTTAATTTTCTGAACTACCCTGTAAAAAAAAGGGTCGATCTACTAAAAAAATTTTAGTGATCCTTGAAATTACCAAAAAATTTTTAGTAATCTTACTCGGTTACAAGGAATCTGTAAGAATTAAGCTACCCTGGGGTAATAACGCCAGACGGGGTAATAACGCCAAGTGCTAATATTTTGCATAATTATGAAATAATCTGGTAAATGACACCCATGTGTTTTGAGTCATATAAATCGCAAAAAACAGCTTCAAGTTAATTTGTTTCATTTTTAGGTCTTATTGTTTTTACAAGCAGCTAAAATTAACGCTTGATCTAAAATTTGCGAGATACGTTTTGTGATGTGAAGACTATTTTTTTATCCGGAAATACTTTGTTAATTACATAAATTTGTAGTACATTTCATGGCCTTTCAAAAGGTTGTTGAAGATTTTGGATATCTTCTCGAGATAACTTGTAATTTAAAATGTACAGCACAATAACTATAACGGGGTAATAACGCCAATCCTTGCAATTTTTACCCCGGTTGATTCACTACAGTGGCAGAGCTACATCCTAAATACTGATTCAAATAAACAAAGTTAAAACTGTGCAATGTTTCTAATAATTCTATTTAAACGCACCGTTTTAAGCAGAAAGAAGCTCACGGTCTGATATTCTTTTGCCTCATCCCCCCCCCCCCTCCCCACACCACACCTTTATTTTTCATACACTTTCACGAAAAAATGAACATTTTCAATAGCTTAGGATGCAATTTGTCAATTTCTAGAGCTGAGAGTTTGTAATTTTAGAATTGGGCAATCTACATGCAATTAATCCAACTTATTTCATTGTTTTGTTTGCATGGCGTTATTACCCATATAGGTGGGTAATAACGCCAAATAGCATTGGTCAAGAAATCACGCCGTTACATTTTATGTATTCATATCTGTTAAATTATTTTTTTTATATAGATAGTCAATGAGTTGCTGTATGAAATCATATATTTGTTTGAAAAATACAAACTAAAACTGAGCCGTGAAAATTGCTAGAACCTTAACGTGGCGTTATTACCCCAGGGTACCTTACTAGAAAAAAAAAAACTAGCAAAGAATTAAGTTAATAGTTTTACATTTTTAATAGCTATTACTAAAATTCAACTCACTTGGTGTGGCCGTGATAGCCTAGTGGTCATAGCACCGAACTCCAGAATGAAAGTATCCGGGTTCGATGCTGGACGCCATCAAATATTCACCGAATGTATACAATGTAAGTACTCGCTAAATAAAGGGATTAGAAAATCCTGTCGTAGCAGTTACCATGAGTAATGATCTCTGGACTTTCTCTCCCCTTTAGAAACATGTCAAAATAGAGCAGGTAGCAATGTTTGATGCTGCCATCTATTGTGGTTTTGCCGAAAATCTTCCACTTCAGAAGTCTAAATATAATTTTTAATTAACTGAAAATAATTTTGGAGCTATTAGTAAAATTTGCTTGGTGGCTCAAACTAAAAAGTTTTAAGTTAGTTATACAAAAAATTCTTTTGTTCAGTTTACAAAAAAAATGTTTGTTTCACTTGCAAAAAAAAAAAAAAAAAAAAAAAAAAAAAATGCTTGTAATGGTTACTAAAAAATTCTGTGAAATACAAATTTACTAAAAAATTTTTAGTAACCTCTTGAATTTTTTTTTTACAGTGTAGAAATTTTTATCTTTTAGGTGCGTTCGTAATTATATAAATATGTAGCACCTATAGTTGTCGTTCAGTCCGTCCGTCTGTCCGTCTGTCTGTTTGTCCGCATATAACAACGCAAAAACTACCCAACGAATCGTTTGAAATTTAAAATATATAAATATTATATAATTTTGTCGAGTAATTTAAAAATTTATGAAAATCGGTTGCATAGGTCTATTACAAGGGCAATCAAAAGGATACCGTTACATTACGGCTAATGAGTAAAACAGTTTCAAATGCATTTTAACGATGTTAAACTCTTTTGAATATGATAGAAGTGGCATGAACCTATGATGTATAGTGTATAACTAAAATATAAATTCTGTACAATCTGTGGTGCAAAGAATATTTAACATTAAATTACAGTGCCACAGAAAAGTATTCCTCTACATAACGCTGTACGGGAAAAAATTGTTTGGGGCGTGTTTTAATTATATTAAATTATTTCACATTTTATGTATATGATATATGTTACTGAGGTTTACTGCAAACTTCTTCCTGCATATTTACAGCAGGAACACAAAGAATATTTCTACCCCTATACTGTATCCGAAATACTATCTACTATATTAGCAAGATCTGAATATTTTTTAAACTTCATTAGCGTACGAACGCGCCTACGCACCTCATTTGCTACGCTTCACGTGCAATTTCGAACTTGTTATAAAAAAAAACTTGGTAAAAAAAAGGAACACTTAATTTAATAAAAAATTTAGTCAACTTGAACTATTACAGCGTTTCAACTAAACATGTTAATGAAGCTTTGGATTTTAATTGCTTAGCAGATTTCGAATAACGAGTAGATTTAATTATGCAGTTTTTAATGCTGTAGTAGGGACAAGAATCTTATTTTTTTTCAAAGCTTGTTCTTAAATTAACCTAATTTGTTTTTCGTGAGTGGAGGTTAAGAAATTCTTCTTTAAAAACTATAAAAATTCTTGAAAAACTTTTTTTAAAGTTTTTTTTTAATTAGTATGTTGAACTTAAGGAAATAAATAAAGTACACACTGTTTATAATTGCAATTATTTTGATTTTTGATTTTAATTACTTTCATATGAAATGAACAAAATGTATTTTTTTACACCTTTATTTATTTGTTTGTTTTTACATACTGTTATGAATTACAACTTACATTAGAACTGCTGCTATCATTTTAATAAAATATATTCGAAATTTCTTTTTATATTTAACAATGTACCCCAAACACAGTTCACCAAAATGCTGAAATTATTTCTTCTCTGGCTACTGATACAAATTACTCTCAAATAAACATGAAAGAAATGCTAATTATTGTCCTAATTTCAATGACGTATCAAAACATCATGGGCAACTTTAGCTAAACAATTTCATGGCTTTCAAATACGTCAAATGTACTCAAAGACATTATATAATTTTAAGTAAAACATATTAAAAAATAATTTGCAGCAAATGCTGGAAATTGAAAGAAATAGTTAAAACTTGACCTTTAATTTCCTGAACTAGAAATATGATTTTTTTTTATATTTGGCAGCTATCAAAAAAAAAAAAAAAAAAAAAAAAAAAAAAATTAATCAACTTGACCTATTACAGTGTTTCAACTAAAGATGTTAATGAAGCTTTGGATTTCAATTGCTTAGAAGATTTAGAATAACGAGTAGATTTAATTACGCAGTTTTTAATGAGGGAGAAGAACCTTACATTTTTTTCTAAGTTTGTTCTTAAATTAACCTAATTTCTTTTTTGGTGAACGAGGGTTAAGAAATTCTTTTTTAAAAACTATGAGAATGCTTAAAAAACTTTTCTTTTACAGTTTTTTAATGAGTACGTTCAACTCAAAAATCTTAATATAGTACACATTGTTTATAATTGCATTTATTTTGCTTTTAATTTTAATTACTTCTATATTTAATTAACAAAATATATTTTTTATTCCTTTATTTATTTGTTTGTTTTTACATACTGTTATCAATTACCACTTACATTGCTTAGAATTGCTGCTATCATTTTAATAAAATATATTCAAAATTTCTTTTTTTATTGAACTATATACCCCAAACAAGGTTCAGTAAATGCTGAGATTATTTCTTTTCTTGCAACTGATACAAATTATTCTGAAATAAACTTGAAAGAAATGTTAATTGTTGTCCTAATTCCAATTCCTTATGAAAAAGTCATCCGCGACTTTGGCTAAGCAAGTGCATGACATTTTAATACATCAAATGTACTCAATACTTAATGTAATTTAAAGTAAAATATATTGAAAAAATATTTTTTTGCAAATGGTGGAATTTGAAAGCAATAATTAAAAGTTTATCTTTAATTCCCTGAACAAGAAATATATATTTTATTACGTCTGGACAAAGTCCCCCCCCCCAAAAAAAAAAATAAACAAATTGTTCAGTTTGGCTTATTACAGCGTATCAAATAAACATGTTAATGAAGATTTGGATTTTAATTTTTTAGAAGATTTTTCCGTGGTTTTCTTCGTGCACTGGATATTCTTGCGTAAATACGAGTAAAGATCCCTTATAAAGACCCCCATGGAGGGCACCCTTCTCTTTGGACGTATATCCCTCATGCTGATGATAGGTCGTCACAAATTGACCGTGCAACCAGCCAACCAACATGCCAAACGTCATGCATGACTTTGGCTACACAAGTGATTGGCATTCAAATTCTTCAAACGTACTCAAATGCATAACATAATTTAAAGGAAAACATATTGAAAAAATAATTTGTAGCATATGCTAGAATTTGAAGCATACGCTGGAGTTTATCTTTTATTTCCTGAAGTAGAAATATACATGTTTTAACACATTCGCTGCCACTGCCGCTCACGCGCCAGCGCGTTATCTGGGGTGATGTCCAATAGTCAGTCAAGCGCTGGCGCGGGAAAATCTTTCACACATTCTTTGTTATAAAAAAGTACATCGGCTTCTGGGAAAAACTCACTTCTACAGTGCGGCATTAACTATCATCACGTCTTCACGTAAGCGGCAGCGAACGTGTTGATATCTGGCCGCGGTCCAAAGAAAAAAAAACGAAAACGAAAATTAATAAACAAATTAGTCAACTTGATCTATTACAGCGTTTCTACAATAGATGTTAATGAAGCCTTGGATTATAACTGCTTAGCAGGTTTAGACTAAATATTAGATTTAATTACGCAGTTTTTTAATATAGTAGTAGTTACATGAATCTTACTTTTTTTCAAAGCTTGATCTTAAATTAATCTAATTTGTTTGTCGTGAATGGAGGTTAAGAAATTCTTCTTTAAAAACTATAAAAAAATGCTTGAAAACCTTTTTTTCAGTTTTTTTAAAATTAGTATGTTGAACTTAAGGAACCAAATAAAGTACACATTATTTATAATTGCAGTTATTTTGCTTTTTAATTTTAATTACTTCCATATGAAATGAACAAAATGTATTTTTTTTCCACCGTTATTTAGTTGTTTGTTTTTACATACTGTTATCAATTACAGCTTACATTAGAATTGCTGCTATCATTTTAATAAATATATTTTCAAAATTTCTTTTTTTATTAAACTATATACCCCAAACAAAGTTCAGTAAATGCTGAGATTATTTCTTTTCTTGCAATTGATATAAATTAGTCTTAAATAAACATGAATGTTAATTATTGTCCTAATTCCAATGACGTATTAAAATGTCCTGCGCAGCTTTGGCTAAACAAGTCCATGGCATTCTAATGGATCAAATGTACTCAAAGGCTTATTATAATTTAAAGAAAAACTTATTAAAAAATAGTTTGAAGCAAATGCTTGAATTTGAAAGAAATAATTAAAACTTGACCTTTAATTTCCTGAACTAGAAATATGCATCATTTTATATTTGGCAGAGGTCCGAAAAAAAATAATAATAATAATATTAATAATAACCAAATTAGTCATCTTGACCTATTACAGCGTTCCAGCTAAACATGTTAATAAAACTTTGGATTTTAATTGCTTTGAAGATTTAGAATAACGAGTAGATTTAATTACTCAGTTTTTAATGTGGTAGTAAGGACATGAATCTTACTTTTTTTAAAGTTTCTTCTTAAATTAACCTAATTTTTTCGTGAATGGAGGTTAAGAAATTCTTCTTTAAAAACTGTGAGAATGTTTGAAAAGCTTTTCTTTAACAGTTTTTTATAATGAGT